>CM021103.1:73451823-73598570 GCA_007115665.2 Sequoiadendron giganteum | reverse complement strand
AAAAATACTCTTCCCCTAGGTATTGATGTCTTTGTTTCACTAAAAAAAGAAAAATTGGATTTTTATATATACACAAGTTAAGTTGTATGACACACATGCATGTCCAAATCATAGTTATAGTGACTTCAAAAAAGAATTAGAAAAGATATATGCAACAAAAAATTATGAAAAAATATCCTTTCCCTAGATATTGATGTTGAGAATCTATATTTCAATAATTAAAATTTAATTTTTAATAAAAAAAAAGTTTTGTACGACACAAACATTACTTTCTGAAAATTTTGTTTTCTATTTAAAACTAGTTATTAAAACAAATGTTGAAAGATTCATGATTTATTTCATTTTAAAAATATATATATATATATTTAAAATCTACACATAAATTGCCACAAATCACTAGTTTGCATCATCTTCTAATTCTTAATGGTTTAGCTGCTATAGGTCTTAGAAGATGAAGATTCAGTTAAAAATATTGATGTAAATGTCCATCTTGGGCAAAAAGTGAGACATAGTATTGTGATTTCACCCATTTTTTGCATTGTTTTCTTTTTCATTTTCTTTTGTGTGATGGTATGTGTGTAATGTGATCCCCCATGGCATTATGTTTTATCTCTCTCTCTCTCTCTCTCTCTCTCTCTCTATCTCTCTACAACATTCTTCTATTTGTACCTACATTCTTCTTTATGTTGTAAATATTTTTTCTTTTCCTTTATCTTTATCTTTATCTTTATCTTATGTTTTCCTTTTGGGGATGACACAAGGCATCGAGAAATTCATGTCTCTTCCATGTTGACCCAAAATCTTTTCCTTTTATCTTTTCTTTGTCTTGTGTTTTCCTTTTGGGGATGATGCAAGGCATCACAACATTCATGTTTCTTTCATGTTGACCCAAAAAAAATTTCTTTGTTTTCGCTCTCTTTATGTCATTCTTCTAGTTCTATGTGTATTTGAGGAATGATGATAGTTCCGAGCTCTCTAAAATCATTGTAGCAAGAACATACTAACCTCAAATCCATAAATCTCTTATGTTTGTTTGGTTTTTCATTTTGGGGGCAACCCCTCTTCTCTTTTCTTATGTACATGACGTAGCTTCATTTAGAAACATATGACTTAGCGTAGGGCTTTCCAAATTAGCTCTTGTGTCTTCTTTATTGTTAGCATTTATCATTTTCTACTTTAAAGTAATTGCTCACAGCATGGTGTTTAACAATTTCTTTAAAGTGGGGGCATACATTGACATTTTTCTTTTTCATATTTCATGATGTAGTCTCTTTACTTCATATGATGTGTCTTTTTCTTTGTGGTGACATTAGGTGTGATGTCCTTCTAGAACATGATCTCTCTTAGCATATTATATCCCTCTTAGTGGTTTGATGTGACACACTACACCCCCTAAGTTGTGAATCTTCTATTCTTTGATTGATCATTTCTTGGAGACATTAGGCACAATGTTCCCTAAGTTAAGACCTCACATGAACTAAGTGAGACTCCTTTGAACATTCTTTATTGTTGCATTTGCACTTTTTGGTTATATGGCCACCTTGCATAGTGCACTTTGCATGCATGTGGAGCTATCAAGATTGTTTGCTCATGAGTTCCAAGCATATGAATCTATGATTGCCTCATGAAGTTTGAAGTTCATTTTTGTGTTGCACCTTATCAAAGTTATCGGGAGGTATAACATTGGTATGGTTTGTCGGGAATCCCAACCGACACATGACTTTACCATAGCCACTCGCTTGTGAGTGTGAGCGCATACCGGCCATGTGTGTATGTGTCTCACCTCTTTTGGATCCTCACCTAGTGGATAGCCTAAAGTTTCATTTTCTTAGAATGAGCATGCATTTTTTAGATAAACAACCTAGATTTGATCCACATCGCAATGGAAAAATGATCAAAGCTTGATTCGACCCTATTTTTCTTTCTATTTTTCTTTTCTCTTTGTCTTTGACAATGTATGCTTGTGCCTTAATGATGCTCTTTATCAAGGTATGTGCAGGATCATCATGGAAAAAACAGGTCCTTAAGTGGCGATATAAATTCAAAAAATCAGAGTTAGGCAACTTGATGTAAAAATTTGAATAAGTTATCTATATTATTTCAAAAATATGTAAGAATAGAATCTGTAGCAAATTCAATGTAGTTTCTAAAATATTAGGTTTTATCTTTTTTTAAAAGATCTATTTGGTGAAAATTTGAAATTTCAATGGAGTAGTACTTCAATTTTATGGAAAAAATAAGAAGTACGTGTCTGTCTAACCACCCTAACCAAATTAAAATGATAATATTTTTTTATAAGATTTTATATATAAGTAGAGGACTCATGTCCCGATGTGATGCATATTTTTTTGCAATTTTTTTCCAAATAAATAATTAATTATGATTTTTTTCTTACAACTTTTAAAAAATTTAAAAATTTGTATGTCTAACCACCTTAACTTGGTCAAAACTTCATGAAATTCAATTATTATATTTTTAATACTATAGTATGCAAAGCATAGAATGTGACGCATGTTTCGGATTGAAAAATATTATACCATTTGAAAGCTATAGATGTTTTTCAATCATCCTATCAGTCAAGACTTTAGTCATAATTTAAATAGAAATGAATAATAATTATTTATTAAATTCAAAGTAAAGCATAATTTATATTGGGTGAAAGTTGAGAATCTCCTTTAAAAACCCTTTTTGTTTCATCAATTTTGGGTAAAAAAAAGTCGTCACCCACATGGGCCATCATATCACCTACATATCGTCACTTTTTGGCCCATCATGATCCTGCACATACCCATCATTTTCATGTGTGTTATTTTGTGTCTATGTTGGTTTTCCATGGGATCTTGATCTTGGGGGATTGATCATCCCTCTTGATTGTTGGTATCCCATCTTATTAGCATTGGTGCATTTGGACCCCTCTTGAAGTGATTTCATCTACTTTAGTGTGAGTTTGAATCAAGTTCATCCTCTCACTAAAGTGGGGGCTAAATGTAGTGTCAAAAAATGTCATCGGTGACATTTTCATACTTGTTTGGGCCCTCCTTATAAAATTGAGCTTAATATTGCCTTGACTTAGTGGTGTAATGTGTTTAACACACTCACATTAGGTCTTGGGTCCTTATAAACTAGATAAATTTAATCATACCTTATTTAGAGTGTTGTGGAGTATTGTAACCCACTTTCAGACTTTTCTAGGGTTTTCATTAATAATTGGGCTTCTTTATTTTGTAATTGGTCTTATTTTGCATCAATAAGCCTCATTTAATGCATCTATTCAAGGATGATCCCAACACAAATCAACATCCAATAATAATTCAGGTGTTTCTAAGTTTTGTGGCCCAAATTTGATGGTATGGGACTCACACGTTGGGTGTATGGGTCCCACCTAGGGTTTTGGGTCCCAATTTGGATTTCACACCTTTCTAAGCATTTTTTAAAATGGTCCCATAATTTATGCCTAATGAGACTCATATGCCACCTTGGGTGTATTAGTCTTGTGTGGCCCAAAATCAAAATTAATTCAAATTCTTGGCAAGATTTTATCCTCCTAAATCTTATGCCGGCTTGTAGTGTTGTAATTTCAATTTTTTTTGCATAATTAAGTATAAATAGAAGATTCTTTCACTCTTTTTGACCTAAGACTTTTGTGAGACCATTCATAATAGCAAGTTTGAGTTCACAAGAGCATTCAAGGGTATAGTATCAATTGTTTTAGAGCATTATTCAAGCATCAAGCATCATGTCAAAGTCATCGTGCATCATGTTTGTTTTGGAGCTAAAAATTATGATATAGGGTTTCATGATTCAAATTAGCATTCTACTCAAGATATATTTTGTCCAAGCAAGAGTCAAGAGCTACATCCATTGGAGTCACTTCAAACATGTTTGCAGCACTTTATTGCTAAAGTTTGGTAAGTTGCAACATCTTATTTTGTTCATTCATCATTCTCCATTCCTATTTAATTTCATTTCAAGGTTTGATTACCAAAATGGGGTTTGACCAAGGCAAACCCCTTTTCACTAACAAAACAACATTTTTCCCTCTCTTTAGTGTGTGATTTGTAGGTAAATAGGTTGAAGACACATTAAAGAGAAAATTTGGATAAAGTTGTCAAAGTGTTCAAAGTTATCAATGTGGCTATCTTGCATTGGAGATCATTGGAAGACTTCTACAGGTTGCAAATCAAGATTTTGGATCTGGAAACCAATTAGGAAGGACAGAGCAGAAATTGAAGACCAGATTCAAACCTTGAAGTTCCATACAACCCTAACTAGACTGATACACTAGTTCTAGTGTATGAGTCCTAGTTTAGGTCATTTTCTAAATTTTTACAATTTTAGATAGCCATTTTCTAGATTCTAGTTTCTGCATAGAAACCCAGATCTAGGACTAAATTGCCTAGCTTGGTGTATGAGTCCCAACAAGCTTTAAAATAAGTATTTCCAATATTTCAGGCCCTCATTTAGTCATCTTTATATTTCCAGGTACACACATTTCATCTTATAAATTTTTGTTTTGATTTTCATACATTTTTAGGTCATCTAGTTAAAGATTGCATTTTATTAGGGTTAAGCATTACATATTACATTTCATTAGTCTTTCCAAGCCCTAGCTTTGTGGTGAACCCCTCATTAGTTTACAATCAGATCCTAGGACAACCCTATTGCAAGATTTTTTTCTCTTTTGCATACTTGAGGTTGAGATCTCTAGGGTTTTTCCTTGAATGAGAGTGAGGAAGATTGTTGGTTTCTATCTCCCAAGTATAGAATTCCACCTCCACACAATTTTTCCCTTTCACCTCCTTATATGTTTTTCCTTTGGATTTTAATATCAGCTATTTTATGTAACTCTTTCAATTTTATAGATTAATATAATTTAAGGGAGAGGAGCTAGTAGTTGACCACACCAACTTTGCGCTTCTCAAAATTCTCTGTCAAAATTTTAAATCACTCCCATTTTTTTACAGTAGCTTACTTAGAAAGTCCCTTGCATATAACCAAGGTTTTAGGGCCACATCAGTATGCTTTATGTAGATGTGTCCGAAAAGGCCTAAAAAAAAGTGAAACCAATACTCATCCACTAAATCATGTTTTATTAGCATGTTGATGTGACATCACATGATTTGTTGCTTTTTAGATCTAAGGAATACATTTTATTCAATTATGAGTAGTCATCATCAACACTAACAATTTTAAAATCATAATTATTGGTCCAATATTGTTCATAAAGGACCAAAGAAGCCAAGCAAAACAGTTATAGGATACTTGAAATAAGGTCAAACTTTAACCTCGGGACATCCCAGAAAACTAGCAAAGCAGATAAAGCAAAAAACCACTGACAAGGGTCGCTTATAACTTAAGCACACCATTTCTTACGATGCAGTTAATTATGTAAGACCTGAAGAATACTGAACACCTGTAGATGGCAACCAAGAATTTCCTTGTATGAATTGACCCACAGTAAACCGGCTTGCTCCCCCTGGTGTCTTGATGACATGGTAGCCCCGCCATTTTACTCTATTTGCTGTATGAGCACTGGGGCCTTTATTCATGTATTCTCCATAATAGAGCGTGTTCAATGCAAAGTTTCCGGCCCATTCAGACCAACCGGCGGGCTGAATGAGATCGTCCAGGTAAGACTGCATTATTACAGTACGAGAATATTCCCTCCATGGCCTTCCCATATAAGCCTGGAACGACCTCTTCACGGCAGCTAAGGCAGGGTCTGCTGTCAGCCTGCATTTGTGTATGGAGATGCCGGTGTTCTGATTTGGGTCTTCTCTTCCTTGAGCGGTGTAAATTATTTTCTGTTTTGGTAAAGGTTTACGGGCCACGAGATTACAGTTCTGTAGAACCACTGCCGCATTGCCAAAGATGAAGTCTACAGTACCATGGATGTCACAATCGCGGTAAAATTGGCGAAGGGAGTGGACGTAAAGGGTGTCCTGGAAGCCCTTAATGCTACACCTGTAGAATGCCGACAGATCTGATCCTACGCGAAGGGCCACCGCCTGGTGTTTGGCTGCTCCTGCCGTGTTCTGGAAGGTCATGTCGCGGGCGATGAATTGCTTCCCTGTCACAGCTGCATTTCATTCCAAATTACAGGATTCAGTTTCTGTTACGGCTAGATTAAAAGAGAAAACGAAATTATAGGTTAGAATTTAAGAAATATCTAGATGAAATTGTGATGTAGGAATTAATGAAATTGTTGTGTTTACAAATAAAGGCCGTCTACATTATCATGGAAAACATAAGATCGATGGTGATATAATCCTGTCATACCTCTGTTTTATCATCAGCAGTTAACTTTGAAGTCCCACCAAAGCACAAAATTAAAATAACTCACGAGGTGTACTTATGAAAGTACCCAGCTTAAGTTTATGGCTTTGATGCTTGTGATACGATGTGATCGTTATTTCTGAATATATAAAGTTATTATGTTAGAGAGATATTTTATAGTGGTAGTACAAGTTTTGTGTGGTGATTGTGTGTATTACAATTAGCTATTGCATCTTGGTGTGCAATGGGTATGCCGAAGAGGTGTGGAAGAGAGAGAAGGGGTAAGGAGATAGAGGTAGAGAGGAAGATGGAGATGGAGGAGAGGGGTATAAAAAGAGAAAGAGATGAATACATAAAGATGGAAGAGATAAATATTCGAAGAGGGAGAGGGAGGGAGAGAGATAGATAAACATAAAGGGGTAGAGAGAGATTTAGAAAGAGGTAGGAAGTCATATAAAGAAAGGTAGATAGGAAGAGATATATGGGTAGAAAGAGGTATCAATAGAGGTTTTGGAATAGGGAGGGGGACAAAGTGGGAGGGAGATGGATGGATAGAGAGAGGGAGACATTTGTAGAGAAAGAGGGGGAGAGAGGAAAATAGAGATAGATAAAGAGATAGAGAGAGACAGACAGATAGAGACATATAAACAGAGAGAAGTAGAGATAGATAATTGGAGATGGAGAGAGAGAGAGATAGAGAGAAAGAGAAATAGGAAAAAAAAGAGAGAGATAGAGATATATGAAAAGAGAAAGGGAGAGAGGTAAAGATACAGAGATAGATAACCAAGATAAGGGCTTCTATCTTTATCTCTATCTTATCTCTCTTTCATTCTTCCTCTTTCTCTCTCTTTCTCTTTCTTTCTTTTTGTTTATATTTGTCCACCCTTTGATGTATTTTATATCTAATATATATTATTAAATACAAATATAATATAGATTTTATGCATAACTTAAATAAAATATATATAAATGTTAAATATATAACATAGTTAATATGAATTTATAATTTTATTATATAATAATATTTTTAAAGTGAATTTAATAATATATATTATGTTGGGATGAAGTGGATTGATTGGCTAAAGCATCATGTTGCAAACAAGAGGTAGGAAGTATAATTAAATTACATAAATAATGATTTAAAATATATTATATGTATTTTATTTATTTATTAAATATATTAAATATGTATTCTATTTATTTATTAAATATAATACAGTAGTTATAATTATTATATATGTTATTTTATTATTCAATATTAATTTTGTAATATTGTATTTCTTGAATATATAATATAATTTACATATATTATATAAATAATTACGATAAATATTATAATGTCAATATAAATTTTTGAATTAAATTCATTAAAAAATATTGTGTAAATAAATATAAAATCATAAATAAACAAAAATTAAAATAAAAATAATAATATATTATAATTTATAAAAGTAAAATGTTTAATTTAAATATTAAATACTTAGTTTAAATATAACTATAATATAATCATTAAGAAACACTATTAAAATATTAAAAATGCATAATAAATATAATATATAAATTATATTAAAATAAATTATTTATATGCTAAACAAATTAATTATATATATTATGTATTATAATATAATAACTATTCAAATAATTAATAATAATTTTTTTTTAAAATTAAACATAATTTATTATTTTAAGACTACGAAACCCTAAAAAAAAACAAAAAATTATACAAACTAAACCGATTTCCAAACAATGTTTAACTCTATTCGCATTAAATGAAAGGGGTGCGGAATGTTTAACTGAGTGAATTTTTTTTCCCCCGTGCAACACTTTCCGGGTTCACCTTGTAATTAAATGAATGGTGTGCTGTGACAATGACAGGGATGAGAAAAACCTGACAGGTAAAATATGGGGATGCATTTAAAGCAGGATAAAACAGTAAAAATGTCGAATGGATGAAAAATGTATTCATGGTCAGACAAATGATATAGATCGTTGATAGCCAATCCTAGTTTGGATAACTTCATATAGAATGTCTTTGGCATAATAATTAATATATATTTAAAAAAATAAAATTATAAAATTAAAAATATTTTAAATATATCTATTTAAAAATATTAAGAAATATAATGTAGAATATTTTATTTCAGAAAAGTTATTTATTACATTGATATTTTTTTGTTTTTTTGTTTTATTCGATTTTTTGTTTTATTTTATATTTATATATTTTATTTCTATATTTAATTATATTGTTTATTTTTATTTTATTTTTTGATATTTAAAAAACTAATGTCAATCAAGTTAGGGCCTTAATTTGATGGACATGTGTATATTTGTCATAAAATACAATTAATTTTTTTGGAAGATTATATTTGTGAAAAAGAAGATTTTGTATAAAGCATTACAAATTATATATAATAAGAGCTAAATATACATCTAAATTATAATATACATTTTTAAAATAAGACATGTCTTAACATTTTAAGACCAACTTTACAGAGATAACTTCACAAATTATTTTTTTGACAAGTTCCACTATCAAATTGAATCCCTCTCATCTATGTTTTATGCTTGTTGTAAACATATCGACCATAACTAAATATAGAAATTAAATATAGAACAAAAATATATATATTTCTATTTTGATTTGTTAACAATAAATAAATAAATATACTATAAAATAATTAATTTTTGTTTAGTAGAAAAGTTATTATTTATTTTTCAAATATAAAAACATAAAAAAAATCAATATATATTGATACCTACAAATGAATCTATCAAAAGATAACATATAATTATATATTATTTTAAATAAAAGTAAAATAAAAAATATATATTAAGATTATCAATGACAATTTTTCCAAAAATAAAATTAAAAGTTGTATACAAAATTAAAATAGCTCTTCAAATAAAAATAAAAGAAACAATATATTAAATAAAACATTTCAAAGTACACTAAAATAACTCTTAAGTCAATAGAAATTAATATATCTTTATGATTTTTAGATAAATATATATAAGATATCCACACTTCTATATAATCAACTTTAAATGGCTACTCTATAGGATGAAGTTGTATTTTCTTATATCATATAATCTTATATTATATCAAGCCTCATAAATCTAAGCATCTTTAATGCAATGAAAAAGGAAATGATGATGACACCAAAGTTAAACAATTTTAGTACAATTCCACATAAATTTTCTAAAATTAATTATTGAAAATATTTCTATAATACCTTGACTCTACCTAGAAGAATCATCGGGCATAGCTTAAATCGTTCCATTATGATTTACATTAATATTTTTATGAAAACTAAGATATTTACTATTAATATGTATAATAAATGGTAGATTTTTTTAAACTATTTATATTAAATTTTAAAAAACTAATATTTATATATTATAGTTTAAATTCTTATAAAATATAAATAGGTTGAAATGAATTTACACTATTTTGCTTAACATTAAATTATTAAAATTGTAAATAAATAATAATGTAAATAATTAATTTTAAGTGTTAAAATAAATATATATGAATTAAATTTTTTATATTGGTTATTTTGATTTTTAGTTTAGTCTAAGTTCAAAGAGATCATTTAGGAGATCTTTTCTCAATGGTTTCATCGCTGAGTTGAGTTCATTATCGGAGACCTTAGTCTCCAAAGTATTCTCACCTTATTTAAACGCATGAAGACAATGGTTCAATGAAGGCCCACAACAAGCAAGCACAACAATCCAACAAAGGCACACATCCCACATGCATGTTAGTCCATCATAGATGCATGGCTTGTAACTTCAATGATCCAATGAGAGTTTGAACCTTTATGACTGCCACAAAAGTGTTATGACTTGACCATTGCACTACGCCCTTATTGAAATACATAAGTTAACTAATTTAATACATAAGATATAAATAAGTCGTAAAAAACATAAAATTATATTTAATACTATATGTTAAATAAATTTAATTTATTATAAATAATTTATTTATATAATTTTAATTGGGATGGATAAAAATAATTAATTAAATATATAGATATTAAATATAAATAAATAATGTTGGTATTGGCATGGTGTGATGGTTTATAGGTGGCATTGTTGTTCTTGCCACCAAGGTTCAAACCCCATTGGGGTGGTATTGTTGAATGATTGTATTCCGGTTCATAGCTCCGGTCAAAAGCGTTTACCCCTTGAATAATAATAAATAATAAATAAAATATTTAATAATCAAAACATGAATTTTAATAAAATAAAATCTAAAATACATTTATGATTATTTAATCTTTATTGTAAATAAACTTTGTAATATGGGGGTGTTCAAACAAGTCATGTAGTTTAGACACAAATAATGCTGTAATCAAGAAAAATGAGGATCCATGATTATGAAGTTAAAATTTTGATCGGTGTTAAAAGAATACAGTTTTAAACACATGTATATGTTGTAATATGAAAGCAAAACGACTATGCATGAATGTGACGTAAAATTGAAATACTTATGTACAATCTAGTGTAAAATTTATAGACATTTAAGTTGCTTCAACTGGTTCGATTCCTTCCGGATACAATATTCCATTACTAATTTGTAAAGAGTCATGTCCAAAAGGACAGAAATATTTTGGGTGTTAACAAAGGAAAAAACAAGAACTCACCAAATGTTGCAGAATGAAACGTTGTGGAGCCATCACGAACGTTTCGACTGCCAGTAATAACAGTGACATCTTTGCCGTCTCCAATGAACATGAGATTATGCTTGCTTTTGGGAATATCTACGTTCTCCTGATACACCCCTCCTTTTATGTGGATAACATATCTCCTCTTGCTCTTCTCAGGGGCTGCGGCCACCGCCGCCGAAATGCTTCTGTGATGACCACTCCCGTCCTTGTTTACCACGGCGTTAACCTTTATACTACGGGCAGAAGCTTGTAAAAGCCGTCGATCTCCGGCCGACATCCACGACGGGAAACCGTCCTCGTCAGATGCAATGACATCCTCAGACGATAGACGGCGCTCGTGGTTGGAAAGTGAATCCGCATTACCCATTGCTTGATTTGCTCTGTCAGAAATATTACTCACCATGGCAAGAGAATTGCTCACCAAATTTGACACGTACGCCAGCTGGCCATTCAGGTCTTGTTTGAGATGTCCTTTGCAGAGGTGGAAGCCCTCGAGACAAGTGTACTGGTTTGTAATGGCCGCGCTCAGTTGTGTCTTCAGATCGGCGGCGTGCTGTGGAATGGACCAAAATGACGTGTTGTGCAGGTCGGACAGCGTGGTGTTGAGCTCGTCCAGCGTGTCATCCAACATCTCCATACAGTCGTGGAGAGCACCGCGTTGCCTCAAGTCGAGGCCGGGGTGAGAAAGGCTGCGAACGTGGGCCTCGACCTTCTCCACCGCCAATATGCCCACGCTCACAGCGGCATTCACAATCTCCATGGGACCGGCTGTACTGGACAACCCGCCATAACTTAAGAGAGTGGAGACGCACAATTCTGGATGAAGCGTGCTGCTGCACGCATCTTTCACGGCATTTGACGTCGATTTCCCCCATCCCAAACGATTCGTTCTCACATTTTTAATTCTCTCCTTATCATGCCTATTGGCTCCGACCGCGAGGAAGATAACGGCACCGATTACCAGTGCAGAAGCCAATCCGGTGAAGAGAATTCTTGTACTACTCTTGCGCCTGGTGTGTTGCTCTGATCTATCATTGAGCTCGTCATGGCTTATATTCACTGAGCCCATTGTACTAAAAAGCTATTACTCTGAGCCTCACTAGCTCTGAACCTTCGATAATTTCTCTGAACTTAGGCTAATTGAGGTGCCATGCTTGGGAATAGCCAGAGGAGAAACGTGGGTTTATATACAATTTCCCCCCCTTGCGTAGCGGTACGAAAGCTAGTATAGTAAGTGGTGGAGAGAGGAAACAAGTATTTGTCTTTTCGGTGTCAGTCTTTTCTGTGTCGCTTTATAGCTGTATTCGTCTATGGGTAATCTATCAGTAATTGGATGTACGTAAGCTCATTCCTTGGCCCAAGCAGTTGGTTGATCCCAAAACTTAGTATGTTTGTCAGCTAAATAGATACTTGAGTTTTATTGGAGAACGGCATGGAAAAATATGTCTCGTCATTGTATTATTGAGGCTACTATCATAGGGAAATGAAAATATTTAGATAAAATTTTGCTCTTTTTTCTTTTATATCAAAACTTCATTTCTTCTACATTCTATATGGAAGGCATGGAACACATTTGCAAATCTCTGAACTAGAAAAACACTTATTTGCAATACGTTTTGAGTTTTGGGTTTTCATCTATTTGGTAGTATAGAATGGTGCAAGACCAATCTCATATTGTCTCCTTTCTAAAATGTGTATATTATTTATTCAATAAAGGGATTATGCAATTTGACGTTTTGTGAAATTCTAATTTTTTGACTATCTAATAAAACGTTAAGAAGATTTTTTGAAGCAATAAATCTAAGGTTTGTCATTTTTGTTAAATAGCTAGTTCATATAGACCTAGCTATGAAGCTTTGCACTCCCTTGCATTGCAATTTTTCCAAAGATTAATGGTTATTTTTTAAGTATCAATTTGTTTGCTTTCATTTAAAAAAATGTCTATTTTCTAATCATCTTTGTCTCTAAATTGAAGATTGAATCAAATATGTGGTGTAGGTTCCAAGAAAAGATATGAATAAAATTGAGTGCTCAAGTTTGGAAATTTAAAAAAAAGCCTCTTGGAAAGTCTTACACTTCAAACTATCCATGGATGATAGATTGAGATGCAAGATGGTTTAGCTGGTTAAATGTTCGTTCTATCAACATAATGAAAGTTTGAAGCACAGTTTTTGGGACTGTTCATGCGGAAAAATAAATGGAATGTTATTTTTAAATATCATGTTTTGTGTTGGAAAGTATGTATTTTGGCTTTTCGTCTTCAAAATGATGTTTTTGATAAAAGGGTAAAACGGGTTTTACATGGACCCGAAACCACAAAGTTTACAAAATAGCGAAGAGAACACCAAAGTTCCACCAAAAAAACAGCTGCCCGAGAAAAAACCAGCAACAATCAAGCAAAAAAGACCAGAAGGGACAGGAAAGAAGGGACAGCAGAGAAAGAACACAGAAAGCCCCAACCATTACTTCAGAGACCTAAGGACAGTCTCTGTCTCCGCCTCCATATCCTGCATATATTTAACCCCTTTTTTAAAGGTTTGAACCATTTTCGGGGTTAGGGGGGTCTTGCGCTTCAAATTGGCACGGGTTCTTCTAGAAATGCCACCATCCATGTCCTGACTTTTATCTTCTATATCTTCTAGGTCAACCACCAGAGAACCCTGTTAGGCTTTGTCAAGTTTTTTAGTCATCGCATTAATAATTATAGCATTATGTCTTGCTATATGGTTGTTTTGTTCCGTGATAGTTCTGATGGTATTCCTTAAGCACTCAGCATCAGTATCAATGTTCCTGTTACTATGCGTAGCTTCTTTCTTACCCATTTCAACAATCTTAACACACATTTCCTCGATCTTACTTTGCAAGGCCCAGTTTTTCATTTTGAGCTCATTGATTTCAAAGAAGGTCCAATCCAGGAGTTTAGAATGGGACTCGGAGTTGGTTTTAGCCAGGTAGAGATAATCAAGGGAGGGCTCTTTTCCAGTGTTAACAGGGGAATTGTCAACATTGTGTATGTCCGGTAAAGGGTCCACACAGCGCTCAAAGATATCGGTATCAGCTTCCTCCGACTCAGAGGAATCTTCGGTGTAAGAGACAAGGCTTTTAGCCTGGGTAGTCTTGCCAGCAGGGTTGTTCTTAGGAAGAGGACAGTCAAGCTCAAGCTCAACCCAGATTTTACCCAGTTCCCTGGAAGGGCCAGCATGCAAACTAGGGGTTTTTGGACCCGGGCTAGGGTTAGGCAAATACTCTGAGCCACTGGGCTCAGTATCATCACTCTCATCATTAGGGTTGGCTTCCAAGGTAGTAGGGGCAGGCACATGTAGATGTTCAATAATAAGCCTAATTAACCCAGTATGAAGAATATGAAATCTTTTGGGGTTTCTTTTATTGTCCTCCAAACTTTTCTTCAAAGAACAAAAGAGATAATAAAGGATGGAAACCCTTACCTTGTGACGGAAATGGTTGAGGAGAGCGAAGTGGTACCCATAAACTTTAGTAAAACGTCCGTCCACTGTGATATACTCCATAATGGCCCGAAGAATCTTTCTCCATAAAGATTTTATGGAGTCGACATCAAAGTAACTGTTAGCAATTTTGACCAAGCTTTGCTTTTCCTTGTTATTGCAGACTCTATGAGACATATTATAATGTTTTTGTTAGTGTTTTATAAACTTAATGTTCGCCAATAAGTAGAAATGCTAAAGTTTTACTCTAATATCATTTTTCAAATATTTTTTTGTGTTCTCAAATACAAAGAGTTCCCAAAGAACATATGAAGATCAATAACTATTTAGATATGATTAAATTTCAAATCCTACAATTCCATGAAGAAAAAACTCTGTATTCTAAAATTTAAAGTTTAAAATTACACTTTTATAATGAAGTTTTTAATCTTTGAAGACTGACGTTTTGTTGTTCTTACCTCAATCTTATTGAATTGTACTGAACTGTTTGTAATGCAATAATCTCTTTCACTTTCTTAACAACCTGTTAATTACGTTATTCTATATAATTTTCCTTGCATTATTTCAATAATTAAATAAAAAGAAGTGAAAGAAAAACAATTCGTTGATATTATTCGTCAGGGCCCCTTTTTCTTTATTACAGTGCCCTCATGAATTGATTTTGTCGGCAGTTAGACATAGGTCGGGAATCCTTCTTTCATTGAAAAAGTTTACAAAGCGGAAATTAATGTTCGTCCAGCAAATAACAGGTTATGTCATGCCAAACTATAGAGAATTAGAGTCATCCTCAAAAATTATTTATTATTATGTTCTTTAACGTCCATCCTTTTGACAATTGGATAGAAATGGGTTGGCTGATCGATAAAGAAAATGACCCAATTCATCATTGCAATCATAATTCCTATGCTTGAAATTACAAGTTTGTACTTTTATCTGACCCAATTCATCATTGCAATCATAATTCCTATGCTTGAAATTACAAGTTTGTACTTTTATCTGGACTCCCTTGTACCTTTTTCTGTTTTCTTCTCAGCTGTCCTTTCCTTTCCTAGTTTCAATAAATTTCGTATCTTATCAAATAATGAAAGAAATGCATTAAAGTAAAATTCTCATCCTACTTTAAGCCCTTTCTTTGACTGCATAGATGTGATCGAGAGTGAAAATAATAGGCAAATTAACTTGTCAATCTTGTCCTGTTACAAGCATGACAAGCCCCCTGTCACTCTGAATTGACACGGTCTTATTCCAAATCAAAGAGTAAAGCGTGTAATCCTTGGGAAGCCTTGGGAGGTTTTGCTTTTCAGATTCCACATCAAATTCAAAATCTTTGGCAAGATGGTGAAAGAGAATATTAGTTTAGACAAAGACGGCTACGCTGCAATGTTCTTTTCAAAACATTGGGTTTTGTTGGATTTCTTTTCATGGAAAACAGTACGAAGATAACAATTCGTTTAAGTAGAAATTAGTGATCAAGATGGTGATTTACGCTTGACCCTCATTCCTCTTTTCACTCCGTAAGGGGCATTTAAAGAAGTGATTTAGTTTTATCCTTATCTATGCCGACAAAAAAATTAAGAGCTTTAAACAAGAGGAATAATAAGGTTTGATACTTGGGAAAAGGTTAATGATTCGGTTTGGAGGACTCGTTAGGCTTCTAATTACTATGTTCTATATATAATTGAATTTTTTTATTATAGTGATTGATAAATGTGGAGTAAATTCATGCTTTGAGATATGGGCGTTAACTATCTCATTGGGATGTGGTTGTGTAAGTCAGGTGTCTAGCTTTGACTTTCTCTTTTTCTCTAGGTCTTTTGTAGATTTTCGTTAATATATCAATGTCCTCCCACTAGCAATACATGACATCCCCATTCTCATCCACCACAAGCAATGCTCGACTCTCCTCAAAGACATCGCCAAGGTGCCACATGGTGGCTCTGCTATTGTCGGCAACAATAGAGTGGATGAAGTTAAAAAGTGGGTGCTAGCTTCTACATGGTATCATTGTGTGCTTGAAAGATCAAAGGAGTTCCCTTTTCAGGAAAATAAAGCGCCATTAGTCAAAGAGGATGGGTCCCATTCCCAATAGAGATTTCATGAACAATCAGAGTGGGGCATGCATTGACATCGGGAGATTGTTGGGTGTTAAGGTAGCACCATGTTTGAGATCCACAAATCATATATATGTGTGAACCAAGGCACTTCCAAGATCTGATTCTATTGACGAGGCCTCATTATTAGAATGAATGTTGGGATCCAAGTGTCCTACGAGGCTCCAGGTGAAGTTTTCTCCTTGCCTCAAAAGTCTTAGCCATACAAGGCCACAATGCCTATATATTTAGGAGTTTCCATCTTTTAAGGCTCTTGTTGCTTCCTCTATTTTAGATTACTTACCTATTTATGGAGAGAAAATATTATAATATTGTAGTTTTGAATAGAGATAGCAACAGTTTTGGTTTTCATTTCTAAGACCTTAGCAGGTGCCCCTCGTAGGAAGGATTGAATATTTTGCATTGTGCCCTTAGGCATTTGTAATTTGTTCTCCACCCAACAATGAAGAGGACATGGTGTTTTGTGTCGAATTGTGTGAAATCAATGGTTGTTTGTTATTTATGTTCTTTGTTTCTATAGTATAAGCTTTTGATAATATTGCAGGCTTTAAATCATGCATGCGCTCTTTTAAACTGTTTGTAATATTTTGAAGCTTTTGATCTATATTATGCAAGTTAGGAGTGAATGCCAAATTAATTTTAGTGCATCGCCTTAGTTAGCTTTCTTTTAAGTTTTTACTCCTTTTCCTTCTCCCCCTTTTCCCCTAAAGCATTTGAAGAGTCAACTTCTAAAATCCTAGAATTTTCTTCACAGACAACAAATTTAGTCCCACGTATGTGAAACTTCCCATAAGATGTTGATTGCCTAGAGCGAAAGATTTAAGCATCAACAATTCCTTTTTTGGCATGCCCGATGGGACCTATTCAAGGTCTTATTAAAAGTTAGAGTTTATGAGTCAAAGGCTAGCCACAAGGTCATTTGTAGCATATAATCTAGGTTTACTACTACCACCTCTTGTGGTTGCAACTTGTCAAAGGACTGCAAGGTCAAGTATATTAAAACAACCACAACAAATGGCTACTCTAGGACCACCAAAATTTTCGGTTACATAGAATAGTGGTGGCCTACTTATTTCTCCAATAACCCCAACTACTTGATATCTTATCCCTACTAACACCTTAAAGACACTCCCCAAATTCCTAGGGGAGAATTTTAAAAGCACCACAAAACATCTTCAAGATGTGGCGAATGTTTGCACGGTCCACCATGTTACAAAGAAAAATGTAGCCTTAAGGCTATTGGCCACCTCATTCAAGGGGTGAGCCCAGAATCAAATTGTAAAATTGTTATTTACTTTTGATGCTAGATTAGGACGATATCTCCTGGTAGCATTTCTCAATGTGGTTTTTCCCTTATAGGCTTTTCCACTTAAATCTGGTATCTTTTGTGTTCTTGTGTGGATGTTTATCTTCTATCATGTTTTGATTAATTAGGTGAATGCTTAATTGGTTTAATTCAACATCAGTAGTAGTTAATTGAGATTGAATTTTGAAGCATATTGATTCATGCCCCTCTTAATATTTTTGGTGTGTTTCATGGGTGAGTACAGGATCATGGGGATCAAAAAAGTGGTGATGTGACCAAAGAGAGCTGACAACTTTTTTTTATCTAAATCTGATGAAACAAAAAGGGCTTATTGAGAAAATTGTCATCTTTCCAAAAATATAAGATATGCCTTATTTGGAATTAAATAGATATCTTCCCAAAAATATAAGATATGCCTTATTTGGAATTAAATGGATATTTATTATTGATTTTATACATACATTTTGACTAAAGTCATAATTGATAGACTAGTTAAAAAACATCTATATTTCTTAAACGATTTCACATTTTTTGAATCTGGAATATGCAACACATTCTATGCTTCACATATTATAGGATAAAAGTAAATTTTGAATTTCATAAAAAATTTACCAAGTTATGGTGATCAAATAAGTAAGTTTTAATATTTTTAAAAAGTTGTAATAAAAAA
Source organism: Sequoiadendron giganteum (assembly GCA_007115665.2). Taxonomy (NCBI): domain Eukaryota; kingdom Viridiplantae; phylum Streptophyta; class Pinopsida; order Cupressales; family Cupressaceae; genus Sequoiadendron; species Sequoiadendron giganteum. The sequence goes on along the minus strand of CM021103.1, from coordinate 73,580,073 downwards.
ATCATATTTTTACTTGGAAAAAATTATAAATAAAAATCCAGCACATCCGAGAATGTGTCCTCTACTTATATTGAAAGTTTCAAATAAATATATTATTTTTTTCTTGTACTTAGGTTGGTCAGACATACACCTGCTTTTTATTTTTTCTTGAAAATTTAGTACTACTACATTGAAATTTCAAATTTTCATCAAATAGATTTACTTTATTTTTCTAAAAATGGAATAGTATCTTAGAAACTAAATTCAATTTGCTACAAATTATGTCCTTACATATTTTTCAAATTATGTTAGTAGCTTATTCAAGATTTTATGTCAAGTTGTCTAACTTTGTTTTTCTTAATTTCACTACCACTTAAGGGCCTAGTTTGGACCCCCATGATCTTGCACTAACCCCCACATGGAGATAAATAGATACAAATCCAAAGTATTATATTTTAATATAAAATCAAGAATAATACTCTCTTTGTAGATGGATATCTTTTAGGAAAGGAAGCATTCCAAATTCTTTTTTTTTTCTCCCTATTCTTGAGAAGTAAATCATAAATTTTAGGGGAAATGGGGTTCTCTTGCACTACTAGGGTTTTCACCTAAAAGGAGAGAGGTCTTTCACACCCAAAACTTGGAGAGGTTCATTCAAGATTAGGGGTTTTATGTGTGAGTGTGTGTGATTGGAAATGTGTCTAAATGTCGAAAACTAATGAATGAAACTAACCATTGAATGTAAACTATTGAAATGCAAAGATGTTTGAAAACACATTATGATATGCAAGAAGACCTAGAAAATGACTTAGAAATGCAAGTAAACTATGATATAAAAGAAAGAGGAGAATGAGGTTCACTTGGAATATGAAGAGGAAAAAGATGGAGGTTAGAATCATGAAAAACTTGATGCAAAATTCGATTGGGACACTTGTGCCAATATGGGTGAATTAGTCCAGTTTCTGAGAAAATTTATCAAAATAGGTTTTGGATAAAAGGGTACTCAAATCTACAGAAAACCCTTTTTCAAGTTTGGCAACGAGATTAATTCACCATTGATGGCAACTTAGTCCACTTTCAGGTTTCAAGAAATCTGAAGGTTCAATATGTAGCCCTAGGTCTACACTTCTGCTCCTGACAAGTTTCCAGATCTGAGATTATGGAATTTTGTCTGTAAGTGTTTTCCAAGCCTCTCTTAGGGTTTTGGCCACCTTGAAGAACTTTGACAAAATTTTGAATACTTTTTCATCTTTTTTCTTTGCCAAATATGCAGACAAGACTTGCAAACCACATAAAGAGAGAAAAATTGTTGAATGTTAGGGCATGGGGGTTTGTCTTGGTCAAACCCTTTTAGGTAACTAAACCAAAATAGTGAAATAAGATAATAGAGCATGAAATATGAAATAATGGAGTTAATACCTTGCCATGATGATTGATCTTGAGTTGTTGCACCAATGGAAGAAGAATCAACCCTTGAATGTCTTAGAAAAGATGTCTTGATGACTTAGAATGCTCAAACCCTAGCTTACTTGAGAAGAATGATCAATAGAAGGAGATAGAGGAAATGAGACTTAGGAGATGAAAAATAAGGGGAAAACCCTTTATTTATACATGTTATGGCCTAATTTCCTGAAAATAACACATCATAGGCCGACCTTAGTGTTTAGGAGACAATATCCTGCTAAATGGGACTAAGTCGCCCAAAGTGGTGACTTCGTCCACTTGGGCAATTTCAAGTGGATGTCGAGGATTGAAAGTTGATTAATGATGCTTAATTGGATTGTCTTCTAGAACACACTTAAGTAGGACCTATAAGTTCATTAAGGGGCCATTTTAACATAAGAAAGGGTCAATTAACAATGATGAAAAGGGTAATTAGGGGCTAAGATGCCAAAAATAGGATCAAATTAGAAGGAAAATTGTCCTTTCTTCAAAGGTATACAATTTTTGGTGACACATTTATCCCCCACTTTAGTGAGAGGATGAACTTCCTTTAAACTCACACTAAAGTAGCCAAATTGTGCCAATGCAGATGGTGAAGGATGATAAATATGGAGGTGATCCAACCCCCAAGATTCAAGACCCTAAGTCAAATCGACATAACTGCAAAAGGACACATTCAATGGTGAATGATTTGCATCAAGACAAGATACACAATAATGTGATGGAAAGGACTAAGGAAAGAGAAGAATGAAAATAAAAAGGTGGATCAAGCTTCAACTATTTGTCCAACTAGTTGTGGATTAGATCTAGGATTTTTGTCCAAAAAGAATACTCAATTTGAGGTGACGAAACTTATGGATGTCCATCGGGTGAGAAGTCCAAAGAAGTGGTTTAGTGAGAAAGTCATGCTAGTGTGTTAGTTTCTCGCCATATAATGAGAAATTCATGCTAGTGTGTCATCTTCCCATTATATTAACCATACCAAAGTTACCCTATTGATAACTTTGTTAAGGTACCACAATGCTTTTGTAAATTCTTTTAAGTATTATGAAGATTTTGTTAAAGGGGATTTTACTTAGTTCATGTGAGGTCTTCTTCTTAGCGAGCATTGTGTCCAATGTCTCTAAGAGAGGACAAGTTAGTGTGTTAGATAGTTATCCATGGGATGCCTCATTTGCATTAGGCCACTTGAGTTGATTGTATACTCTTGGAAGGAATCAAACCCAATGATACCACCAAGAAGAGGACATCTCACAAGAAAATAAAAATCACGCCCTAAAATTTTGTAAAAAGATGTCATCTATGGATGCCCCCACTTTAAAGTGGTTGCTACACCATCACTGTGAGCAATTTCTTTAAAGTAGCCAAGGATAGAGGAAAGAAGACATGAGATCCAACATGGAAAGGCCTATGCCAAGTCATATATTTCCGAATTGAGCTACATCATGAAGAGGTAGTATGTCACATGTGATTCAACTTAAGGCATGTCATCCACATCCCAAGCTTGCTCTGATATGTTCACGAAAGGTTAACGACTAGTCAAAAGAGACAACGACAAGTGACATATGAGGACAAGGCTATTGAACCCCTTTCCCCCACTTAGTGTAGGACAAGGGTGAGCTCAGAATGGATTATGGTATGTTTCTCCTTGCGATGGATGTGAAACATGCAATAGTGAGTGTGTTATGATATGAAAACAATTACATGACAAGGAGCAACAACTAATGTTATTTATGTGCATGAGTAAAGAAAGTTTCTACAAAGTTGGCCTTGATAGTATACACTTTGTCATATATGTGAGCAAGGTCACTGTAGCTGGGTTGGTGTGAAACATTGTGTGTAGGTGGGTGAAGGATGAGATCGGGTGTGGTTAGAGTTTTTTGCTTGTGTGGTGGTGGGTAAAGAACTATAGGATTCTTAGGATGTCCCACGAGGTATGTATGAGGTTCATTAATCGAGGGGGATCTAATGGACACTTGTGTATTCATAACCTCAACGGGCTTGGTTTGATGTATGTCTAAGAAAGGGCAATCTAGTATTTTCTTGTTACCATCACCCAAGGAAGACATATTACTTTTGCTTTAAAGGAGTGCATCAATGTTGTTGTTTTCTTGCACCATGATAACTTCATCGTATGAAAGGGAATTATCAATGGTTTGATGTTCTTGTTTATTGATAGTGGGGATATTGGGAGAAGGGTCTTGTTTTTTGTCTAAGGTCTCTTTCTCTTTCACCAAAGTATTTACCCTAGTAGGAGAGCTTGAAATATGTTCATCATAGTCCATGGTTAGAATTGGTGAAGTAACTTCAACACAAATAGGGGAGATAGCAAGAGAAGGATTTTTCTATTCAAAGAGGTCTTCCCAAATGGTAGGGGCATTAGGAAAAGGAGGAAGAATATTTCCATGAGTCGTAATAAGGATAGATTCTAACACTAAACTATCTTCTTCACATCAAGGGTGTTTAGTAGGAGAAGGAAAATTGTCGTGAGAATGGTCATAGAGTCTAGGTAAGGTGATGTTTAGGAATGTGTCTATGATTTAATATTCTTGTGCTCAAATATCTTCCCAAAGGGGATGAGGAGAGGAACAAGCAAGACCTTCATGATTCTCAATGATTATATCTCCATTCACCAAGATACCTTCACCACTAAAAGGAGAGGTATCAGGAGAAGAATAATTATGATCATCATGATTGTCTATGCATGAAACATTTTCTAACACATCATCCTCACAAATAAGAGAGATAGGAGGTGGTGTAAGTTTAAGATAATTTTCAACATTTTCATTCTCTAGACTCTCATAACTAGCAAATGCATTGAATGAATGGTTAACAGGTTTATTGCTTACATTTTTCTTTGCAATTTTGGAAAGAATTGAAACTAACATTTTTGAACAATGCAATGCTAAGACCTAGAAGGAAATGCAATTTTTTTTATTTCAAACAAGCTAATTTACCGATTACACTATGCAATGATCTGAAAATGAAATGTTGTGAATGCAAAATTGAATTTAAGCAATGCATAAAATGAGCTAATTTAGGCTACATCTAATGAAATGCATGGAACATAAAAACAATCAATTGATACAGATAGGTAATGGAAGCAAACAAAATCTTAAAAATAGGGTTTTCAGCTCTATAAAAGGTTGTTTTAGGGGCATAAAGGGACTAAGTCGCCCAAGGTGGCGAATTAGTCCTAGTGGAGATTTTATTCAGTTTTTGCAAAAATTTTAATTGATTATGATGGTTTATGTGTTGTAAGATGCATAGCTAATATGCAAATGCAAAATTTCAGAAATTTTCAATGACTTGAGATGCAAAAATGCAACCTATATGCACTTTCACTAATGATTTATTTTAAAACCCTCAGATGTAATTTAATAGAAAATATAATGCAATGTTAATGTAATGCAAACCTAGCGTGATAAAGAACTCCAAATCAGAGAAAAGGGTGTTTCAAATGTTGGGTTCACCAAAATGAACCACAAATTTTAGGGAAAGGGGGTTCTCTTGCACTTCTAAGGTTTTTCATCTAAAAGGAGAGAGGTCTTTCACACCCAAAAATTGGAGAGGTTCATTCAAGATTAGGGGTTTTATGTGTGAATGTGTGTGACTAGAAATGTGTCTAAATGTCGAAATCTAATCAAAGAAACTAAACATTGAATGCAAACTATTGAATTGCAAAGGTGTTTGAAAACACACTATGATATGTAAGACCTAGAAAATGACTTAGAAATGCGAGTAAAATATGATATAAATGAAAGAGGAGAATGATGTGCACCTAGAATATGAAGAGGGATAATATATGTTTGAAATTCTCCAAAACCTGATGTAGAAGTCGACTAGGACACTTGTGCCAATCTGGGCGAATTAGTCTAGTTTCTGAGAATTTTTTTTCAAATAGGTTGCAAACAAAAGGGTACTCAAATCTACAGAAAACCCTTTTTCAAGCCTGGTAGTGGGACTAATTCACCATTGATGGCAACTTAGTCCACTTTCAGGTTTTGGGAAATTTGAAGGCGCAATCTGTAGCTCGAATTCTACACTTCTACTCTTGACAAGTTTATGGATCCAAGACTATTGAATTTTGTCTATAAGTATTTTTCAAGCCTCTCTTATGGTTTTGACCACCTTGAAGAGATTTGAATAATTGTTGAAGACTTTTCCACCTTTGTTCTTTACCAAATCTACACACAAGACCTGCAAACCACACAAAGAGAGAAAACTTATTGAATGTTAGGGCATGAGGGTTTGCCTTGGTCAAACCCCATTTAGGTAACTAAACCAAAATGATGAAATAAGATACTAGAGAATTAAATATGAAATAATGGAGCTAGTACCATGCCATGATAATTGATCTTGAGTTGTTGCAACAAGGGAAGAAGAATCAACCCTTGAATGTCTTAACAAAGATGTCTCGATGACTTGGAATGCTCAAACTGTAGCTTGCTTGAGAAGAATGATGAATAGAAGAACGACATAGAAGAAATGAGACTTAAGAGATAAAAAATGAGGGGAAAATCCTTTATTTATACATGTTATGCCACAATCTCTCGAGAATAACACATCGCATGCCGACCTTAGGGTTTAGGAGACAATATCCCACCAAATTATTAACATAAATTTCATTTTTATGTCAAATGGGACTAAGTCACCCAAAGTGGCGACTTAGTCCACATGCGCAATTTCAAGTGGATATCAGGGATTAAAAGATGATTAATGATGCTTAACGGGATTGTCTTCCAAAACACACTTAAGTAGGACCTATAAGTGCATTAAGGGGCCATTTTAACATAAGAAAGGGTCAATTAATGATGATGAAAAGGGTATTTAGGGGATAAGATGTCAAAAATAGGATAAAATTAGGCACAAAATTGTCCTTTTCTTCAAAGGTATACAATTTTTGGTGACAGAAGAAGAAAACAATCCAAGCACATTTGATATAATTATTTTTGTTCTCGATGGATGAAAAGGGATAGTTCTATTCAACTAAATGGGTGGTTATTTAAAAGAATCTTTTTAATCCATTAAAATTTATAGATTCTCCCTTTTACTATCCCCCAAGAGAAATTTAGTTAGAGACACTATCACTATGTCAATTTGTTTTTGTAGATGGACATTGGTAATTAGTTCAAACATTCCCTTTCTTAATGGTTTAAGATAATTAAAGTAGAAAAATATTAGGTGTCTTGTCCTCAAGGATATTAGCTTCTTTAATTACGATATTCTTTCTAAATTAGTTTAGCAGTTCATTACTCATAAAGATGCCTCATAGGTCAAAGTTATATTTTTCAAGTATCTCTTTGAAAAATATATACTTTATTTTATTGAAAGGGATGATCTCCCACAAGTCTTAGTAATATGGGAAGGGATGATGAAATTTAGAAAAATTGATCAATTGGATTGACTTTTAGATTATTCAAAATGGTAGAAGTGGCTTATTCTAGGAGGATAATTGGACTTTTGGTTATCCCCTCAAATATAATATGGGTCTTTGCCCTTTGGTAGCTTTCCTTAGGAATTCCTATAGTAGTAAGGTGAATAAATATTAAGAGGAAAATAGTGATGTTCAAATTTTCTAGGATGAATAAATATATTCCCTAGTCTTTTCTTGTTCAAGTGAGGAAAATAGAATTCATCTCAAAATTATTCTCCAAATTTTTAATCCTATTTATATTAGGAATAAAAAAATATTTGAGTGAAATTAGGAAGTGACATTTATCAACTCAATCAAATAGAGATATTTTTTGGTTTTGTATTATGCTAGTCTTTCACCATTATGCTGGGATGAAATTCTAAATCTTTCCCCAATAAATTTGTTTGGGATCAACCCCAAAGGGGGGTTTGGGTCCTAGTAGATGTGATCTTTATCTTATCTAGGTGTAAGGTTCTAATAATCTTCTTCATTGTAAATTTGTGAAAGGTATTTGGAATAGGTTATTAGATAAGTTTAATCTTAAGTGGATGTTCTAGGTTCTTTCAATGATAGTCTAGAATCTCAAAAGTGTCTAGTGACTTTTAACATTCTTCTAGAGTCATGGAATGCAACTACAAGCCCTGTTTCTTGGAATGTGTGGTTGGAGAGGTATAATAAAAAAATTAATGCTAAAGAAAAAATAAAAAATAAAAATCTAGAAGGATATCTAGAAGATTTATTTCATAGACTTATTCTTATAGTATGAGTATGATAAATATCTCAAACTTCAAAGAGGCTAATCTATCAAAGTTTGTATTTTATAAAACTAGCTAAATAGTAGAAAAACCATGATATATCTCTTCCTAGAGTTTATAATAAGAATGTGAGGGAGCATTGGAGTCCTCCACTCATTAATTGCATCATGTTGAAGTTTGAAAAAGCCTCAAAGAAAAGTTTCAAATTTTTGGAATAGGAGATTTTATTTAGAATCATGATGGTAACGATGTTGCCATGGGAGCTCACTTAACAATGCTAAACTCACATAATGTCTAGTAGATGTTTAAGGTCTCACTTACAGTCTTAGGCCAAGAATTTGGGTTAAAGTCCATAAATTAATTATTGAAGGTGACTCTAATATTGTCACCAATGGTTTGCAAAAATAGAAAAATTAACCATTGAAAAATTCAAAGATTTATGGAAGAAGCCAAGATGTTTACTCATTAGTTTGAATGTATTCAATTTGAATCTATGGGTGAAGAGTATAATAAAGTGGTAGATTAATCAACAAATTTGAGCCTCCAAGATCACTTCCTATGTGCATGTTGACAATGATTTTTTGAGGATAGAAGTTTATTCTTGATGAGTATATATAAACTAGAAAAACTATTTAACTTGGTTGCTTTTTCTAAAGACAACTTGTTTAATAGAAACAATAAGAGTGATTGAAAAATTCCTCCCTTTCTAATGGATGCATGCATGCATTACTTTCTACTTATATGCATATTATTTACATCCATACAATATGTGTTGCTTTTTATGGATAAATTGATTGCCTTTTTATGCATACATATGCTTTTGTTATGCATATATGTATACTTTTCTAGGCATGTGTTGCTTTGCGCATGCATGCTTGTCTTTATGTAAGTTGTCTTTCTTCCTCTTGTAAACTTTTTATTTTAGGTAATTATGTTAGAAAGTAAATTACCTTCAAATGTTTGACTTTTACCCCAAGCTTCATATTGTGATGTTAAGACTTATTCCATATTTTTCTAATTATTTTTTAATTTGACAAACAAGTACTTATAGATTTTTTACTAATTTATTATAAACTACTTTTATATTCTATTCTATTTTAAATAATTTTATACCTATATAAATTAGATTATATATACATGTATTCATTTGTTGCTTTAAAATTTACTAATTTATTAATTTAAGTTTTACTAATTTTAATGTCATAATAATTTTAGAGATTCTAATGGACATTTATTCATAAAAATAAAATTAAAAAAATTCATCATTACAAAAATAACACCCTAGTGAACCTTCCCAACCATAGCATCTTCCAAAGCAATGCACTTATGTTCATTCGATATTTCTTCCAGAGTCGATGGAATATTCCACGTACATGGGGTTCAGCTTTCTCAGTATTAAGACCACGTCCCAAAAAAGCTACTACTAGTTTAACTTCATCTCAAAACATGATGGGAAGAGGGCCCCATAGATGTTTTGGCCCACTCTAAGGCTAAGAATAGAGCCTATCAAATAACTTTAAGCTCTCCTTTCATCATTATCAAACATAATTATGAGATTTGACACAGATTTACGGAGTATTTTTTCTTCATTTTGCAATTTATTTTTTAATATTTTGATTTATTAGGTTAAAATTTTGACTTTGATGATTCAATTGTTTCTAAATTTTTATTTTTTATATAAACATTGTAATAATAAAATTTGTATTGTAATTGAAACAAGTAGAATTAAAATGTATTCAATGTAGATTAAAAAATAAATAAAATATATTCAACATATATTTTTTAAAATTGAAAATTTAAATCAATTTTTAAATAAATAAAAATAGCTGAATTTTAATTATTTCTTAACATTTTTTAGATAGATGCATTTAAAATATTTACTTATTATATAAATAATTATAAATACATATATTTTTAATTCTTATAAATATATTTAATAAAATTTTAAATTTATAGAAGATTTGTTAAAAAAATTATATAAATTTTTAAAAATGATCAATTTTATTTTTAAATAGAATTTATAATATTAAAAATTATTATTTAAAAAGAAATATTGATAGTGTAATGTATGTATGTATGTATGATTTTTCAAATATAATGTAGTACATATATATTTTAAAAAAGTAAAACTATAATAACAATCATCAAGAAAATAAAATAAATTAAAATAAACCTTAAAAAAAAAAATCATTTTTAAGTAAATAATAATAAAATAATTCTAAAAATAAAATAACTCAAGTAGGGATACATTATGGCATGAAGATAGGGAATTTTTCTTGTAAAGCTATTAGCCTAGGCTCAAACCTTACAAGGTCGCCCTCTTCTATATCAACAATTGAGAAATTCAATTTATAACTTTGGTCAAAAGTGATTACCCTAAAATTTAAGGGGAGACCTTGTGGCATGAAGGTGGATGTTTCTACCTATAGATCCATCAACCTAGTTTTGAAGCTCATGGGGTTTCCCTCCACTACATCAACAATTGAGAATTATGGTTCATAGCTTCAAGAAAAAGTGTTTACCCTAAAAAAAATCATTCATGACATAGTGCGATGGTTTAATCGTGGTAAATTCAAATATGTATGTCGAAATATGCTACTCAATTTTTCTTGCTTGAATGTTATCTCTTGTGTTCTAGTTTTGAAATGGTGAAACGACTGTATTTATAGGCATTTCTCTAATTTCCTGAAGATTAGATCCCAAAAGTTGACATTTGAAATTTGAATTTTGGATGTTAAAATGTTGTCAATAACACATTAAAATTTGTGTCTTAGCTAAGAAGAGGGACCCCTACACCCATGGGTGTATGGGTCCTGGGCCAAATTTCCAGGACATTGAGTATCTAGAGAAAAATAACAATTGGTTGCATTTATTCAATGCTTGCAATTTTTCATAAAATGATAAAAATAGGCCTTAAAATTCATAATAAAGAGAATTAGGGCCTATCTAGGAGGTGTTAAAAATGCATGAATGTAAAGGTCACTAAAATAGGTCCAAACTAACCATAAAATTGTACTATCACCTACAAGGGAGTATAATTTTCTACACTACAATAGTCTTTCTAAAGATCCATGTGTTTCAAGACAAGAAGGTGAAAATATTGGCTTCCCAAATGCTAATAAGGTTTCCAATAAATCATCTATATTCTAACTTTGAGGTAATGAATTGAAGACTTATATCTCAACAAGAATTAATATATGAAAGATTATATATCAGACATATTACAAAGGTATATGCCAATTAAAATTTATATGACTTTGCACTAATAAATTATATAGTAAACATAATATCTTATTAAGACTATCACATGATTTTTGAAGCACCATATAATTTATTACCAAGATTCTATCCTCTTCATGTATGGATAGTTCTATAAGATATTCAAATAACTAGGATTGGAATTGTGGTCTTTAATAGATATATATCTAGCTACAATAGTGTGGTTTCTACCATAAGTAATATGGCCTTTCAGTGTATATGATACATAGGAAAATAACTAATTGACCTTTCTTTCATGTACCAATACATTCAAAATTATAAATATTTGAGACAACTATAAGTCACGATTTTGATGATAGTAACTAATTGTGAATCAAAACTAGTTGATTGTTTTATATATTTATAAAGTAAAAAATTAGGATCAAATGGATATCTTTTACATCTTCCATAAGTGAATGGATCTTTGGCTTATTTTACTTTGTTATAAGGTAATTTATTACATATCAAAATTTGAAGTAGTTTTTTGTTGTGTACTTGATTGGTTGAATTATTTTTAATATAATAAATTAAACAATTGAGTTACTAAGAATAATAAGTCATTTCCAAAAAATAAAAATAAACTACACAAGATTAATAAATGATTTAATCTATTGAACAAAGTCATTATAAGAGGAGCTTTGAAGCTTGACCACATAAGAAAACTTGACAAGGGAAAAGATAAAGATAGAGGCACAAATTAGGTAGCCAAGTGAAGTCACAATATACATTCACAAATTAAGAATATATATTGGAGATGATCTTGTTTGTTTCTAGTTACCTCTTTTTTCTTAATTATTAAGTGTGATATTGTCTATGTTTCTCTTTGATACTGTCAATCAAGAAGGATATCGTTGAATGAACCAAATATTGTAGAGTGTCAATAATGTATCAAAATATTTTTAAGGTATTGTGACTAATCATCTTGTATAATATTTTATGAAGTATTTCAAGACATTCATTTTCTATATTTCAATAGAATGTATCTTGGAATCATTATTTGGAAAGAGATAATACAAATATCGAGTATAAGAAGTTGAATGAAAGAATATTACTACATAAGGTGTCTAAATATAATCTAATATACATAGATCAAGTATTATAAAGCCCTATTAGGTATAAACCAACAAAAATTAAAATAACAATGCAAAAAAATCAAGTATTACATAGAATTCAAGAACATGTTGTAGCTCTTTTAGGAGTCTAGTAAGAGAAGCATGAAATTTAATGAATAGATTTTTTAAAACAAGTTGCATACCTTACATGACCCATATACAACCAATATTGCAGAATAAGGCTCTTTCTTAGCAACATGATAGTGGTAACCGACTAGAGTAAGAAGCTAGCAAAGTAGAATCTGATGCAACCACTAGAATAGCATAAAATCAACAAATTTAGAATCCAATACAACAATGAAAGATATTGAATCTAATACATATGATTGGAATCTTGCATAATTAATTACAAGATTTGTATATATATAAAATTCAAGTCAAAGCATTGTGTGGCATTTTGATATTCTTCTATTCCATTAGAGGATACATATTTAAAAAATATAAGTATACACAAACAAGTAGATGTGTGTACCTAGAAACTTTGGAGGCAAATTTTGATTTAGAAAAATATATTTTTGTGAACATATGCATCACCTATAAATAAAGATGAAACTTAAAAGAAAAGGTATACAAACATCTATAATGCATCTATTAGGAGTGTACAAGATGAAGTATATAGATTACATTGAACTCCAAAGGAGTAGAAAGACTGCATAACCATGCATTGTGGAGCTCCAAAGCAACACCACCAACAACTTCTACTAAAAATAATTATCTCATTTTTTAAAATGTAATGAAGAAGTTCCTAACAGCAAAGCAAAAAAACATATTAATATTTAATGAATTTTATGAACTTTTAAGCTTGATTGAAGTTTGGCAAAGTGTTTTGTGAGAAAAAAAAAATCATAGAAAGATTGTCTAGTGTAACAAGATTTCATGGACGTTTACCTTGGAACAAAATTTTAAAAAAAAATTATCTATATTTACTGGAATCCATACCCAAACTAATGGGTGACCTTGTTAACAAAGGTTGCAACTTTAGTATAATTTCCTTCCACCGTTTGACAAAAGTCTTTGAACTTTTATAAGACTTTGAATAAGAGGAAACTGAAAGCATTATCTGAACGCACTATATTTCTATATTTTATAAAGCCATCGAAACATATTTGAGCATACCCATGATGAATTTAAAAACAACCAGCAGACATAGAATGGCCTGTATTGCATTCTCGCCCACACCACGAAAAATTGGTCTCAGAAAGTTGAAAATGGACACAAGAGAAAGCGCAAGGCCAATTTTGAGAGAATGGAAGAGTGGTCAAGTGAATTCAAGCTAAGACAGACCAGAGAATTGGGACCGTAGCAGACTTACAAGAGTTTCTCCATCCATAATTGTATCGAAATAATAAGTTAGATCGATTCACAGATTGGAGGATGGAATGCCCCAGTTGGCCATATCTCCACTAACTACAGACCGGTCATTTGTTGCATTTTTGGGGCACTTGAGTTTAGGAGAAATGCTTTCACTTCTGCTTCTTGCTCTATAGATGAGAAGTCTGCAAACTCTGTTGATGCTTTGGGAAGACAGTGTAACAGAGGTGCAAAACCAACCGTCGACTATAGTTAATGATTAGATCATGGTGACTTTGTAGATTGAGGGTGGGTAATTGTCAATTTCAATATTGAAGAAATCCTTCAAACTGGTGCATGGTTCTTCAAATGAAACCTTAACAGTTATGAGTTAAAATCATGGTATACAGGTACTTAATCAAATAAAGCACATGCAAATATAGTAAAAAATGCATTTAAAAAAATATATATTTCAATAGGAAAGCAGGAGCATAACCTGATCGAGCCAAAGATACCATATGATTTGAATAATGTTGAGGTTCGAGAAGTCGACATCGAGTCGACAACATGCTCGAAATATTGAAGTAGGGAAAGCCTCAGACCCTTGAACTGGACTGTATAAGAAGACATAGCTCTGATAGTTTTCCACTCAAATGCTTATATAAATATTATTCTGAATTGGTATAAAGTCATTTATTCATTTAGAATGATATACATTACTGTAGTGATGAGATATGAGAGGTCATGGTTTGATCAACTCTCATCATATATATTTCATAAAGGAAGGTTCAAGGTGTTAAAAGATGTGTATGATTCATGTCCACTTCATCTCTCTCCTATCATAATATAATGAGCAGTTGTAGAGCTGGTAAAAATGGAGAATTTAAAATAGAAAAATATCTTGTGGTATAAATAAGATCAATAATAATTATAAAGATGAAAAATGTGTGCTTTCAATCTTTAAATTTTATTATTTTGTGAAGATGTTTTAGGTATTTGTCTTGACAATGAAGGGAAATTATTGGTAGTGGATCAAACTCAATTTTGTTTTTTTGGTCTTAAATCTTCCTTTCCCAATTGTGATCAATAGGTTTTTTATTAAAAAAAATTAACGCTAATTTTCATAGAATCCTTTTAATATTGAATAGTTAAGAATTTTTTTTGTCTTATATAATTTATTTCATAAAATCAAGGATGATTTGTTAAAATGATTAGAATAATCTAATATGACTCTAATACCATGTTAGAAATTAGGATTTTAAGGTACTAATCGTTAAAAATAATTATAAAATAAATGAGAATTGTAAGATACACATATTACACAATAAAAAATTGGAGAAAATTCTTTTGGATAAAAGAAACACCATAAAGCATCATTTCATTATAAAAAAATTATAGAATGGTCCATTAAAACATAGAATGAACCTAAATAATCAATTTTCCTTACATCCACATGACCAATAATACCTCATGTGCATAGTGATAGAGTTCACTATAAATCTCCAGATTATCACCCTCTCAAATGAGAGAGAACATCCCTAAATATATAAAAAAGGTAGGAAAATACCTGAAAGGGTATTAGTAACACCTACTCAATAACCACCTTTCATAAATAATTTTAATCTAATAAATATTATATTATAATTATTTTAAATAGGGCATACTTAATAAAGCATATAATATGTAAGGTTTTATAACATTATATTAGAAAAATCTATAAATGTTATAAGGGTATGACCCCTAATAATATTATGTTCTAATACATCATCACTATCATCTTCAACTGTTTTCAACACTTTGGTAAGAGGTACTATTATCACTTCATTCCCTCCTTCATTGTCCATTGATTATAACTGATATTGAAACATAATGGACCGGTCATGCTTAATATTTGTCCTATTTTTATATTGCTTCTGCTTTTCATTCTTTAGTTAGTTTCCTAAGTTGAAAACCCCAGGATTTGGCTATGTAAAAAACAAAAAAAATTAATAGGTTCTATAACTATAATTGACTCTTTGAGGTTTCTAGAACCCTACAAGCTCTTGACGAGGTTCTCAAAACCTCATCATAGCTTGACATATATTTTCTACCTCTTTGAATGAGGCAGGTGTTCAATTTTTTGTAGTTTTGAAATATAGTTTGAGTTTCTCCTCTACTCCCCAAAAATGGTTTAAAAGGTGGTAAGATTTACTAATTTAGCCAAAGGGAGGAAGAAAAGAGGTAATTAAAATATTTTTTAGCATATTTTATAGGTTTTTGAAACTTCTGTTAGAAGGTGACAAGGTTCCCACAACATTGTCAGGACCCAACAAAGTGCTCAAAATAGCTTTTATCACCAACATTTTTTATTGATGATGTTAAGAAGCAATTAAAAGGAACAAAAAATTGGCAAAGGTTTTGATATTGAACATGAAGAGAAAATTAGACAAGTATGAATTTGTGCTGCCAGGTTTCAAAGGTTTGAAAAACTTTGTTGGAAGTTAACAAGGTTCTCACAATCTTGTCAAGGTCTAGAAATATTCTCAAAATATAATTTATTTCTAACAAGTTTTGTTGACATCAAGAAAATATATTTTTCAAAAGCATCTAAGTGTTAAGATTTAAGTAATTTCTAAAATTTCTAGAAATAGTGTTGACTCTCAAAAGGGTTCTCAGAACTAGTTTTACCTCTAACACCAAGTGTTGAGATAAATATGGAGAAGATACAATATTAATGTGGATATGAATATGATAAAAGGAAGAAGATAAAGTTAATAATTTTTCAATTTTTTTGAAACTTATGTCATCGCCTAATGAGGCCCTCATGACTTGATCCAAGTGCAACAAGGTTTTGAAATCATGTTTGTGTTGTAAAATCTCTATAACTTGAAGTAAAAATATGAATTTTCATGTAGATAATAACCTTCTCCCAACTACCACCTTGTAGGCCCATTAATGAGTCTAACATGCTTACTAACTATCAAATCTAGCTAGCATCAACAAAATTATTTTTAAAACTTGATTGAAATGGATCCAAAGGAAAAATGTGATAGGACTTCAACAACCTCAGTTATTATTTGTAAGTATATTCTCTAACATCTCATTTTCTTGTTATTTATTGCTACAATTTTCTTGGGAAACTTTTTTGACATCTACATTGCACCCCATGAATCATTAATACTCAAGTATGGAATGGGTATAATGGAATGTTATTTCACACCTCCCAGTAATCCAAATCAAATTTTGAGGATACCTATTTGCACCTGGTATTGGCTATGGTGATGACTAAGGTATGGGCATACCTACAATATAGCCCTAGAAATCATTAATATTTATTATTTTTAGAGGTTTCCTCCTTCATGGATATTAAAGGAAAACTAGTTCTCACAAAAAAGGAGTTCCAATAGATATAGAAAATATAGAAAGAATTACTCTCTATAATTAAAAATTATTTTCAGAAGTGTAAATTTTATGATACATATAATCCTTGGAATAAATAAAAGACTTATATGTTTCCTCCTTTCATAGCTATTATATTGTGTAATTATTGAGTGTACATTTCATTCTATGAGTTTTATTCTCTTATTTTTCTATTACAAGCTAATTGTAGTCATAAAAATCCTCTTACAATTGTATCCCTCTTCATACTTTACCTCTTAACTGTGTTGATAAAATTTTTGTAATTCATTATCAATTATTGAAGATTGTCTTGTGCTTTTAAGGAAAGTTGGATCAAACTAGAATTTTGTGCATGAACACCATTTCCTTTCCTAGAATCCTTCTTTTTATTTTACCTTTAAATAATTGTTTTAGGTATGTGCAAGATCATCATGGAAAAAACAGGCCCTTAAGTGGCAATAAAAAGTCTGAAAATCAGAGTTAGACAACTTGATGTAAAATTTTGAATAGTTTATTTATATTATTTTAAAAAAATGTAAAAATAGAATCTATAGAAAATTTAATGTAGTTTCTAAACTACTAGACCTTTATTTTTTTCAAAAAAATCTATTTCATGAAAATTTGAAATTTCAATGCAGTAGTACTTAAATTTTAGGGTAAAAATAAGAAGTAGGTGTCTGTCTGACCACCCTAACCACAATAAAATGATAATATTTTAGATATAAGTAGAGTACTCATGTGCCGATGTGATGCATATTTTTTTATAATTTTTTTCCAAGTAAATATTTAATTATGATTTTTTAATTACAACTTTTAAAAAATATAAAATTTCATCTCTCTAACCACCTTAACTTGGTCAAAACTTCATGAAATTCATTTTTTTTTTAAAATCCTATATAATGTAAAGTATAGAATGTGACGCATGTATCAAATTCAAAAAATGTGATACTGTTTTAAAGTTATAGATTTTTTCAATCAGCCTATCAATCAGGATTTTATTCGTAATTCTAATAAAAAATGAATAATAATTATTTATTAAATTCAAAGTAAAGATAATTTATATTGGTGGAAAGCTCAGAATATCCTCTAAAACCCTTTTCGTTTCATCAATTTTGGTAAAAAAAAAAGTCGTCAGCTACATGGGCCATCATATCACTTACATATCACCACTTTTTGGTCCATCATGATCCTTCACATACCCTTTTATTAGGGTTATATTTCTATTCACTTAGTGTTGAGTTGGATTGATACTTGCAACTAGATTTAGCAAGTAAAAATCCCTTTACTTGGAGGTTTGATCTCAATAGAAAATTTTTGTTAGGCCCCTCATATAAATTTACAAGGTTTTATTTTTCTTGACATGTATGGTTTATCAAAAATCCTTAAACCCTTGGTCTCCACTTCATTCTTATGAGTTTTAAATTTCTAATTATAAATTGGTGATTGTTTTCATTTCATGACCCACTTATATTTCCCATCAGTTATAACTAATTTTAGAAAATATAAATGGGATTTTCATGCTCAAGATGTGCATCATGTTGTTTTTCTTCCCTCTTTGATGCTTTAGTCAATTTCCAAGTTGTAAAATCCAAAAATTGGATAGGTATGACATTTGTTAGATTTTCGGGTAGGTTATAAAACCTATGTTTACTTTCAATGACGTTCTCACAATCTTTTCAAAAATTGACATATATTTTTTTACCCATTCTAGAGGAAACTGATATGTTTTTTTGAAATTTCATATAATTCAAGAACCTCCTAAGCTCCAAAAATTGGTTCAAGTGTTGATATTTTTTTATTAAAAAAGGAGGAAGAGAAAATAGGTAAGCATGAGTTGTGTCAACAAGTTTCATAGGTTTCAAAATATCTATACAAATTCAACGAGTTTATCAAAACCAAGTCCCCAAAGGTCAACACGAATGAATAAATAAATAGAGGGTTAAAAGTGGCTATGTAAAAAGAGTTTTTTTATGTTTCAACAATGTTAAAGAGGTTTTGAAACATTTTCAACTCTAAATAATGTTTTCACAATCTCATGGAAGCCTGAAAAGGCTCTCAAAACTTTTCCTATTTCTGAAACCAAGCATTGACATAGCCCACGAATTTTAAGGAAAATTCAAGTATCTTCCACATGTCACTTTGACATGGCATAGTGAGTGAAATATATCTAACACACTCCAAATTTTATGTCATTGGCCAAACTAAATAACTCAATAGTCTAGCCAAACCTACCTTTTTCAATAATGAATGCATCATAGATGTACAATGAAAATGTGATGGAAAATTTGAAGCTTGTGAATACAAATTGTTAGCTTCCTTACCTAGTTTTAAAGCCTCTACAAAATTTGGAATAGTTTCAAATACCACTTAGATCTTTTACAAACTACTCTTAATAATAATGTGGAGAAAAAGAAAAGCTTCAAAAAGAACTCAAAGAAAGTGAGATGATTTTGAAAAATGGTTTTGCAATAAAGATTAAGAATATTGACATTTTAACCTAGTTATGAAACTACCATCAAATTTAAATAGGGTTGTCACAATCTCATTGGTTGTGAAAAAAGTTTTGAGAGCCTCTCAAACCACCAATTTTAAAAGTGCTCCAAGTTCCTAAAATATAAGGGAACATTTACTTTTAGTAACCAAATCAATTACAAAAAAGGCTATAAATATCAATTTACTTATATTTGTAAAGGAGGGTTCGAGGTGTTAAAACATGGGATGTAAATATTTATAGGAGTATAGCTATAGTTTTAGTGCAAATATGTTGTAATTACATTGTTATTTCTAAGTGAAATTATATGAATAAAAGTTTATTTGTATAATTTTCTCCACTCTATAGTGTAAATAATTTATTTACATAATATAATTAAGGGTTGTGATATTATTCATTACTCATATGCAGTATTGAATTGTTTTCTATGTCTAAAGTGTCTTTTCAAGGAATATGTAATGTATTTCATAGAGAATAATTAGAGTATTTACATTGTGGATGTATTATTGAGTAGAATTACACAAATGTAAGCCATTAGTGTGTCATAATATTGCAAGGTGATTTCATTAATTTGTGTGAACCCCAATCCTAGACCTGCACAAACACAAGAAACAAACACATTAGTAAGCTCATATGCAAATTAAGACAAGGATTCCCCATGAAATCCATCTACAATGCTCAATAAAAATAAAAATAAAGAACAAACATAAAAGATAAATGAAATCCTAATTAAGCAATGTAAACACTTGATCCCATGAGGGAATTTGTGTCAATTATGTGTAGAAATTGGCCCTTTCCCAACTTCTTTGTTGCAGTGTTGATTTGTGATCCACTTTGATGAAGATTCAATCAAGCTCCATGATAAAAAATCTGCATAGGATAGTTCAGATCTTGATGAGATGGATGAAACTAGATGTTTATTCAGGATGAAGTTGAGTATAGTACGTTTACTCAAGTTGTGGATGATAGAATGAGAGGAAGATTCTCTCATTTATAGATTTGAAGAATGAGAGAAGAGGAAAAATGGATGAATGTGGGACAAAATACCAACCAATGAGAAGAGGCCACTTTTCCACATGTGATTGGAGGAGGAATGAGCACATTTTGGTCAATGTGCATGATAAATGCCATGAGAGTCAAATTTGAAATTTGAACGTGACATGTTTAGAGGGAAGGGAAATGGAGTTAATGTCACTTGGCTCAAGGCCAAGGGCATGTAATAGGCCTTAAATGCCTTGTTGGAAGTACCCATCCCCTTTTGGAGGGATTTTTGAATTGGAAGAATATTCCAGAAAAGATGCCCTTTTGAATGAAAATTGATGAATTAATAAATCAAATAAATTGATTTATCGTGCAAGTTGCAAAATATAGAGGATTGGAGTGATTTGGATTAAATTAATCAAGGTTTGATCAATTTAATAGGAAATTAGATGATGTCACAAATTTGATTCACATTTATTAGTTGATTTAAATCAAAATTGAGAGGAAAGGTTTAATTAAATAAATGTTTTTGATTTATTTAACTAAAGGGTATAATGTTACATTTAATCAAATAATGCTTAATTTAATAAGAGGACTTTGGAGATTCAATTTTAAATAAAATGAATTATTTAAATGAACAGAGATAGAGGATTAATTTAATTAACTTGATTAATTTAATCAACAAGGGAGAAAGACCTAATTAAATAAATAATGATTTATCTAATTAAGAGATGAAAAGGTGATGATAAGTTGAGAGTATGATTCAGAAATAAATGACATTAGTAATCAAGATCAAGTGCGTTGGTCAATTTTCCATGTCTATAATTTGGAATGACCATAAAAAAATCTTAGTGTTCGGAGAAATGTTGCATATAAGTACAACTCTATAAACCCTTAGTACACACCAATCCATGTTTTCGCATCCTTCCAACCCCACAAGCAATTTGATAATGAAAAATATAAAAAATATTTAAATTATTATAAATTAATAAGTAGGAGGTGTTTTCCACAATGTGTCAAATTGTGATATGGGCCAATGAGTTTGACTCGTAAAACTACACAGTTGAATCCTGATAGCAATATCACTATTATTAATTAGTTTCTTTCTTCATACAAATATTTTAAAGATTATAAGGAGTGAATCTGTTACATGTGTAAATTAATAAATCCTTATCAATATGTAGGAATTTTTATATCTGCTAGGAATTATAATGTAATTATGTCACATATTTTAATTTAGTGTCACAAAGGGGAACCCACCTAGGTCTTGCAAAGCCTAAATTATTGGGGAGAACATTAAAAAACCTTTCTCCAATTTTTGACTAATATTTAAATGTATTTGAATGTAATATTAGGTAAATCTTTATAAGTCACTCAAATACAAGTTGGAGAACCTAAAGATTGGCAACTCTAATGGGAATGCCAAAAGATAATATTGTTGGCATTTAATTTAGCATTCAAATATATTATGAAGTCATAACACTTTTCTGGTGGATTGAACTAAGAAATAATTTTACCTTTGAAGAGCTTTTAATTGTTCAAGGGTTTTGTCCTCTTTGAAGAGGTGGTGACTCTATTGAATAAATATGATGAATAGTAAAGTATTTATTTCTTTGTATAAATATATTGCATATATTTCCAAAGTTTTTAGTCAAAAGAAAATTTATGAAGTCTATAATATTTTTTTGTATGTTATCTTTCCTTCTTCTTTCTTTAAATAATAAAAATATTATTGTATGGAGGTCATTTATGGAATTATTTTAGAAGAAATTGTATCCCCATATTAGATGAAATTTTAAAATGGAAGGAAGGGAATGAAGATGAATATTGTGAGTCTACATATTTCAATGATATTTTTATGATATGTATGTGCTCAAAAAGTATGCATGACATATAAAAAAATGGGAGATTATGACATGAGATCAAAAGATGTTGTATTGAAATAATTCAAAGCAACATTTGTCATTCAGTTTAGTGAAAGAATTTATTTGGAATTGTTAATCAATAAAATTGTTCACATTAAAAATATGAAGAAGAATTGGTTCCTTATTTTAATATGAGGTTTTTAAAAATTGAAACATAGAAAAAGAGGTTCACCATCAATAGGATATCAATGATGAATCTAATTTTCAGTATGTGCATGTTTGATTCAATTATGAAGGTCAAGACATGCAAATAAAAATTAGAAACTAATCCTAAATTTTATAGCAACAATGAGGTAAGTTTTCAGAGCATGAAATAATGTGTGCCTTCCTATAAGAAGGTTGTTTTTAGGGCACAAAGGACTCACCTGCCTTTAGTGGAAAATGGGTCCTTGTTAGGGTTCTTGAAACTGAGATTTGCATTCTTTTCCTTGAATTCTACACTCTCGGATCCTCGGTTGTCATCTCCCAAAACATTCAAAAAATTCTATAGACTTGATTCTATGTTCTTACATTATGAATGGCAACTTTGCAATTAGACAACTTTGACAATTTTGCTTCCAATTTATTCTCCACTTGTTCTTCAACATGTAAATCTGCAAACAAATATTCAAGAGAAGAAAAACTTTTTGATTGTTAGTGAATAGGGGTTTTCGTAAATCAAACCCCTTATATGTAATTAAACCAAATAATGAAATAATGTAATTGAAGCATTAAAAAATGGAATGTTGATACCTTGGAAGTTGTATTTGAGTGAAAATCTATAAAATAACATGTGGTGGCCATGAAGAATGTAGATATTTATCTCAAATAAGATATGAAACAATGCTTGCAAGTAGATCTTCAATGCTGCATCCACTATCCTAGCTCAAAAACATGCTTGAATGCACTATTCCTTAGACATGATGGAATGATCTTTATTTGCTGCAATAGACTCTTGATAATCTGCCTTAGAATGCCTTTGAAATTCTCTTGAAGTGCTCTAATTCTTGAACACTTTAATGCTTAGACCTCTTATAAAATTTCTAGGAGAAATAAGGTGAATTAACCCCATATCTATACTAAATATAAGGATTAACCCCAGCATTCAAAATATTCAAGCTGACACCAGATCTAGGATAGAAAATCAATAGAATCGCACCAAAATTAAATTTAAAAATGGGTGTCCTATTCAAGGAGGACCCATTCGCCACTAAAGGCGAATGTGACATGGCATAAGTTTCCAAGATCTTCCTTTGGGAGGGTGAAATAACATCGAAAACCCATGTCAAATATGCATAGAAAGGGGGGTATTTGTGGAGAGAACCCATTCACCACTAAAGTTGAATGGGTCCTGACACCATTTTCCAAGACCTTAAGTTTTCCAAATTTAATGTTATGCAATTTGAATACTAGGTGTCAAGATAGATCCTTGGAGAGTGTCTCTAAGAAGGCTTAAATTTGAATTAAATGGGCTAATTAAGATCAATTAACCATAATTAATTAGTGAGAATCTAGATAAGTGTGAAACTGTATTACAACAGTTTACAACACCTAAAATAAGGTACAATTTAAGTACACTTTATAAAAATGGGGCGCAAGGTTAATGTGAATGTGTACAACACAATGCAACACTAAACCTAAGTAAAATTAGGTTAATTCAATGATACTTATTCCCAAATTAAGTAAGGAAAACTACTACATTTTACCCCCACTTTAGTGAGATTTTTCCCCATGAAAAACTCACACTAAAGTAGACATTCAAGAGACTAAAGTATGCAAATATAATAAAGATACATAGCCATACCATGTCAAAGGATGAGAAAAACAAAGAAAAAGAGAGGATCAAGCACAACCATTTTGATGTGATATGGAACGGGGTTGTTTTTACATAGCATGTGTTGCTCACTTTGGGCTAGTGGAACCTCAATCTATCCACTAGGTGAGTTGTCCCAAATATATATGCTCACTCTTGGGTTTTGGAACCTTAGTTTGTCCACTAGGTGAGTTATCCCAAATATGTATGCTCACTTTGGGGTAATGGAACCTTAGTTTGTCCACTAGGTGAGTTGTCCCAATGATTTAGAAAATGAGAGAATCATAATAGTCTCTAATACCATACCAAATTTATCCTCCTAACAACTTCAATAAGGTAGCACAATGCTATGCTTTTGAATGTCATGTATATAAGTTTTTTTTAAAGGGGATTTTTCTTTGTTCATGTAAGGTCTTCTTCTTAGAGAGCATTGTGCCTAATGTATCCAAAAGAGGACAAGTCAAGGATATCAAATTACCACTTATGGTCTATTCCTCATTCAGATCATGCCAAAAAGGGAGATCGTATGCTTAGAAATATCACACTCTTGGATGACATCAAATCCAATAACACCACCAAGAAAAGAACATGTCACAAGAAAAAAGAAAAATCACACCATGAAATTTGTCAAAATATGTCATCGATGTATGCCCCCAATTTAAAGCAGTTGCTAATGCCACTACTATGAGCAATTTAATCAAAATAGCCAATTTTTTCTCCTAAGACATGAGATTTTTCCTCAGAAAACCCTATGCCAAGCAATATGTTTCCGAAATAAAGCTACGCCATGAAATAGGAAGGAAGGGTTACCCCCAAAAATGCAACAATTAAAGGTAACTCAATACGTCACAAGCAGGCTAACTTAAGGCATGTTGGTCACATTCCAAGATTTATCCTATATAAACATGGAAGGCAATCAACTATCCAAAAGAGGCAACAACAAGTGATATATGAGGAAAAAGCTACCTAACCCCTTGCTCCCACTAAAAGCAGGACAAGAGTGAGCCTAAATGATTGTTGGGAAACATGAGAATTAGTATCAATTATAGGAACTAGGTACTTCAACACAAGGAAAAGCACCACACTCCTTAATATTTTGAATTTTGTTACCCAAAGCCTTACATTCATTAGTAGAATGGCCATGAAATCTATGATATGCATAAAATGCACTCAAGTGTAATAAAATTTCTTTTGTGTTCATTGAGGGAGGGATATCAAACAATCCTGGAGGAGTCTCAACAAGATACTCTCTTGATCAAAAGTAGAATATGTTCCTTTATTTTGTGACAAAAGATATCTTTTACTTATTACAAGGTGTCATACTTACACAAGACTCTTTAGATTGCGAGATTTTGTACTCTCCTTTACAAGAGGGTGTAAAATCTATCACATTCAAATCATTATTGTTTTGTGTGTGTGGAAATGAAAAAAGTATCCATTTTCCTTTCTTAATTTTGGAATGATTAATGTTAAAAGGAACTTCAGGTCACCCTGATCTAGTGTTGTGATGTGTTTTACACATTCACATTAGGTTGTGTGCCCTTTCTAAGCTAAATAAACCTAAATTTGTATTGATTTAATGTTGTAAAGTGTATTCATTTACACCTTCACATTAAATTTAGAGCCCTTGGACCTAATGTTTCCTTAGTTTAGTGTTGTAATATGTTGTACACATTCACATTGGATTTAGGCCCCTTTTTCGTTGAATAGACCTAATTTTTCCTTAATTTAATATTGTAAAGGGTATTTATTTATACTTTCACATTAAATTTTGGGACCTCTTGTATTTATAACCTTTATGTAAACATTAATAGGCCCTTAATACACTATATTATGCATCCCAAGGCATATTTCAACCAAAATCCTAACATAGATATCAAATAAACTTAATTTCTTAACACCCCAACACTTTCTCTCTCTGAAAAGGCCCTGTGGGACCCATACGCCACCTTGGGCATATGAGTCCCACCTAGGTGGGACCCATACACCAAAGGTGGCATATGAGTCCCATTTGGCCCCTTTTTAGGGTTTTGAGTGAGAAATCGGAGTTTTAAATTCAAATTTCTTGTATGTCGGCATAAAAATGTATCATTGACATTTTTCACTCACTTGGGCCTTTTCTATGGATTTTGGTCTGATTTTTCCTAGATTTAATGTTGTAATGTGACTAACACATTCACATTAAACCTTGAACGCTTTTAAATCAATGAAAACCTAATGATGTCTTGCAAAGGTGTTGTGATGTGTTGTAACCCACTTTCACACATTTTTAGGACCCTCCTAGTATAATTCACCTAAATAACCTCTTACCAAGCCTTATTTCGAAGTGTTGTAACAAACTCTCATAATTTCCTAGGCTTGTCATTAGGGTGATCTCACAAAGTTGGTTTATAATTTTTGGGAGATTCTAATTTTTGTTAAAATCACATATTTTTAGATTTAAATATAATGATTTAAGCCTTAAAAAGTTCCTTTTTAAGGATTCCAATTGAAGAGGGTTTTATCAAACCACCTTAGATCAAACCCCCTTGGATAGAATCCCGCTAGTTTTAAACCATACCTATAACAGAGTCTCCTTTAGACCTATCAAAATGTTGATAAAAAATCACTTTTGATTTAGTTTTTGGAGGATCAAATGAATTAATTTAAAAAAAAAAATTGTAAGTATGTATTCCTTATTATAAGCTTCCCAAAAAGTATAATTTTAAATAAATTTAATTTAATTATTATATTTATTTTTTATTTCTTGTGAATGTAGGTTTTTCACCAAAAATCAAGCTCTTTGTTCAAAACATGTGGAAAAATAGAATATTATGATTTATTTATTTTTTAAAATATGAGTGCACTATATATTGAAGTCCTTGACCCAAGTAAAAGAATAAAATTTAATTTTGATACATACAAAAAAGTTATGTGTTATACGATCCACCTATGTCAGAATTGTAATTGGTTTGACTTCGAAACTTGATTAAGGAAACAATATTCAATAAAACACTAGATGAAATAAATTGGAAGCACTAGATATCATAGCTACAAATATAAATTTGAAAAAATAATAATTTTATCCTTCATGGAATAATAATTATTTGTTATACGGTGAGCGTCACTCATTAAAAATGGTGTTTATTGAAAAAAACTAGTTTTTGAAGGAGATGGAAAAATAAGTTCAATCTGATTCAAAAAAAAATTGGAAAAAAATATATTTAGAATCTAAAGACAAAATCTCACAAATCACTAGTTTGCATCATCTTCAAATTCCTCACGGTTTAGCTGCTATAGGTGTCGAAAAGTGAAGATTTAGTTAGAAAAAATCAGCTCAGTGTCCAATTTGGCAAAAAAAATAAAACCAGTATTGTGGGATAACCCATCAATAAATTGACCCTTTCTTATGTAAAAATGGCCCTTGGGTGATCCCACAATAGTGGTTTACAATTTTTGGCCAAACTGGACACTGAAATTATTATTTTAATTAAATATTCACATTTGGGCAACTATAGCAGCTAAACCATGAGGAACTTGAAGATGATGCAAACTAGATTCTCATCACATTTTGTTTGTAGATTGTAAAAAAAAAATCATTTTTTTTTGGAATAATATTGCACTTCTTTTTCCATCTCCCACAAAATCTACTTTTTTTCAAAAAACAACATTTTAAAAAAATGACGCTCACCATATACAACATAACTTATTTTGTACAAAGGATAAAATTATAATTTTTTCAAATTTAGATTTGTAACTATGATATCTATCACTTTCATTTGGTCTCATAGTTTTTCATTGAATATTTTTTCCTTAATAGAGTTTTGAAGTCAAACCAATTGCAATTCAGACATAGGCCGACTGTATACAACATAACTTTTCCTGTATGTATCAAAATTCAATTTTATTATTTTTAATGGATGAAGGAAATCAATACCCAGTACGAACATATTTAAAAAATATATATTTTGATAATTTTCTACTTTTCCACACGTGCAAAACATGGATCTTGATTTTCGGTGAAAAACCTATGTTTAATAAAACTAAAAAAATTCATACATAATAAAACCAAAACATATTAAAATTCTATTCATGGGATAGCTCATTTAGAGGACTACCATAATCATTTCAAATAAATTTTAAATGAATTCATTTTATCCCCCAAAATGTAAATCAAAAGTGATTTTTTATCTGCATTTTGATAGGTGTAAAGGAGACTGATTTACAAGTATGGTTTAAAACTAGCAAGGTTCTATCCAAGGGAGTTTGATCTAAGGTGGTTTGATCAAATCCTCTTCAATTGGAATCATTAAAATGTAACTTTTAAAGGCTTATATTATTATATTTTCTAAAAATATGTGATTTCAGCAAAAATCGGTTACTCTCAGAAATTGTAAACCAGCTTTGTGGGATCACCCCCCTTAATGCACTTATAGGCCCTACTTAAGTGTGTTTCAGAAGACAATCTTATTAAGCAACAGTAATCACACTTTTATTCCCGACAAGTAGCAAATTTTCCCTGGTGGGACAAAGTCACCACCTTGGGCAACTTAGTCCAATCAGGCTTAAAAATTAAATTTATGTCAATATTCTGGCAAGATATTATCCTCTAAACCCTAAGATTGGCCTGTGATGAGATATTTTCGGGAAATTAGGGAATATCATGTATAAATAAATATTTTTTTCCTCATTTTCATCCTCCTAATTCTCTCATGATCAAGCAATCTATCTCCCTCAACAATTCAAGTGTTCAAGCACTCTAAGCATTTCAAGCATTCATCCATTGGACCTGATTACTTGCTTATCTTTAGAATTCTTCATCAAGGGTTTGATGAGTTGTTGCCCTTGCATATTGTTCAATAATCTTTCCCTTTACATTTCATTTCATTATCTAGGGTTTGATTACCAAAATGGGGTTTGAGTAAGGAAAAACCCTATTCTCTAACCCTAGCCATTTTTACCCCCTTTGCATATGTATTTTTAGGTCTTGTACGCAAATTTTTCAAAGAGTAAGGTGCTATAAGGTGTCACCTTTCCATCAACATCATTTAAAGTCAAAAAACCCTAAAAGGACCTTGAAGACAACCTACAGGTCAACATATGAAGATTCAGATTTGGGTTTCTATTAGAAATAGAAGTACAAGTTGATAGCTACATATTTCAGTCTTGATATTCCCAAAAGTTACAGGTGGACTAAGTCACCATCATTGGTGAATTAGTCTCACTGCCAGTCCTGAAAAGTGATCTCTACATATCTGGACACCCATTTCCCAAAACCTATTCCGATGAAGTCTCCCCGAAGGAGGACTTAGTTGCCCAGCTTGGCGTAAGTTTCCTAGTGGCCTTCAACAGTAGATTCTAGAAGATTCTAGAGCTCCTCTTCATCAAGCTTTATTTTACAGGTGTACCCCTTCTGTTGCATTAAGTTCTGTTATAGTTTTCTTTCATTTTAGGTTATTTTACATAGTGTTTTAAATACATTTGCATTTCATTAGTTTGCATTCAATATTTAGTTTCATTTATCAAAATATTGCATTTAGACATATTCCAAATCACACACATTTAACACTTAATCTTGAATGAACCTCTCATATTTTGGGTGTGGAAGACATCTCTCCTTTTAGGTAAAAATCCTAGAAGTGTTAGAGAACCCCCTTTCCCCTAAAATTTGTGGTTCATTTTGGTGAATCCGCATTTAGACCACTTTCTTACTTTTGATTTCAAGTGCATTTGCATCCCAGGAAAAGCTTGCATCAACATTGCATTAGGGTTTTGCATTATTTTACATTCTAGGGTTTTTTGAATTGCATTAGTGAAAAGCTCATATAGCTTGCATTTTTTCATTTCATTTCATTCAAAAAGTCCAAAATTTCTACATTTTCATTTTGTATCTACTTTGAAAAAGCCTAAAAATCATAAAAACCATTCAAAAAATTTGAACATTGCTAAATAAAACACTATTTGGACTAATTCACCACACTGGGCAACTTAGAACACTTGCACATTTTGCATTGTATTTTCTAGCATTCTCAAAGTGTTTTCTGCATTTCATTTTTTTGTTTCTATATTTGTGTGTTGTTCTCTAGAATTTTAGTTATCAACATTTTAGTGTCCTTTGTTTGTATTGCATTTACATCCACCCCACATTTAGAAAACTTTGCATGAGTGTTTGGTGTCCTATTGTTGATACCTTAGTGAGAAGAAGTTCAAGACTCATGGAATCTCGCAAAAACACACTTATAGATCTTGGGTTATCTCGAGCTTCCACTCATAGTATTGATAATAGTACACTAGGCCCATAAACCACCCTTAGTAACTCTTTCCATTAAGGTAGCATACAAATTGAACATAAACCTGATGGTATTCCATAAGACAAGATCATTCACCTTCATGAGGAATTAGCACACTTGCAACATCAAGTGAGCCTTGAAACCATTTCCACCACTATAACTCCCACTATAGATAACATCCATCGCATGATTGATAGTGATGAAGGCATAGACATCGTGAAGAAAATAGTTGAGATATATAAAACATATGTTCCTTCCACCTCTAGTGTCTCTCAACTAACACACTTTGTGGTTTGTCAAGGAGGACCTCAAACTCCTCCTCCTTCCATAATAACCTCCATACCTACTTATTCTTCACCTAATGCCACAACCATAATGCAACGAGTTAGCAATGTGATTCCTTCTTGTAATGAAGATTTTGGCACCTTAATGCTTTCTTACGCTTCTGGGGTTTTTCACCTAAAAGGAGAAAGATGGGCCAAAATGCTAATGTTACATTCAAGATTTTGGGTTAATGGGGTTTATAGGGGTACGAATGTGTCTAAATATGATGTATAAGTACATAAAACTAAAATAAATATAACTTATTAATGATAAATATAAAGAATGTGAAGTGTTGGAAAACACATTATGATATCCAAGCATTAAATTAAACTACCTATGAAAGCTTATAAAACAAGGTAGAAAACTGTAAAAATGGAAGTATGCACCTGGAAAATGGAAGAGGCTGGAGTGAAGACTGTAGATGTCTCAAAAATTCTACAAAATATGAATTTTTTATCTAGTGGCACACTTGTGCCAAGCTGGGCGACCTAGTCCTTTTTTGGGGTGATTTCAAAAAACTACTCAGGGGCCTATTATGGCCAAATGGGTATCTGAATCTGTAGAAATCTATGAAAAATATGCACAGTGAAACTCGGTCGCCATAACTTGTGTGAATGTCCCTCTTTTCTTTTCTAAAAAAATTGAAGGTGGAAACTGAGGCTCTTGATTTGCACTTTCTGTTCCTCCAAGTGTTCATACTAGAAACCTTAATTTTCAGCCTAGATAGGTGTATTTTTGTGGATGTTTTGCCCTAGTTTCCAAGGATATTCCCTAACAAGTCTTTAACCCATCCTTGAATGATTTCCAAACCTACCAAATACCTAAATTTGCAAACACACACAAACAAGGAAGAATGGATGTTGATTGCTAGAGTTTAGGCGTTTGCCTTGTTCAAACCCCTTTTTAGATAATAAAATCAAATAGAGAAATAAAGTAATAAAACATGAAATGATGGAACTAATACCTTGCCATGATGAATGATCTTGTTTTGTTGCAACACTTAGCCCTTGAATGCCTTGGAGAGATGTCTTGATGACTTAGTATGCAGAAACCCCATCTTGCTTGAGAAGAGTGGTGGAGACTGAATGAGAGAGTTGTGAATAATGAATTAGGGTTTTAAGGCTTATTTATAGGAAATCCACCTAAAACACCCGTTATTTGATCCTCAAGGCCGACATGAAGGAGAAATAAACTAAAACCCTAACTTTTCCCACTCAAAACCTCAAAAATAGCTCTAATGGGACTAGGTCGCCACCTTGGGCGACCTAGTCCATCTAGAGAGGACTAATTTGCCCACATGGGCCCTTTTTCTAGCTGGATTGTTTGAGAGTGAATAAATCATGTTTATATGGTGATTTTATCATATATTTGATCAAATTAAGCCTTGGGATGCATAATAAGGGGTTATAGGGCCTATAAATGATGATGAAAAAGGTCATTAAAGGTCTAAAATCGATAGGAAAGGGTCCAAATGAGTGAAAAGTGTCAAAGGCTACACTTTTTGGTGACATACTTCCCTTGGTATTCCTACTAGTCTTTCTACCTCCTATGTGTAGGAGTTGAGAAAATACAACTTCAAAAACCCCGAAGATCACCTGCATGCAAATAACCTGTCACAAAAGAAGAGATGGAGACAAACAAGCAAGGTTTCTCTAAAAACTGAAAATGTATATATCAGAGAGAATGAGAGAATGAATTGATATGAAATACAATGGGATCAATCCTTATAAAAAGGAGATCATGCAAACCCTAATAGGAAAAACCCTAATAAAGGCCCTAATAGGAAAACATTTAATAATTAATATAATTATTAAATGTCACTTTATGCAAACTAACGTGAAATCTTAAGAAGAGAATAAAGGTAACTTAATCAACATAATTAAGTTAAAACCTTTACTCTAACACCCTCCCTTAAGATGAGCAACAATGCAGCTACAAAAAAGTGCAAGAAAGAAAAGGTAACTACAATGCAAGAAGGCAAACATGGGTCCCGACAACTAGGCCAGATTAGGTACCCAAATAAAACCAAATCTCTGTAAAGAGGAGAAATAGAGAGAACCTCATGGGAAAAATCTCTACTCCAAAAAGAGATGCAAAAAGCCAAGAAGAACATTACTAAAGCAAAAGAAGCTGCAAACAACTATCAAAAGATGACTGCTATGGTGCTGAAGAACCTCCGTTGAAGGAATGGAAGATCCATTCCAAGGAAAAACCAAGGAAGAATTAGTATGAATAGTATAATACCCCCCATAATGCTAAATTAGGAGAGCCTGGTAGATCCACTGAAATGATGTGTAACACCCTATAGTGCATGAGGAAGAAGAAACAACATCTGAAAGTGCACAAGAAAGCACCTGCAACTGAAAAAGTGGTGTGCAAAACAAAGCACACATGCATGAGGCTGGAATCATATGGATCCATTGTCGTCATGGAGGGACACTCACCGGGCAAAGGAGTGATGGCAAAACAAAGGAAAACTACACAACCCCCCATGGCACTTTATAATAATAGTGCTAGTACAAAATATGGCACAACTTTATGTGAAAAATCCCCAAAATGTGTATGTACAATAGTGTGGCACTTTATCTCGGTGCATTTACATAAAAGATTTCTTACAAATGATGCTCAAAATGTCCAAAAAGGATAAAAGATGGAAATACATGAAGGACAACCAAAAAAATGACTGTAGAATGCACCAAAAGAAAAAATAAGTTATGATACCCACACCACTGGAAAGTTGAGAAAACCAGCTTTTTGATGATATCTTGTTTGCCAAAAAATGATATCGTATGCCCAAGTTACAGCCTCTGGAAGAAAACAACTCCAAAGATGAAAAAAGCCAGCATTGCATTAAATCCGACGGTCATACGGCCGTCGCAGCAAAATCTAGGCTTAAATTTGATGGCCAAACGACCATCACTGCAAAAGCATAACTGGACTTATTACAGAAAAAAATGTTTTTTTAATAAAAGAACAAGTAAAGCGGTGATTTAAAAAAAAAAAAAAAAAATAAAAAACATTGATTTTTTTTTACAAAAAAATCTTTAATTTTTTTTTTAAAATGGCGCTCTGTACCGCCGTCAGTGGTACTAACAGACCACCAGTCGGCACTAAGGCCGTATGCCCTTAAACTGCAAATTAAAAAAAAAAAAATTCCTTTTCGTTTTTTTTTCAATTTTTTTGATTAAAAAAACAAAAAAAACCTTTACAAATGGAAAAAGAAAAAATAAAAAATATTTCGACAAAAATTCTGAAAAAAAAAATTTACCACGAATTTTTCTCCGATCCGCACGTAGACGACGGTTGTATGGTCGTACTTGCAAAAAAAAACTGCTCCAAAATTTGACTTTGCCCAAAATGGACGAATGAACAGTCGATTTAGGGATTTTGGACCGCTGCGGACGCAATGGCAAGGTCCATTTGAGCTGAAAATGCTTTGAAATTGTAGGTATGCCCTGGATCAAATAAACAAACCCCAAACCCTTGAAGCTCCAAAAATATTCAAAACAAGAAAAGGAAACAACAGGTCTAGAGCTCTGATACCATGTAGGAGTTGAGAAAATACAACATCACAAACCCTGAAGATCACCTACATGCAAATAACCTATCACAAAAAAAGAGATGGAGATAAACAAGCGAGGGTTCTACCTTTACTTTAACACTATGTGGCATCACAAGCTTTATCCTCTTATACCATACCATCCATTAGCATTCCATCCACTTGCCCTAGCACTACACTTACCCCATCACCACTTTCCCTTCCACCTCACACCAACTACAATGACCCTCTCATAACACAACTTTTCCAAACTATCTCATCCATGCAACAACAAATTTCTACCATCAACCAAAACTAGAATGGCCCACCCACATATTATGTTTGCAGCAACCCTTTGTCCTTATAAATCTTGCAAACCCCGATGCCACAAGGAGTGGAGATGCCTAGGTTTGAGAAGTATGGAGGGAAGGGAGATCCTTCTAACCATGTTAATGCATACACTAATTTTTGTAGTGAATTTTTCCTTGATAATAAACTATTAGCTAAACTATATCCTAGGACCTTAAAAGATAATTCCTTCGAATGGTTTTCATCCTTACTAAACAATTCAATTCATTCATTTAATGAACTTGTTGATGTATTTATCAATCATTTTCAATTGCACATGACTCCCAAGAAGACCTTGGCCAATTTGATGTGATGTAAGGAAAAAAATGAATAAAAGATAACAGATTTTATCTCACGTTATCAATTGCTTTATTCCCAAAGCGATGCCAAGATCCTTGACCCACATCTTCAAAAGATGTTTATCAATAAAAATCGAACACACTTCCATGAAAAAATCATTATGATTAAGTTCCCTTCCTTCATATATTTATCTATAACCCTTTGTGATTATCACAATTTGATAAGTAGTCATGATACACCATCAACTTCTAGCCGAATTGAGAAATATGAAAAATACCAACCAAACCAATTCTCAACCATTTAGAAATAAATAAAAGGGTTCCTACAATTTAACCCTCCCGAAAAATCCCTTCCACTTGTCAACAGCCAAGTAGAAGTTGTTAAGAATGTGGTGCCTTTTAGTTATGGAGATCTTAAAAGACACTTCACACCTTTGCTCGAACCCTCCATAATAGAATGACTCAAATTTTGCAACAAAAAATGATTACCTTACCTTTTGTTCATACACTTGATCCTACCAGACCTTTACCTCCAAAATTTAATTCCAAATCTTATTGCCATTTTCATAGACAAAATGGACATGACAGAAAACAATGTAAGCATCTCAAGCATATTGTTCAAGACCTCATTGATTGTGGCCGTCTATCTGTTGTTGATGTTATTGATCAAGGAAATAATTTTTTTGCCCCTCCCAACCAAAAATTGCAAATTTTCACTAATCCCATGCCTAAACATAATATTTCATTTGTCAAAGCTAGTGAAACTCCACAAAATGATGTTATGAATGTTTCAATACCAATGTTGAACATTTTGATCTTATTCCACATGTGACCCATGTCAACCCTATGGATGAAATGGTAGGAGTGATAGAAATTATCCCTCATAAGGGCCAACCTAAGACATCCCTTGATGTTACTTTCAAATCTCAAGAAATACTTGAAAATCTCCCTGATGGTCTTCTTTACATAGCCAACCATATCTATGATAAGCTTACTAATGGGATATTAATAGATCCCACCTGTGGAGAGAATGTGATCATTGAGGAATTTTTGGTATTGCATGATATTTATCAAGATGATTATGAAAAAACTACAACATGGATCAAAATTTACAATGGTTTTTCTTGTCCTACAATTAGATCAATCACCCTCCCATTACAAATATGACCTAAAACATTGGATGTCACATTCTCTATCATCCCATAGTCAGACTAGTTTCATTTGAGGCTAGGCCATCCATGGCTTCACTCAATGAAAGTGATCCCTTCGGTTCTTCATAAATCCTTAAAGTTTCCCTTTGAAAATGACATATTCCTATTCACCATAGCGGCTTTAACCCCTTGTCTTCCAAAGGAAACTTTTCCTTAGAATCCTTTTGGCTTGAGCCCATAAAACCCCTCATGCCTAGAAGAGATTTGTTTTTCATTGCCTATCAAAAATTTAAAGCAAAGAAAATTATGGAATTATCTCTTCACAACATGTCCCCATCCCCTTTTGAAACTCCCATCCTTAATGAAACCATGCTTCAACCTGAAAAATACCAGGTGAAACCAATACCTAAAATTTCATCTACATCATCCAAGAGACCTAGAGATTGTGAAAGTACCTCCATCCTACCTCCTCGCATAAAACAAGTTTACAAAGCAAAGGAAAAGGTTGGTGAACAAACTTCCATGGTTGCTTTCGTTCCTTCCCCTAGGGATGAAATGAAACTTATGGTTGATAAACCTGCTCCTTCACAAACGCAACTTGACAATAAAATCAAAATAATTACAGGAGCTAGGGAGCGTAGGCATCGATGTCGTGCCATTTCTTGCAAGTTAAATGAAGAAGAAAATAAAGAAAATCATAATCCACACTTGATAGAAGCAATGCACGATGATCCTCCTCCCCAACCACTGCAACAGGATCCTATACCTCCATCACAACTAGAGTTACACACTTCAACTGACATTATCATTCGCCCTCCTATTGCCATTAATCTAGATGATGATGATGATGAGATTGCTAGAATAGACAAAGAGATGCATACAAATTTGAACACATTGTTTTCCTCTTCCATGAGCCTGCATGATGCATCTCCTAGGACAAGCATTGACCTTGATGCTAGTTCTAAAATTGTTTCTATCCCTCTAGCTAGTCACCCACCTGCACTTTACAA
This sequence comes from Sequoiadendron giganteum, assembly GCA_007115665.2. Classification (NCBI taxonomy): domain Eukaryota; kingdom Viridiplantae; phylum Streptophyta; class Pinopsida; order Cupressales; family Cupressaceae; genus Sequoiadendron; species Sequoiadendron giganteum. The sequence continues at coordinate 73,543,314 of CM021103.1, read as the reverse complement.
TGAACAAGATTTGGAGGTATATGACTTGCTAGACGGTTGAATTGCATTTGTCTTACTAGTCTTTTTAATTTTATTTTGTGTGTATTATGTTCCCCATACTCTTTTGTTTGATGTTCTGTCTCTTTGTGAAGTTCTTCTATTTGTACCTCTACTCTTCTATATGTCGTGCATTTTCTTTCTCTTTTTCTCCTTTCCTTTTTCCTTTCTTCTTTTGTTCTCCTTTTGGAGGGTGATGCAAGTAATTGATACCACAATGTCTCCTTCATGTTGACCCAAAATTTCCCTTTCCTTTTCTTTTTTCTTTCTTCTTTTGTTCTCCTTTCTGGGATGATGCAAGTTATTGAGACCATAATGTCCCTTTCATGTTGACCCAAAAGGCTCTTTTTCTTTTTCTTTTTCTTTTGGAGATGATGCAAAGAATCAAGACACCCTATGTCTCTTCCATGTTGATCCAAAATGGATATTTCTTTTTCTTTGTTTTCTCTCTATTTATTTCATTCTTCCAATTCTATGTCTTTGGGGGATGATGAGAGTTCTGAGCTCTCTAAACAAACATTGCAACAATGAACATATTGACCCGAAATCCATAGATCCCTTATGTGTTTTGTGCTTTTCTTTTTGGGGGCAACCCCTTCTCTTTTATTTCTTCCTTTTCCTTTGCATGACACAACCTCCCTTGGAAACAAATGACTTGACATAGGGGCTTTCCAAGTTGGATCTCATGTCTTCTCTTTATTTTTTCATTTTTCATTTTCTACTTTAATGTAATTACTCATAGTTTGGTGTAGCAATTCCTTTAAATTGGGGGCATACATTGACATAATTTCTTTTTGAATTTTTTCTTTTTCTTTGGTTCTTAGTGTAGCTTTTATTATTTCATACACTGTGATTGTCGCTTTGTGGATGACATTGGGTGTAATTTCCTTCATGACCTTGATCTATCTTAGCATATTGCATTCCTTTTGGTTGACTGATGTGACACACTGCATCCCCTAAGTTGTGAATTTTTTATTCTTTGATTGGTCCTCTCTTGGAGACATTAGAAACAATGTTCCCTAAGTCAAAGACCTTGAATGAACTAATCAAGTCTCGTTTGAATATCCTTTTACATTTTGCATTTTAAATTTTACATTTTACATTTTACATTTTACATTTTACATTTTGCATATATGGCCACCTTGCATAACATAGCTTGCATGCCTATGGTGCCATCTTGCACTTGTTCATGAGCTCCAAGCATAATAGTCTTTGCTTGTCTCATGAACCTCAAAACTTATCTTTTGTGGAACCTTATCAAATTTATCAAAAGGTATAAATTTGGTATGGTTAAACGGGAAGCCCAACTAGTGGTATGAATTTCCCAGTAGCCATATGTGTGAGTGTAAGTGCATACTAGCCATGATTGTATGTTTCTCACCTTTTTGGTATTCCCACTTGACAAATAGCCATGAGTTTTGTCACCTTAGAGTGATTATACATCATTTCGAACACACAACCTATATTTGATCCACAACTAGTTGGATAAACGGTCGAAGCTTGATCCGACTTTCCCTTTCCTTTCATTCTATCACATCACTCTCTTCTATGATCTTTTTTCTTGATGTTTGGTTTGCCATGGGATCTTGATCCTAGGGGCTTGATCATCCCTCTTGATTATTGTTGTCTCATCTTGCTAACATGAGTGCATTTGGATCCCTCTCGATATGCATGTTCAGGCTACTTTAGTGTGAGTTTGAAGCAATTTCATCCTCTCACTAAAGTGGGGGCTAAATGTGTCATAAAAAAATGTATTTGTGGATGTCAAAATCTCGCAAGATATGGAAAAAACAATTTCACGTTGTTAGCATGAAAGTCAGTTAAAACTAGCAGACTTAAACATCCCTATGAAATATTTAATCATATCTAAATATGCAACTAATTAGTAGAAAATGAGTTAAATAGAAGCATATAAGAAATATAGTTAAACCCTATCTCATAGTGGATTGGTGCCACTATGTTGTGTAGTAAGCAGCCCTTTCCCAATCCTTGAACAAGCTATATGATGTTATGAATAAGATTAATTCTCAAATGAATAAAATAACCTTGCTATAATTCTATGAAGTGAAGGTGAATTTGAGTATAGTGAGTTTACTCAAAGTTGTGTGTTGTTGAATGAAATGAGAAAAATTAGTTCTCAATTGAAGAGAGTGACTTTGCATGAAGATTGTGGATGATAAATGAGGAGAGAAATCTCCAATTTATAGATTTCCAAAATGGAAGAGAGAATGAAATAGAGCAATGTGGGATCATTAAACATCCAATGGCCAAGTGCCACTTTTCAAGATGTGAATGGTTGAGGAATGAGCACATTTTGGTCAATGTGCATGATAAATGCCATTAGGTGGAATTTCAAATTTGAGAAATGACATGTGAGAGGGAAAAAGGAATGAAATAAATGCCACTTGGCTCAATGCACAAGGACATGTAGGAGGAGTGAATGCCTTGTTGGATGTACAAGTCTACTTGAACTTTTTGAATTCAAACAAGGGAATATTCCCTTTTGATGCTATGTGAGGGAAAAACGAGAATTAATAAATTAAAGTATTTGATTTATTGTGCCACTTGCATTCTCTCAAGGATTTTAAGGAGAGGGATTAAGTTAATTAAGATTTGATTAACTTAAAGAAGAATTAGATGATGTGACAATTTAGACTTAGATTTATGAATTAATTTTAAGTCAAAATGAGAGGAAGGGTTTAATTAAACAAATGATTTGATTTATTTAACTAAGGAGGAATATGTTAGATTAAATCAAATAAGGTTTAATTTATTTAATTTAATAAGAGGAATTTAGAGATTTTAATCAAATAAAATGATTTATTTAATTAAACAGGGATGTAAGGTTAATTAAATTAAATTGATTTAATTTAATTACTGACAAAGGAAGACTTGATTCAATAAATAGTGATTTATTAAATTAAGAGATAGAATGTGATGAAATGCCGAGAATATTATTTAAGAGGAAATGTTGTTAATAAGTGTGTCCAACTGACATTGTACATTTTCCATGTCTACATTTTGCGCCTCTTTGAAGCAATGTACTTGTTGCATTGATTCAAAGAATAAACTGTTGTGATCAAAGTTCAAAATTTCTCAATTTTTCAGATGCCCCATTGTTTCCCCAGCGAGAAGAATTACGCTGGTATATTGCCCCCTCGAGAGATTGGATGGAAATATACGATTTTCTGATCAAGATCGCGATAAAATGAGAGAGGGGTGGTTCTATTGATCAGAGGATGAAATATAATTCTTTGGTGTAGACAATCTGATGATGTATAGATAGTCATTGACCATGGGTAGCCTCATGTATATTTTGATGCGACACACCGATTTTAGATAGAAATGTCAGTAAGGATAGAAGAAGAAGAAGAATGGAAGGAGGATCCACACAAGATGATTGATGATTTATTGGTTGCCAGGAGTTGGGATTTTCAAAGGGATAATTACTTTATGTTTGATAACACACATAGGTACGATGCATCAAGGTATAAATGACCAGGATGGCATGGTACCTAGTGTGATGGACCTTGAATCGTCAATCAGATAGGAGTATTATTTTTCACACTTAACATACATGCTTTATTCAGGATGTAGTTCAGACATTCTAAACATCTCAGACCAAAACACATAAAAGCAAGCTTTCCTATGTAGTCAACAAGATATCTAAAACATCCTTCCTACAAACAAAACAAAGTATATATAACTAAGTTATCTTACAAGGGTATCCCACAAGCATAGTAGATAAAAAAGATAATGATCATTCCCCCATTCCTTTCTCTCTAAACCTATTTTTTTTAGGCATCATCGAGAGGTCCTTGGAACGAGCACAAAATAAGATAAGTCAAAAATACCAAAATAAAATAAACAAACAAGCTAATGTTCTTCATATCACTAGCCAAGACTAACTACTGTGGGGTACTTGATGCTTATGTCCATCGTAGGAAAGCTTCATCCTAGGACATGTTGTGATTAGGGTTTTGATGGGACTGATTTGGGTGATAAGCTATTGATACTCTGAGTTGACCAACTTGCTTGCTTACTGACTTAGGCTTCCAAGACTTTGACAATTAGAGTGTTCACTTTGGAACCTGCTATACTTGCTTCTGACTGACTCATCAAAGGGTAAAAGCGACGATTGACCTTATTATGAGTGAGACGATCACAGGTGAAAGCGAGATGAAATGGATGCACCATTTTGGGTTTTTTTGATATTTTGAGGCTATTTTTGGTATTTTTGAGATTTATGACAAACAAACAAACTTAAAGACCTATCCTAGGGGTCTTGGGATCTGATCCATAGATTATCCTTGCCTATGTTATACACACAGAGACCACGTAGTTCGATTGACTACAAAATTGACTTAATGAAAAGATAGATGGGCAAATGGATTGCCATTGCGACGAACGCCTAAGGACTGACCTAAATGTAAAAAAATAGATGGGAAAATGGATTACCATTGCGACGGATGCCTAAGGACTGACCCTAACTGTCTCGGGGGATGATCAAAGATCAACCTTGCCTACGTTCAATCTCAGAGACAACTTAGTTCGACAAGGTGAAAGACTGACAAGACTCAATGATGAATTTTTTGAAGATTTTTTGATATTTAGACATATTTTTGGATTTTTTTGAATGATTTGGATGTTTTTGAGATTTTTGATGAATTTTTTGAATGTTTTTGAGATTTTTTGATCTTTTAGGAAGGTCACGAGAATATACATGAATTTGATCCAATTGAAATATAGGAACATGCCCCCAACGTGGTGTGATAGACTACTTCAATGAAGGCAAGACGAACTGACCTTAGGAATATGGCAAGTAGCACTATGGTGGAATATGATATGATCATCAGCTCAGGCTATGGTATGGATGCGAGTGGATGGGTGTATGGATGATTTATTGAGATGTGATGGAATGGATGAGTGAGTTATACATATCCTAATGGATAGAGAGTGCTTTATTTACACTTGATGCATGTTTGCCAGGTTTTCACTAGAAGACAATTTTTTTCTTTACTGTTTTCACTCTTTTTTCTGATTTTTTGGATTTTTGCATTTTTTTATTTTTTTGTTGTCACCAAGATGCCTGTTTGCCAGGTTTTCATCAAGGTAACCATTTTTTTAGGACTTTTTATGGTTTTTTTGGATTTTCTGATTCTATACCTTAGAATTGTTTAGGCATAAAACTTTTTGAGGTGAGAGCTATTCATGGGTTGCTGCAGAGGCTCACCTTTTGGTGTCGACGGCTGATATGCCCTCGATTTGTAGCTTGTGGTGATGATGAAGGGTCCCAGCCAGTTGGGTTCAAACTTTCCTTTTGTATCCGTGTTTGGCACATTCTTTTTGTTTTCTTTTAGCACAAGGTCACCAACTTGGAAAGTGTGTTGCCTGATCTTCTTGTTGTAGCTCCATTTCAGGCGATTCTGGTAAACCTGTAGATGATTCAGGGCATCCATGCACCGTTCATCTAGTAATTCCAGCTCATTCAGTCTTGTAACCTTGTATTCCTCATCCATGATGAGGTTTTGCAATGATATTCTTAGTGACAGGAGCTTGATCTCGATAGGGAGTATGGCTTCTGATCCAAGACCAGAGAGAATGGGGTGGCACCTGTTGGTGTGCGGATGCTGGTGCGATAGGCCCATAAGGCAGGATTTAGCTATAGATGTAAGTCATGACTAGAGCCATTGACTGTTTTCTTGAGGATTTTTAAAATGGTTTTATTTGTAGCTTCTGCTGGGCCATTGCCTTGTGGATAGTATGGTCTAGAAAAGAGGTGCTTGATTTTGAATTTTTCACATAGCTCATGGACATCTTGATTCTTGAAGGGTGTCTTGCTATCAAAGATAATGGATTGAGGAACATCGTATCGGCAAATGAGGTAGTTCAAGATGAACTTGGATATTTGTTTTCCAGTGATGTAGGTCATTGGAATTGCTTCAACCCACTTTGTGAAATATTTGGTGGCGGTGATGATGAACTTGTGGCCATTGGATGAGGTGGGCGAGATTTTACCAATGAGATCGAGCCCCCACTATGAAAAGGGCCAAGGTGTAACAATGGGATGCAGTTCTTGAATAGGTGTATGAATAAGGTCTCCATGCTGTTGGCATTGTAGGCACCTTTTGAAAAATTTATGTGCCTCTCTTTCCATTGTCGACCAATAGTATCCGGTTCTTAGCAATTTCTTAGCCAAGGTCATACCAATCGAATGTGAACCACAAGTGCTATTGTGTACCGTAGTGAGAGTAGTCAAGGCTTCCTCTAGTTTTAAACAATGTAACAAGGTTCAGTCAACACTTCTACAAAAGAGGGTTTCTCCTAGGATGGCAAATCATAAGGACCTTTTAACAAAGGTTCGCTTTAGGTTTGGTGTAATGTCTTCTGGGAGGATTCCTAATCTCAGATAGGTGTAGATGTCATGGTACCAAAGATCACCGGGTACCTCGAAAGTTGGTACGAGAAGCTGCTCTACTAGGAATTCATGTTTTGAGACATTGCGAGGGATATCCAACAAGGATTCGATTGTTGCCATTGCATCAGCTGCTTTGTTGTTTGCCCTCGATATTTTCTCAAAATTAATGTTGATGAATGAATCTTTGAGGATTTCTACAACCTTTTTGTAGGGTGTGAGATTATCATCTTTAGTTTGGTATTCCCCATTGACTTGGTTAATGATAAGCTGCAAGTCTCCATAAACCTTTAATGCCATGATTCGCCACTATGTTGCAATTTTGAGATGTTGTTCGTACAGGGGAATTCCTACTGATAAGACCTTGGTATGCAATCTCCTTGCGGGGTAATGAAGAACACACCAACTCTTGATCCATGTTGTGTGTGAAAGCCATCAAAGTACATTTTTCAGTGGTCGATTACATTGAGATTGAAAAGAGACTCATCTGGAAATTATGATATGAGTGGGTTGTCTGTGTAGAGGGGAGCTTCTCCTAGCTGGTCCACAATGACTTGCCCTTTGATTGATTTTCACTCGACATAATCAATATCATGTTCAGATAATATCATTACCCATTTAGCCATTCTTCCTGTAAGAATTTCTTTTGACAATAGATATTTTAGAGGGTCTATCTTGGCAATTAGCTTAATTTGATGAGCTAGCATGTAGTGTCTGAATTTCTGGGCTGCAAATACCAATGCTAGGCAAGCTTTTTCTATTGATGTGTAATTGAGATCATTCCCTACCATTGTTCTGCTGATATAGTAAATCGCCCGCTCGGTTCCTTTTTCATCATGTTGGGCTAAAAGGGCACCAAGGGTGGCTGTTGTTGTTGAGATGTATAGAATCAATGGTTTTCCTACAATTGGTGGCATCAACATAGGTGGTCTAAGTAGATATTCTTTTATTTTACTGAATGCTTGCTCGCACTTGGCATCCCATCTGAATGCTACTCCCTTGTGGAGCAGGTGTGAATAGGTAATCTGCTTATCTGCCAGTTGTGCTATGAATCTTTGGATGGATTAGAGTCTACCTTGTAATCCTCTTAGTTTTTTTAATGTTCTCAGTGCTTCCATATCAGGGATTTCTTTAACCTTTGCAGGGTCCACCTTTATCCCTCTCATTGAAACTATGTATCCCAGTAGCTTTCCTGATTGTACTCCAAATACACATTTCTTTGGATTGAGTCTAACCTTGTATTGTTCTAGCCTGTCAAAGATTGCGCTTAGAGTTTCTATATGGTCTTGTCTCTTCTTTGATTTAGCCAGTATGTCATCCACATAGTCTTCAACAATTTTGTGAATCATGTCGTGGAATATCAGTGTCATGGCTCTTTGGTATGTAGCTCCTGCATTCTTTAGCCCAAACAACATCACATTCTAGTAGTAAGTGCCCCAAGGACATGTAAAGGCTGTTTTATGCTGGTCTTCCTTTGCTATCATTATCTGATTATATCTCGAGAAGCCATCAATTAGGGATAGCATCTCATGTCCAGCCGTCATGTCCACTATCATGTCAATGTTGGGTAGTGGAAAATTATCCTTAGGACATGCTTTGTTTAGATCTCTAAAGTCCGTGCAGATGTGGATGCCCCCATTTGGTTTTGAGACTGGCACAAGATTTGATACCCATTTTGGATAGTCAATTGGTCATATGAAGCCAACATATAAGAGTTTTTGTAATTCATTTTTCACAAGCAAAGCTATTTGTGGGTGCATTTTTCTTAGCTTCTGTCTAATTGGTTTCGCTCCAGGGTGAATGACCAAATGATGAACCACTACTTTTGGATCTAGCCCTGGCATGTCGGCATAAGTCCATGCAAAGTTTACCATTCTTTCTCTTAAGAATTTTTCCAGTAGTTCTTGTTCTTCTGTTTGCAGTGTTTGAGCACAGAATGTGATTTGTGGCTTTGTTTTTGTTCCCAAGTTGACAAGGTTGCACTGTTCTGCCAATACTACTGACTTCTCTTGATGTAATGCGGTAGGGGGGAGATTGAATCCTTCATCCTCTAGTGCCTCAAAGAGGTTTTCACCATTGGATGCATCCTTTATTTTTACTATTTTGTGGTTAGAGAGTGCCACAGTGTGGTTTTCACTTAATAACCCCGAGCTTATTCTCGATATTTTCCTTTTGCGACTGAAGAACTCATTCATCTCCCCATAATATGCCTGTGTGTCCAGTGTGATTTTGAATCCAACCTTGTGATCCCCGTACGAAATATTATGTCTTAGTCCCATGAATTTTGAGAGCGCCTCATCATTTTCAAATGAGTCGAGAATTGGTGGTCCTTGTTGATCGCAATCGATGAGTTGTGGGTGTACTAGGGTGATTTGGTGGGTTTGTTGGTTTGACTCAGCTGTGGAGGTACTTATCATTAATAAGGTGGAATCTTCAAAAATCCTAGGGAGACCTGTTATGGTATCATCATCATCACTATTGGGACAAACATCAGTGACGTCAAAGGTGTAATTATCGAGTGGGATACTTAGGCATACCGGTGGTCTAGGAATGGTTGTTGTTACCTAACGAGAGAACTGACTACTCTTCTGGGGGTACCTCTACCATGTATGGTTATACTCAAAGGAGTATACCCAAGGCCAAGGTTTTGCATTCTTCTTTCTACAATGATGGGCTCCAACTGTCCATCACTGTTTCTTCCAAGGCTTTCATTCCTGTTATAGCCCATACCAAACATCATTTGTAACCCTCTGTTAGTTTCCTCCATGGGTAGGGTGGGAGTGGGTCTTTCATCTTGGTATAGTGTGTTCGAGATGTCCTCTTCATCCACATTCTCTTGACTGAGATCCCCCCAATGGTGGAATCCAAAGGATTCTTCTCTAATAGTGCGGACAGGTGTTTGAACTGGCTGGGGTTGTCCATGTGACCTAGGATATTGTGGTAACTCTCCTACAACAAATGCATTTCTTTTCATTCTGTAATCACCACATCCATTTTCCTAGATCATGTTTTTTATTTTGGATATGTCATGGATGACCATTGTTTATGTCATAGATTTAGAAGCGAGATTGGCTGGGTCTATGTATGAAGTAGATGGTCCTTCATCAATTTTGGGTACTTGAGGGATTTTATAAAGCTTGGCTTCCAAGTTTTTGTAGTAGGCAAAGGGTTCGGGATCCCCATTTATAGTGACCTCCTCGTTCTGATGTGAGAACTTGATGAATTGGTGATAAGTCAAGGCCACTGCCTTCATTCCATGTATCCACGGGCGTCCCAGGAGGATGTTGTATGGTAGGTCAAGGTCGAGGACCTGACAGGTGGTTTCCATAGTTGTCGGCCCCACTTGGATGGGGATTTTGATAGTACCCTGAGACACTCTTTCTTGGTCATCATACGACCTTATTGTGATGCTTTTGTTCTTATTGATGGAATCCTTGACAAATCCCAATTTCTTTATAATCTTTAGAGAACATATATTAAGGCTTGCACCTCCATCTACCAGGACTCATTTGAATTTCTTTTTATGGACTAGTACCTGGAGGTGGAGTGCGCGGATATGAGATGGCTGCGGAGGGAAATCTTGGCCTAAAAATGTAATGAGATTTGGGGTAACGATGTTACCCACCATAGCCTAGAATTATTCTATGTCAAGGGTGGCTGAGATGGTGGATGTAGCTAGTGCTTCATCAAGGATCTTCCTATGGGTGGCAGAGATTTTCAATAGTTCCATGATGGAGATTTAGGTGGGTGCTCTTTTCAACTGGTCAATGAAATTGTAGTCATAGGGGATGACCTTTGTATTAGAAATGGGGGTCTTAGCTGGTGCCCCAGAAATGGTAACCTTTCCGCCATGTGTGGTGACTCCACAGTCATTGTTGGCTCTCTTGACATTTATGATTGTGACCATTGCATCAACACACCCAACTATCTCCTCATACACAAGATTAGCACTAGCATACTTTTGCTTGCCCTTATTATTCCCTTGGTTATGGTTCGGCATCAGATTCATGTATATTTTCAGGTCTTGGTTTCCACTGATGACCACTTTAGCATCGACCACGCCATCGTTATTGATATTTTTATTCCTCGACCAAGTTCAAGGTTTATCATTGTAATTATTAGACGTGTGGTTATCCTATGGTGGAGTGAATGTTGGTGCACCTCCTTGTGCAGTAAGGGCTCTTTCGATGTTGAGTGCCTTTGGGATCAGTTGGTCATATGATGTGATGCACTGCATTTTCAAGTAGAACGCCAAGTTTTCATCTATATTGGCTATGATGGTGCAAACTTGTTGTTCTTTTGTCATGGTCCACTTGCTCCGATTGGCCTTGGATTGCCATCTTTGCAAGAAGGATGTGAATAGGTCCCCTTTTCTTTGTTTGAGTGCTGATAGTTCTTCCAAACTAACGTTCGTACCCATATTGAAAGGTTAATTCTTAAGAAAGGCTTCCATGATTTCCTCGAATGTTTTAATGCCCGTGGGTAGGCGAGAAAACCATTCCATGGCTGGACCAGTCAGGCTACGGGGGAAGATTCACATCAGGTATGTGTCATCGTATGCGACTTCCATGCAATGCACCTGAAATTCCCTAAAATGGTTTTTAGGGTTACCCATTCCATTGTACTTGTCAAATTCGGGGATCTCGAATCCCTTTAGGAATGGTATCACGGTGAGACTTTTGTCAAAAGGGTAAGGGCACAAGTTTCTCGGTGTTCTTGTGGTTTTTCCTGCTTGTAAGTCCAACACTTGCTGTGAAATCAGTTTGATTTGTGTTGTGACATCTTTGCTCAGATCAGGAGGTGGAATGAATGAGTTGTGAGGTGTTCGAGGTGTTTGATTAGTGGGGAGAGTACTAGTGGGCATTTTTTGCAAGCTTGGTTGTGCGTTCAAAGCCTGATGGTATGCCTGCATTTGCGTCAATAACGCTTGTTGTTGATCTTGTTCCTATTGTTCCAACAACGCTTGTTGTTAGTCCATCTGTTGTTGTTCCCATGAAGCCTATTGTTGATCAATCTATTGTTGTGCTAGTAAAGCTTGTTGTTGGTTTAGCTGCTATTGCACCAACAAAGCTTGTTGTTGGTTGAGCTGTTGTTGCACCAAAAAAGCTTGTTGTTGTGCCTGAAAGTCTTGCAGGGCTTGTTGGTAGGCTTGCAGATGGATTGCTTGCAATTGCACTTGGTATTGTGCTTGTGCTTTTTGTTGGGCCTGAGCTTGGGCTTGAGAGTGAGCTTGTGCTTGGGCTTGCGTTTGGGCTTGCACTTGTGCTTGAGCTTGTGCTTGAGCTTATGCTTGGGATTGATCTTGAGCTTGTGCTTGGGCTTGGGCTTGGGCTTGCACTTGTGCTTGAGCTTGTGCTTGGGCTTTAGTTTGCTGCTATTGTTGGAGTACTCTCTATTGGTTGGCCCTTTGGAGGGTTTGGATTAGTGTGGTGAATGATTTTGTTGTATTGGCTTTTGGTGGGATTGGTGGTGGAACAGGAATCATGCCAACTATTGTGATGGGTGGAGGGATTGTGGTGGTGATTGGGATTTGGGTTGTTGGAGGGGTGGTTGAGATGGTATGCTTTAGGATATTTGAGGACCAATCGCGGTGGTGGCTTGTATGGTTGCCACTTGTTGTTGTGATGATGTGGGTAAGAAGAGGGAATTGGGTGTGATGTTTAGATTGCTAGGTTCCAAGAAACCATCGATGTTGAGAGGAGGAAAACCCAATCCAAGAGGTGATGTGGTTGTGAATGAAAATGGGGGAAGAGATGGAATTTTACCTTGAAAGAAAGGATTTGCAACATCATTTGTTTCAAACAAGCCTCCTTCTCCAAGTGGTAGAGAAGTTTGTATGTTTGATTGACAAGTTGGTGTTGCACAGAATGAAGATGAGCCCACGTGGTTATGGAAGGTGAGTGGGATGTATGGGTGGGATGGATTTTCTGGGATAGACGTAACTAGTGTGGTGGTGATGACTGCCTCTTTGTTAGCCACCAGGTGGTGCCTTTGTAATTCTTGGAACATGGCACTCCCCTTGTTCACATTTGACAAGGTTGGTGTGATGGCTGATGTGGTGTAAGGTAATTCTTGATTGATATTTCACATTGGGGAAGCATTTTTAAGAGGCATATATGTACTAGTGCTTGTGTTAAGGTTGGGAGGGAACTGGACCCCTCCTCTTGCTCGCGTATTTAAGTATTTGAACATAGCACTGACAATTTTGTGGTTCTCTAGATTTTGAACCATCTTCATGATTTCAGATTGTGTCATCCCCATGTCTTCATTCGTGATGTCCTCTTGAGGATTTTGTGATGATAAGGGAGAGTTACTTGGGGGATTGCTTGATCCCGCTAGGTTCACTTCGGAGTTTAACTGACTCATGTTCACAAAAGTTGATATTTCTCTGATATTCTCCATGTTCTTCTTGTGTTGAGATCTTGTTTGGACCATAAAAAATAGGGATGTATTCGATCCTAACCTTTTAGGGCCAAAATAGAAGAACTAGGGATGCTAAATGATCAAAGATGGTAGTAATGGTGATGGGTTAAATGGATTGGATGAGTGAGTGAAACCTTTTGAAGAAATCTTTGAAGGTATATGCTAAACTTGTAAGGGCTTTTAGATTGATTTTGATAATTTGACTAGATGCGTTAAGTCAAACAAGATTGCTATGCAGTTGTATTCCCTAGGAAGTTGTGTTATCCTAGGGGAACGTGCACAAATGGATGAATTGGCTAGGTGTGTTAAGCCAATGTAATTGTGAACTAATAGACTTTAGGAATTTGTGTTATCCTAAAGATAAATTTTTCCAATGGTTTGACTATTTTGGCTAGGTGTGTTAAGCCAAGATAGGGTGGTGTTGATTTAGCCCTCTAAGTTTAGCGTGGTGATTGTTTCTAGAGTTCACAAAAGTTTGGTTGATGGAGGAATGAATGAGAATGACGACATTGATCTTGAACCTTATCCTAGACATGACTCTCTCTACAAAACCTTGGTATTGAAGAGCATGCTAGACTTCCTATGGGAGAAAAGCAAACCTTTCAAAAAGTTTGAGATTTTGTTGACAATAAAATGCATACAACACTGGATTATTCCTTGAGGCCTTTTTCTAAAATTTGTATACAAGTCTTTCCCTTACTTCTAGGAGCATCTCAAGGCATTGCTCACGGAATTTTAGACTAATTTTCTTGATCTTTGGTTTTGGGATTTTGATCTTACAGGAAATCATTGGAAACAACACACATGAAGTTTGATTTGTCTCTTTATCTTGATTGAACGAAATTATTTTTATCCAAGACACTTTTCTTGCTTAGGTTTCAAACTGTATGTCTAGTGTCCCACTTTCTTTCTCATCCCACAAGATCCTTTGTGTGGAAATCGAGGAAAATAGGGCAAAATTTCCTTATGTTTATCCTTGTTGAAAACAAATGATGGTAGAATTTGTGCACTTAGAAACCTCTAGGAATATGATCCCTAGGGAAAGCAAGAGTGCCTAAATTCGTCAAGAGTATTTGTTTCTCACAAGGGGTTTGAAATTTGAAGGTCTTGTGAATGGATTTTTTTAAATTTTTTAAGACCAAGCAATGTATTCATTTCTTCAAGCACTTTTACAACCCTAGGATGATGAGGAAATATCTTGTTGGGCTCCCACTTGGATAAATCCATCTGCACATATCTTGTGCGAATGGCTAAATGCTTGACCACACTGGCTCCCCTCCACGACACTCACTTATTCGGTTCAGCCAAGCATTAGTACCCATGAATCTCCCATGGAATACTCTCCATTTCCACAACAAGACCGCATGTCTAATGTGGGGTGGCTTCAAAGGACATAACCTTTTGCACCAACAAGATAGATAAGGTTTTGGCCTTTTTCTAAACAAAGGGTTCTAATTCAAGCATTCCAATCGTGGGGGATTATCCAATGTTGGTGAGAGTCCATTTCTGTCCATCTTGTCAGAATAATCCTCGTGATTCTTGAACTTTCCTCAAGAATCCACACTTATATACCAGTTGGAAGTCGCTTGGCTTTAGCGTGTTCCCGGTTGGGTCATTCCCTTGGGTGAGTAATTTTTCCCACAAGGCAGGCCCTCTAAGATAAACAATAGCGAAGAAACATTATTCATAGTTTGATCAACCTTTCTTTAAAAAAAAAAGGAGAACACTCATAATAATTCTATTCACACTCGCATGTTTTGTTCATTTTAAGTGCCCAAATTGAAATGTGGAGGCAATCTTTTTAACAACCTAATATCACCAAAATGTTTTTGATTCTCAAGATTGCAATGAAGCATGAGAGAAGTGCATACACATTTTAAATGATATTAACTTGTGAAAAGGATTGCAAAACATTGAAAACACTTGTTCATTTTAGTCCTCAAAGCAATGATGAATTCTTTTTAAGCTCCAAATGAAATGTGAGATTGCCTTGTTCAATTTTAGACCCAAATTGAAATCTAGTAAATTTCTAAAGTTCAATTTTAACCAAAAGATCAATTCAAAAATGGTTAATTTTAAGCCCCAAAGTATATTTAAGATGGTTTGGAATTAAAATAAAAATCTAGCTCAACAAGCATTAAAAAATGCTTTTGTGATTTTCTCCAATCTTGTTTTGTCTTGGCTCGACTCCAATGTTCAACCTTCAAAAGAAAATACAAAGTTAATTAAATGTTTCATAAAAATATCTCATGTATTAATGCCCTAATCATTAGTTATTTTTGAAAAAATTACCATCTAAAGAAAAAAAGAAATTTTAACCCCCTTATGAACGCAAAAATTTCCTTCCTCACTGTTTATTTCCCGAATTAAATCCCCTCTATTTTTTTACTGTAGGCTATGGTATCGTGGTTGGCGGTTTGCATAGACAGTCAAGTGGGTTCACCGTGGTACCATGGGTTGTTGGAGTAGTCTGTGCGGTGACGTGGTGGTGGTCAAGTGACAGTCAGGCAACGGTTAACCGTAATACCATGGGTGGCAAGATGGAAGACCACGGTGACGCTGTGAAGACAGTGGGCGGTTACGACACTACCATGGAGGATTAGGCAGTAGACTGCGGTGATGCAGTGATAGCAAGGAGGTAGTTACCATGCTGCCGCTAGCGGTTAGCTCGGTGACCACAACTCGGTGGTGGACCGGTGAAGTGGCAGCTACCTCGCAACCACGGGTAAGGGATGCTAAACTGGCAGTGATGCGGTAAGGATGTTGAGCTATTAGCAGAAAGGTGGTGAAGGCATATACCGCATTACTGTGGGTGATGGAAATGCAAGCCGTGGTATAGCAGTGGGATGAGGGGTTTGAAGCAGTCAGTCACCGTGCAACCGTAGGGAAGAGAAGAAGAAGCCGTGGTAAAGCGATGGGGAGATAAATGGTGATAGGGCGATCAGAGTCAATGCACCATTGTCTCGTGAGGAGATAGAGGACAACCCGCGGTGCGGCGGAAAGAAACGCAAGTCAAAATTAATTTAAGACAGTGATCCCGCCCGATTTGCGACAACATAATAGAACAAAATGATACTAATTTAAACTTAAATTTTACATTAAAATCTATCGGCCAAAGAGCATAGAAAAAAAAAATGGAAATAGAAAATCAAAGAATTTCGACAATCAGCAAGCATCAACCTGTGGGTATGATAGAGAACTCTAAGTAGTTCCAAAAATGTGTAATATTGTCAAATAACAGTGCCCTCCTTCTAGCACCAAATTGTGGACGTCAAAACCCTGCAAGATATGGAAAAAATAATTTCACGTTGTTAGCATGAAAGTCAGTTAAAACTTGCAGACTTAGACATCCCTATGAAATATTTAATCATATCTAAATATGCAACTAATGAGTAGAAAATAGGTTAAATAGAAGCATATAAGAAATATAATTAAACCCTATCTCATAGTGGATTGGTGCCACTATGTTGTGTAGTAAGCATCCCTTTCCCAATCCTTGAACAAGTTGTATGATGTTATGAATAAGATTAATTCTCAAATGAAGAGAATAACTTTGCTAGAAATCTATGAAGTGAAGGTGAATTTGAGCATAGTGAGTTTACTAAAAGTTGTGTGTTGTTGAATTAAATGAGAAAAATTAGTTTTCAATTGAAGAGAGTAACTTTGCATGAAGATTGTGGATGAGAAATGAGGAGAGAAATCTCCAATTTATAGATTTCCAAAATGGGAGAGAATGAAATAGAGCAATGTGGGATCATTCAACATCCAATGGCCAAGTGCCACTTGTCAAGATGTGAATGGTTGAGGAATGAGCACATTTTGGTCAATGTGCATGATAAATGCCATTAGGTGGAATTTCAAATTTGAGAAATGACATGTGAGAGGGAAAAAGGAATGAAATAAATGCCACTTGGCTCAATGCACAAGGACATGTAAGAGGAGTGAATGCCTTGTTGGATGTACAAGTCTACTTGGACTTTTTGAATTCAAACAAGGGAATATTCCCTTTTGATGTTATGTGAAGGAAAATGGAGAATTAATAAATCAAAGTATTCCATTTATTGTGCCACTTGCATTCTCTAGAGGATTTTAAGGAGAGGGATTAAGTTAATTAAGATTTGATTAACTTAAAGAAGAATTAGATGATGTGACAATTTAGACTTAGATTTATGAATTAATTTTAAGTCAAAATGAGAGGAAGGGTTTAATTAAACAAATGATTTGATTTATTTAACTAAGGAGGAATATGTTAGATTAAATCAAATAAGGTTTAATTTATTTAATTTAATAAGAGGACTTTAGAGATTTTAATCAAATAAATTAAATTGATTTAATTTAATTACTGACAGAGGAAGACTTGATTCAATAAATAGTGATTTATTAAATTAAGAGATAGAATGTGATGAAATGTCGAGAATATTATTTAAGAGGAAATATTGTTAATAAGTGTGTCCAACTGACATTGTACATTTTCCATGTCTACAGTATCGCTTAAATTTTTCACTCATTTGGGCCTTTCCTATGGATTTTGGCTTGATTTTCCCTAGATTTAATATTGTAATGTGGCTAACACATTCACATTAAGCCTTCAATGCTTTTAAATCAATGAAAACCTAATGATGTATTGAAAAGGTGTTGTGAAGTGTTGTAACCCATTTTCACACTTTTCTAGCACCTTACTATTATAATTCACCTAAATAACCTCTTACCAAGCCTTATTTCAAAGTGTTGTAACAAACTCTCACACTTTCCTAGGCTTGTCATCAATAAATTGACCCTTTCTTATGTTAAAATGACCCCTTAATGCACTCATAGGCCCTAATTAAGTGTGTTTTAGAAGACAATCTTGTTAAGCAACATTAATCACACTTTAATTCTCGACAAATAGAAAATTTTCCTTTGTGGGACCAAGTCACCATCTTGGGAAACTTAGTCCAATCAGGCTTAAAAATCAGATTTATGTCAATATTCTAGTGGGATATTGTCTTCTAAAGCCTTCTAGTTAGCCTGTGATGAGGTATTTTTGAGAAATTATAGCATATCATGTATAAATAAAGGGTTTTTCCCTCATTTTCATCCTCCTCATTCTCTCATGATCAAGCAATCTATCTCTCTCAACAATTCAAGCATTCAAGCACTCTAAGCATTTCAAGCATTCATCCATTGGAGTTGATTACTTGCTTATCTTCAGAATTCTTCATCAAGGGTTTGGTGAGTTTTTGCACTTGGATGTTGTTCAATGATCTTTCCCTTTACATTTCATTTCATTATCTAGGGTTTGATTATCAAAATGGTGTTTGACTAAGGCAAACCCCTATTCTCTAACCCTAACCCTTTTCTCCCTCTTTGCATGTGTTTTACAGGTCTTTTATGTAGATTTTTCAAATAGTAAGGTGCTATAATGTGTCAACCTTTCATCAACATCATTAAAATTCAACAAACCCTAAAAGGAGCTTGAAGACAACCTATAGGTCAACATTTAAAGATTCAGATCCAAGTTTCTATCAAAAACATAAGTACAATTTGATAGCTACAGATTCTAGTCTCGAGATTCTCGAAAGCTACAGGTGGACTAAGTCACCATCATTGGAAATTTAGCCCCACTATCAGGCCTAAAAAGTGATCTCTAAAGATCTAGACATTTGTTTCCCCAAAACCTATTCTGGCAAAGTCTCCCCGAAGCAGGACTAAGTTTCCCAATTTGGCGTCAGTGTCCCAGTGGCCTTCAATAGTAGATTGTAGAAGATTCCAGAGCTCATCTTCATGTAGCTTTATTTTATAGGTGCACCCATTTTTTTGCATTAAGTTTTCTTACAATTTTCTTGCATTTTAGGTCATTTTACATAGTGTTTTCAATACTTTTTCATTTTATTAGTTTTCATTCAATAGTTAGTTTCATTTATTAGAATATTGCATTTAGACATATTCCAAATCACACACATTCAACACATTTAACACTTAATCTTGAATGAACGTCTCAGATTTTGGGTGTGGAAGTCATCTCTCCTTTTAGGTGAAAACCCTAGGAGTGTTAGAGAACCCCCTTTCCCCTAAATTTTTTTGTTAAGTTATTATCCTAAGAAATTAAGAGTTAAGCATGCCAAGAATTCACAAGAGTGTCAATAAAGAATTCAAGATCATTTCTAAGGCATTCAAGGGCAGATTTATTCGTCAATTGTTGCAACAATTCAAGATCATCAAGCATCAAGCATGTTGTTGAGCTAATGTTGTGATGTAGCATTGAAGATATCTTTGCAAATATAGTTTCATATCCATATTCAATGTCAAGATCTACATCCTTAATGGAAATTTCATGTTAGAGTTTTGGTTTACAAGATATCATTCAAGGCATCATTGTTCATCTTTCATGTTCATTGTTTCACTTTTCATGTCCTTATTTTATTATCTTGTCATTTGGTTTAATTACCTAAAAGGGGTTTGACCAAGGTAAACCCCTATTTACTAACAAATTAACAATTTTTTTCTCTCTACATGTGTAATTTCAAATATAGGTGTCTTGGAGCATGGAGGATCTTTGAAGATTACATTACAATCTTGGATGAAGTTGTTAGAGTTTTCCCCTCATTTTCAAGGTTTCTATTTTCACAAAAATTCATCTATAGGTTTGAAATCAGGGTTTCAGATCCAAAAATAAAGTGTGGCAGAAAGAGAATCGATTGGAGAGTGGAACCAGATCTTAATCCTCTAGAAAATAAAATTTGGATTAATACACCACCTTGTCCGTATGATTCCCAATACAACCAATTTTTAGGGTTTTTGGAGATTCAAAATAAGCATTGTTAGATTATAGTTTTGGTGTAGAAAACCCAGTCTAGGACTAAATCACCCAGACTAGTGTATGAGTCCCACTCAACATTAAATTCAACATTTCTAGCATTTCCAGTCCTTGTTCAAGCCACTACAGGTTTCCAGGTGCACACTTCTGATTTTATAGCTTTTTGTTCTGATTTATATGTATTTTTAGGTCATTCATTCAAGTTTCATGCATCACTATGTTTAAACATTAGATCTTGAATTTCATTATTTTTTCCAAGCCCTAACTTAGTGGTGAACCCCTCTTGTAATCATAAATCATACCCTAGGACACCCTATTGTAAGATCTCTTTCCTTTCTCCTTTGCATACTTTAGATTGAGATCTCTAGGGTTTTGTTCAATGAAATGATTGGGAAGTGTGTTTGCTCGATGGCCTAAATCATAAGAAAGAAAATCCCCTTCTCCATTGTTTCATTTTGGTGAACCTTCATTTAGAAAACACCATTTTTTATTTGGAGTGCATCATCATCCTAGATCTTTCTTGCATTAACATTGCATTAGGATTTGCATTAGTTAATTGGAATTATATGATTTATAATTCTTGCATGAGTGAAATTACATATAGGTTTCATTTTTGCATCTGAATCATTGAAAATCATATAAAATTTATATTTGCATTTATGTCACAAATCACACAAACTAAAAATCATAAGAATAACTTAATATTTTTTGAAATTTTTGAAAAAACACCCTCACTGGGACTCATATGCCCCTCTAGGTGATTTAGTCCCAGTGCAAATCTGAAACTACATTTTGAAAAATTTTAAACCTTGTTTTTGCACTTCTATTTTCTTCCATTAATTATCTATTTCAGTTGCTTAATTTTTTGTTATATGCATTTCACTAAATCTAGCTTAAAGTGTTTCATTTCATGCATTTCTTAATTCCATATTTGCATTTACAAAATTTCATTTGCAGATCATTGTATAGTGTAATCAGTAAATTACCTTGTTTGAAATTTTAAAATCACATTTCATTCTCAGTCTTTACATTGCATTTTGAGTTTGCATAGATTACTTTTCACAAAATATTAGTATCTATCCTTTCCAAGTTTGCAAATAAAAATTCAGTCAATAAGCATGTTAGTCATTCATTCAATACATTCTCTAGTTATGAGAGTCTCTCAGTGCAAGAGAGTGAAAATTTTGATGCTTGCCTTAAACTTACATGCGTTCATATATCTCATATTTGTGGGGATGATGTGATAGAATATATTTCAAGCATAAATAATCATGATGATCATAATTTTTCTTCTCCCGATACCTCTCCTTTTAGTGACAAAGGTATCTTGGTGAAAGAAGATGCAATCATTGAGAATCATGAAAGTCTTTCTTGTCCTCCTCCTACCCCTTGGGAAGATATTATAGCACAAAGGGATGAGATCATAAACACATATCTAAACAACACCTTACGTAATTTCCATTCTCCCTTTGCTTGTGAGAATAATTTAGTGGAAGAGGATGAGATTTTAAATGATGAGGATATGTTGGTGTTAAATAATAAAATATTTAAGGTCTATAACAACCCTCTTTATGATCCTTCCCCTACCTATCCTATTTTGGAAGGAATTATGGAACAAAGGAATGAAATTATAGAATATCATGATAGTAACATTTGTTCTTCTCCTAGTATCTCTCCTAGGTGTGAAGAAGATACTTTGATGTTAGAAAGTACAAGTCATGAGAATCTTATGTGTCTCTTTTCCCCTCGAAAAAAATATTGAACAAGAGAATGCCATCATTGATAAACAAGGAAATTAAACCATTGACCATTCCCCTACTTGCAATGAAGTCATTTTGGAAGAATTAATTCTTGAATGTCAAGAACATGGTTTGTAGTTCCCCTAAAAACTCTCCTCCTAGGAAGTATTTCATGGTGCAAGAAAATGACAACAGTAGTGATGGGATTTCCTTGGATTATGGTGAAAATATGATACTAGATTTCCCTTTATTATAAATACATCATACCAAGACTGTTGAGGTTATGAATGCACAAGTTTCCATTAGACGCCCCTTGACTAGTGGACCTCCTACATACCCTATGGGAATCCTACGAATCCTCTAATTCTTTACCCACCCTCACAATGGTTACAAACTCGAAACAAACCTGAACTTATCATCTTCCCATGGGTATGTGCAGGATCATGATGCGCCAAAAAGTGGTGATATGTAAGTGATATGATGGCCTATGTGGCTGATGACCTTTTTTTTTACCCAAAATTGATGAAACAAAAATAGTTTTTAAAGGAGATTCTTAGCCTTCCACCAATAGAAATAATGCTTTACTTTGAATCTAATAAATAATTATAATTCATTTTTTATTTGAATTACGACTAAAGTCCTGATTGATAGGCTAATTGAAAAAAATCTATAGATTTCAAAGAGTGTCACATTTTTTGAATATAAAACATGCATCACATTCTATGCTTCACATACTATAAGATTAAAAAAAAAAATTGAATTTCATGATGTTTTGACCAAGTTAAGGTGGTTAGACGTACCAGTTTTTTATATTTTTTTAAAGTTGTAATAAAAAAATCATAATTAATTATTTACATGGAAAAAATTATAAAAAATATGCATCACATTGGGACATGAGTCTTCTACTTATATATAAAATCTTATACAAAAATGTTATCATTTTATTGTGGTTAGGGTGGTCAGACAAACACCTACTTCTCATTTTATCCCTAAACTTTAAGTACTACTATATTGAAATTTCAAATTTTCACCAAATATATTTTTTTTAAATAAAAATAAACCTAGTAGTTTAAAGAATAAATTCAATTTTCAATAGATTCTATTCTTACATATTTTTAAAATAATATAGTTAACTTATTCAAATTTTTACGTCAAGTTGCCTAACTTTGATTTTTTTGAATTTTATAACCACTTAAGGGCCTATTTTTTGCATGATGATCTTGCACATGCACCCACCTTAGACTAATGTTTCACAAAAAATGAGTTATAATATCATCTCTCATACATATAACACTAGAAAAATATTGTTACCAATACAAACACCTTCAACATCCCTCCCATTGCCTAATCCTATCCCGCCTAACCCTATCTTGTCAGGCCCTTCTTATGAAAATGAGTATGATCTTGTCAAACAACTAAAGAATACTCCCACTAATATACCATTATGGTACCTTATTCAATCCTCCCCTTATTATTACAACATGATTCAAATTTTTATAATAATTTCCTATCCCCTTTAGTGAAAACATGAATGGCATAACAACCATGATTCAAGGAATAAATCCTAACATTATTTTCCACCAAAGTGAGCTCCCTCTTTTGGAAGTGAAAAAAAAAATGATTATTTCATGGTGATATTTTAACAACACAAGAAAAGAGTAATAAATCGAACCCTTGTTGACAATGGCTCTACCATTAATGTGTATAGTGTCACCCTTTTGGATAGGCTTGGTGTCGATAAATCAAACATTCAACCAAACTCTTTATCTATTAAAGGATTTGACAATGTATGGAAACAACTGCTTGGTGTGATCACTTTTCCTATTACAACTGGAAAGGCCACATTATAATGTTCACGAATCCATGTTAGGCTATAGGAAATTTCATACAATATTCTTTTAGGAAGGCCATGGGTTCATGCAATGAATGTAGCGCCTTCTACCCTTCATCGTATAATGAAGTATGTCTACAACAAAAAAGTGTACATACTCAAAGTTGATCCTAAACCAAATAGTTGTTTGAACATTGAGAAAGGTAAGGAAAATCCTTTGAAAATATTGATACCAAATACTCAAGTGGAACCTACACAAGACAAATAAAAACATATTGAATAAATCATAGAGCTATTAGAAGATGATTGGGGTTCCTTATATTTTGAACCAACATTCATGGGAGAATACAAGATCATAAACAAAGAGTCTGAAAAGGGAAAATAAAAAGCAGTAATGACAACTCAAAATTTGAAATACCCTTAGAAAGCATCCACCTCAACCACTTTAGAAGAAGAAGCAAACTATACAACAAACTTTGATGAAACTAACTACCAACAACCACCAAATCCATAAATGATGAAACGAATTTATGGACGAGGTTATGAAATGATTAAAAAAATTGGCTATAGTGGAAAATGATGTGGTGCTATAGAACAAGGTATATGTGTCCCTATAGAGCCTCACACATAAGAAAATACTAGTTGTCTTGGACATTGTACCTCAGAAGAAATAAAGAATCCTTCACTCAACATCAACACTATTACAAAATATTCCTCTAAGCCAACTTTAAAATTAGTGCATCTTGAATTGATAGACACTAGTGGTCTTGATGATTATCCTTTGCATTTGTTAGATTTTTCACCCTCTTGTAAAGGAGAGATTAAAATATCACAATCTAAAGATTCTTGTGTAATTATGGCATCTTATACTTAGCAAGAGATATATTTTTCACAAAATAAAGGAACATCCTCTACCATTGATCAAGAGGGTATCTTGTCGATACTCCTCCAAGATCATTTGATATCCCTCCCTCCAAGAAAATAAAATAAATTTTACTAAAAGAGTTCATTGTGTGCCTATCATAGAGTTTATGGGGATTCTAATAATGAATGTAAGGCTTTAAGTAACAAAATTAAATATCTTAGGGACTATGGTTCTCTTCCTTATGTTGAAGCACCTAGTTCCTCTAATTGAAACTTATTTTCATCCTATTCAACTCATCCTTTTCTTGCACTAAATGGGGGAAAGGGGTTAAGCAACCTTGTCCTTGTATGCCGCTTGTCATTGTCTCTTTTGGCTAAGTTGATTTCATTTCATGTCTATATAAGAGAAATCTTGGGGTGTGGATGACATGCCTTAAGTTGGATCACATGTGACATACTAAGTTATGCAACCCTTTTTCATGATGTAGTTCGATTCAAAAACATGACTTTGCATAGGGATTTTTGAATAACCTCTCATGTCTTCTTCTAATTTAAAGAAATTTCTCATAGTAATGGTGTTAGCAACCACTTTAAACTGGGGACATACATTGGCACTCATGTTTCACTATGAGATTTTATTTCTTATTGTGATGTGTCCCTTTCTTGGTGGTGTCATTGAGTTTGATTCCCTCTTATAGCATGATATGTCTTTGACTTGTCCTCTCTGTGAGACATTAGGTGCAATGTTCCCTAAGGAGAGACCTTGCACAAATTAAGAAAAATCCCTTTGAATGAACCTTACACGATTTGTTATATGACCACCTTGAATAACGCACTTTGCATTCCTATGGAGCCATCTTGTTTGTTCATGAGTTCCAAGCATACAAATATTTTCTTGCCTCATGAAGCTTGAAGTTCATTTTTTGTTCATGAGTTCCAAGCATCCAAAGTTTTTCTTGCCTCATGAAGCTTGAATATCATTATTGCATGGTGCCTTATCAAATTTATTAGGAGGTATAGATTTGGTCCAATTGTAGGGGAGCCAAAGGTAGGCATGACTGCCCTTAACCACTCATGTGTCTCACCCTTTTAGATACTTACCCAGCAGACAACCTAAAGTTCCATTGCCTTAGAGTGAGCATGCATTTTTAGACAAACAACACAGATCTGATCCATATCGTGTTGTACAAACAGTCAAATCTTGATCAATATTTTCTTTATTTATTTTTTCTTTCTTCATATCTTTGGCATTGTATGTTTGTGTATATTATTCTTTTGCAAATCATACACTGTGTGTGTGTCCTTTTATGCTTATGTTGATTTGATGTAGGATCTTGGATCTTTGGGGCTTGATCACTCCCTTGATCTTTGGTATCCTAGACCATCCACATAGGTACAATTGGACCCTTTTGAATTTCTAAGTTTTAGTGTGAGTTTGAAGAAAGTTCACCCTCTCACTAAAATGGGGGATAAATGTGGAAATAGAAAACTATCCCTTTTCTTTTCTTAATTTGGGAATTATTAATGTTAAAATTAACTTAAGGTCACCTTGATCTAGCTTTGTGATGCATTTTACACATTCACATGAGGTCTTGTGCCCCTTTTAAGCTAAATAAACCTAACTTTGCCTTTATTTAATGTTGTAAAGTGTATTCATTTACACCTTCACATTAAATTTAGGGCCCTTGGACCTAGTGTTTCCTTAATTTAGTGTTGTAATTTTTTGTATAGATTCACATTGGATTTAGGTCGCTTTTTAGCTGAATAGACCTAATTTTTCCTTAATTTACTATTGTAAAGGGTATTTATTTACACTTTCAAAGTGAATTTTCGGCCCTCTTATATTTATGACCTTTATGTCATTACTAATAGGCCCCTAAGACCCTATATTATGCATCCCAAGGCATATTTCAACCAAAATCCTGACATAAACATCAAATAAACTTAATTTCTTAACACCCTAACACTTTCTCTCTCTAAAAAGGCCTTGTGGGACCCATACGCCACCTTGGGTATATGATTCCCACCCAGGTGGGACCCATACAATAAAGGTGGTGTATTTGTCAATTTTGGCCCCTTTTTAAGGTTTTGAGTGAAAAATCAAGGATTTAAATTTAAATTTCTTGTATGTCGGCCTCTAGAATCTAATAAACGAGATATTAGATGGATTGCCTATATAAAAATGGTCTAAAATCATTATTTAATTAATCCTTTATGTTATTACCCTAAGAAATCAAGAGTTAAGCATGTGAAGACTTCACAAGAGTGTCAAGAAAGAATTCAAGATCATTTCTAAGGGATTCAAGGGCATATTTCTTCATCAATTGTTGCAGAATATCAAGATCCATCATAAAGTCAAGATCATCAAGCATCAAAAATTTTGTTGAGCTAATTTTGTGATGTAGCATTGAAGATCTATTTGTAAGCATAGTTTCATATCCATATTCAAGGTCAAGATTTACATCCTTCATGGTCATTTCATGTTAGATTGTTGGTTTACAAGACACCATTCAAAGTATCATTGTCCATGTTTCATGTTAATTATTTCATTTACTTATATTATTATCTCATAATTTGGTTTAATTAACTAAAAGGGGTTTAACAAAGGCAAACCCCTATTTATTAATAAATCAACAATTTTTTCTCTCTCTGCATGTGTAATTACAGATATAGGTCTCTTGGAGCATGGCGGATCTTTGAAGATTAGATTACAAGCTTGAAGGAATTTTTTAGAGTTGTGCCCTAATTTGAAAGGTTGATATCTTCACAAAAATTCATCTACACATCTAAAATCGGGGTTTTAGATCCAGAAACAAAGTGTGGTAGAAAGAGAAGAGATTTGAGAGTGAAACTAGATCGTAATCCTCTGAAAAAGAACACTGGGACTGATATGCCACCTTGGGCATATGAGTCCTAGTACAACCATTTTTTTAGGGTTTTTGGAGATTCTAAATCACCCAAACTAGCACATGAGTCCCATTCAGCATTAAATTCAACATTTCTAGTATTTTCAATCCTCATTCAAGCCTCTATAGGTTTCTAGGTGCGCTTCTAATTTTACAACTTTTTGTTATGATTTATACATTAATTTTTAGGTTGAATTCATTCAAGTTTCATGCATCACTAGGTTTAAACATTAGATCTTGCATTTTATTAGTATTTCCAAGCCCTAGCTTCATGGTGAACCCCTCTTGTAATCATAAATCAGACCTTAGGACACCCTATTGCAAGATCTCTTTTCTTTCTCTTATGTATACTGTAGATGGAGATCTCTATGATTTCCATCAATGAAATGATTGGGAAATGTGTTTTCTCTATGTCCTAAACCATAAGAAAGAAAATCCCCTTTTATGTTGTTTCAATGTGATGAAATTAATATTAAGCGAGGATTTCTTTATGTCATTTATTTCTTTCAAAGCACAATAACCAAGACCACTAGCATCTATCAGTTCAGGATGCACTAATGTTAAAGCTGGTTTAGGAGAATATTTTGTAAAATTTTTGATATTAAGTGAAGTATTTTTTATTTCTATCAAAGGAGAATAACCAATACCACAAGTTTTTTCTTCTGTGTTAGGCTCTATAGGGACACAAATACCTTGTTCTCTAGCACCACATCCTTTTCCACTATACCGAAGTTGTCTCATAATTTAATAACATTTTCCATTAAAAAAATTCATTTCTTTAGGATTCAACGGTTGTTCATAATTAACTTCATCAAAAAAATTTGTGTAATTTGCTTGATCTTCTAAAGTAGTTGAGGTGGACTCTTTCAAATTTGCATTAGCATTACTAATTTTTCTTTTCCCTTTTCAGATTCTTTGTTTATGAACTTATTTTCACCCATGGATGTAGGTGTGAAATCTAAGGAACCCCAATCATCTTATAATAACTTTTTTGCTTCTTCAATATGCTTTTCTTTGTCTTTCTCTTACATGGGTTTCACTTGTGCATTTGGTGTCAATGTCTTCAAAGGATATCATTTGTCTATGTCAACAATCAAACAAAATTCAAGTCCAAGATCAACCTTGAGTGTATAAACTTTATTGTTGTAGATATACTTCATTTTACAATGAAGAGTAGAAGGTACTCCATTCATTGCATGAATCCATGGTCTGCGTAAGAGGAGATTGTAAGGAAGATCATCAGGCATAATGTGGACTAGAGTTTGTAGTGTTACTTTCCCAACTTTAATAGGTAATGTGATGACTCTAAGAATTTGTTTCCCTATATTATCAAATCCATGGATAGATAAAGAATCAAATTTAATATTATTTCTACACATGTTAATCTTTTCCAAAAGGATTACACTACACACATTCAAGGGTGAACCATTCTAAAAATGGGTTTGTTTTATCCTAATTCAATTAGCATAGACTATTCTATTGAAATATTCATATCTCCTCTGAATTTCTAAGGAAGGTAAATTGCTCTAGTGAAAAATAATATCTAAGTTCATGTCATTCATTTCTTGAACTGGCACTGCCACATCATTTGAACTAGTGTTAGGAGGAATTGTGACTTGTTGCAAGGTTGTTTGAAGCATGCTATGATAGTTAGGTGAGGTTTGAATAAGATCACATAGGGATATCTTAGCGCTAGTATTCTTAATTTGTTCAACAAGATTATATTCCTGTCCATTGTTTAAAGGAAATCGAGGAGGACCAAGTAAGATAGAATTAGGTAATGGAATATATGTTTGAGTTTTTTCTCTTGGTTGCAGATTGTTTCTAGTGTTATTGTATGAGAAACATTATCATTATCAAGTTGCATTTTAGGTGGTTCCAATGTAATCATGGGTTTATTTTGAACTTTCGGTTTTTGTGAAGGTGGATAAATAATTAGAGGATTCTTAGGATGTCCCAAAAGGTATGTAGGAGGTCCGATAATAAATGGGGATTTAAAGAACACATGTGCATTCATAACCTCAATAGTTTCAATTTGATGCCTTTCTAATGAAGGGGAATCTAGTGTCATCTTTTCACGATCACCTAAGGAAGCCAAATTACTATTGTTAATGTTGTCATTTTATTCCACCATGATATCCTCCCTAGGAGGAGAGTTTTTAGGAGAACTACAAACTAGGTGTTCATGACATTTAAAGGTTGGTTCTTCTAAAATGACTTTATCACAATTAAGTGAGTTATATATGGTTGGATTTTATTATTCAATAAGTTTTTCCCTATGGGAAGAGAGACACATAATATTCTCATGACTTTAATCGATCAAAGTACCATCTTCACCACTAGGAGAGATACTAGGGGAAGAACAAATGTGTTTGTCAAGATTGTCCATAATTTCATTCCTTTGTCCCATATTTTCTTCCAAAATATGATAGGTAGGGGGATAAAAAGAAAGAATTTTTTCATAGATCTTAAATTTCAAGCATCTAACACCAACCTATCGTCCTTCGTTACAATATGATTGTCATGATTCCTTACAATTGCATCCTTTTTCACTAAAACATTGTCACAAGAAAGAGATAACTAGATATTAGGTAAGTTGATGCTTATAAATGTGTTTATGATCTCATTATCTTGTTCTATAATATCTTCCAATGTAGGAGAGTTTATAGAATAGGAACTTTCAACATTGTCATGATTCTCAATTAGTGCATCTTCTAACACCGAAATACCTTTGTCACATGTATGAGAGGTATTATGAGAAGAGAAACTATGGTTATCATGATTGTATATTCTTTCATCTTCTTCTATCACATCATTCCCACAAATAGGAGAGATTAGAACGGGTTTAGGTTTAAGGAAAGCATCGACACTTTCATTCTCTTGCACTAAGAGACTCTCATAACTAGGAAATGCATTGAATGAATGAATAACATGCTTATTGGCTAAATTTTTCTTTGAAAGCTTGGAAAATATGGATACTAACATTTTTGAAAAGTAATCTATATGAACTCAAAATGGAAATGCAATACAATGACCTAGAATGAAATGTATAAATGCAATTTTCCTATTCTAAACAAGGTAATTTTCTGTTTACACTATGAAACAATCTAAAAATGAAATGTTGTAAACGCCATTTTGAGTTTTGACAATCCACTAGATGAAAAAAATTAAGCTAGATGCAATGAATTTGATGAAACAAAAAATCAGAAAACTGAAACAGTAAAGTAATAGCTGCAAATAGAAGCCTAAAACTGAGATTTTGTTTTCCAAAAAAAATGCAGTTAAGGACCTACTAGGGACTCATTCGCTAGTAAAAGGTGAATGGGTCCTAGATAAGGATTTTTGAAATGTTTTTTTCTGATTTTTGAGTGATTTTCAATTCTTTTTAGATGCCAAAAAGTTCAGGTCAAGCTTGATCAGGGACTCATTCACTAGTAAAGGATAATGGGTCCCAAATTAGGATTTTAAAAGAGGTGAAAAATGTAATTTTTAAGTTATTTTATGTGTTTTTTGTGACTAGTTTCAAATTGTAACTCTTGTGATAGAAATTTCAAAATTTTGATGACCTAATGCAAGTGAAATGAAGGATAAATGATGACCTATATAACACCTTTTGAAATGCAATTTTGTTTTGATTTTCAAATGAAAATTTATATGATCTAAATGATATGCAAAGTGAGTGATATATTTTTGTATTTTTCAGATTTAAGGAATACAAAACAATACAATTGTAAACCCTAAATAGGATCTAATTCAATGCAAATAAATGCACATGATATAACCTAGGATGATCAATAAATTGCAATGTTCAATAATTTTAGGTTCACCAAAATGAAACATAGAAAAAGAGGTTCACCATCAATAGGGTATCAATGATGAACCTAATTTTTAGTGTGTGCATGTTTTATTCAATTATGAAGGTCAATACATGCAAATAACAATGAAAAACTAATCCTAGCTGTTATAGAAACTATGAGGGAATTTTTGAGATCCTGAAATAATGTGTACCTTGTTGTAAGAAGGTTGTTTTAAGGGAAAAATGACTCATTTGCCTTTAGTGGCGAATGGGTCCCTATTAGGGATCCTAAAATTGAGATCTAGGTTCTTTTCCTCAAAAACCTATAAAAAATTTTGTAGCCTTCATTCTATGTTCTTTCACTATGAATGGCAACTTTGCAATTATACAACTTTGATAATTTTGCTTCCAATTTCTTCTCCACTTGATCTTCACCCTATAAATCTATAAACACACATTCAATGGAAGAAAAATTTGTTGATTTTTAATGAGTAATTATTTCCTAAGAAAAACCCCTTGTAGTTAATTAAATCAAATGATGAAATAATATAATTGAAGAATGAACCAATGGAATTTTGATACCTTGGAAGTTTTTGTGGAGTTTAAATCTACAAACTAGAATGTGGTGACCATGAAGAATGTAGATCTTGATCTCAAATAAGATATGGAACAATGCTTGCAAGTATATATTCAATGCTACATCCACTATCCTAGCTCAACAACATGCTTGAATGCACTATGCCTTATACATGATGGAATGATCTTGAATTTTTTCAATGGACTCTTAATAATCCACCTTCGAATGCCTTTGAAATGCTCTTGAAGTGCTCTAATTCTTGAAAAACTTGAATGCTTGGACCTCTTGTAAACTTGCTAGGAGAAACAAGATGAATTAACCCCATATTTATACTAACTCTAAGGATTAACCTCTAAATTCAAACAATTCAAGCCGACACCAGATCTAGGATAGAAAATCATTAGAATCTCACCAAAATTAAATTCAAAAATGGGTGTCCCACTTAAGGAGGACCCATTCGCCACTAAAGGCGAATGGTCCTAGCACAACTTTCTAGGAACTTTATTCAAGAGGGTGAAAGAACATCAAAAAACCATGTCAAATATGCATAGAAAGGGGTGTCCTATGTGGAGAGGACCCATTCACCACTAAAGGCGAATGGGTCCTACCACCATTTTTCAAGACCTTAATTTATTTAAATTTAATGTTATGTAATTTGAATACTGGGTGTCTTTAAGAAGGCTTAAATTTGAATTAAAGGGGCTAATTAAGCTCAATTAACTGTATTTAATTAATGGAACCATAGATAAGTGTGAAAGTGTGTTACAATACTTTACAACACCTAAAATAAGGTAGAATTTAAGTAAATTTTATTAAAAAGGGGGCCCATGATTAATGTGAATGTGCACAACACATTACAACACTAAACCGAGGTAAAATTAGGTTAATTCAATGATAATTATTCCCAAATTAATTAAGGAATGATTAATGCAATAACAATGTTTCTAAATTCAATTGGAATGATTAACAATGAACTTTTCATTTTTTCAATGAAATGAAATGATGAAAGAAAGTAAAAATGCAACCTATATGCACTTTCACTAATGCAAATATGAGAAACCCAATATAAAATTTCAATAATGTAATATGCAAGAAACCATAGATTCTCTTTGACTAATACAAGATGGAATTAATGCAATCTAGATCTAAGACTTTTATGGACTCCAAATCAGAAAATGAATGCTCAACAAGGTTGGGTTCACCAAAATGAACTATTGAAAAATGAGGTGGATGAGTGTTCACCTATTTTTCTAGGTCATTCAATAATGCCCTATGAACCCTTATTGGATTGACTACAAACCTCACAAGATGAGTCAATTCTCAATTAGGAGGACATAGGAAGGGGGTTCTTTCAACTTTTAGGGGTTCACCACCAAGAAAATGCTTGGAAAATAAAAAATAAGCATTCAACCTACAAAACCTACCTATGCAAGCTAAATGAGGGATGTAAATGATGAAATTATACAACAAAATATAGGATGTGTACTTGGGAAATCTAGAGATGTGATAAGGATTTCAGAAATGCAAAGCTATCAAAATATAATAGGGAGGAAAAAAATTCCCTTACTTTTGTCTTAGGCTCACTATTGTTTTTTAGGGTAGATACAAAATCTTTGGATCTCAGAACAAAATCTCAAAGAATATCTAAAATATACCCCTAGGAGGACTAAGATGCCCAAGGTGGCATATTAGTCCTATTGTGGATTTCTAAAAACTCTAAATGTGATCTTGAGCTCCAAGGTCTGCACTTCCTCTCATATCTCAAGTTCTAAAACTTTCGAATTTGATGTGTAGGTGAGTTTCCATGAAGATCAAAACTTTTTAATAAACCTTTGCAACTTTTCAATCTTTCACTCCAAATGATCTTCAATTCTTCAACCTAAATCTGCAATCACAAGCATACAAGAGAGGTAAAACTTGTTGATTGTTAGTAAATGAGGGTTTTCCTTGGTCAAACCCCTTGTTGGTAATTAAACCTTGAAATGAAATAGAATAATGAAGGGAAATGATGAATGAACAACATACAATGCTACAACTCACCAAACCCTTGTTGTAAAGTCTACAAACTTGTGTAAAATGGCTGCAATGGATGTAGATCTTGAATCAATTGAATGATTTGATAGATCTTGCTTGAATCAAAACCCTACATCACAAATTTTAGCACAAAAACACACATGATGCAACAATATCCTTGATATGATGCTTCAATCTTGATGATGGCTCCAAAATGCTTGAAGAACTGCTCTTGAATTCTCTTGGATGAATACTTGAATTGTTATTATGCTCTTCGATATCTTGGTTCTTATTAAAATGAGTGAATGAACCTTGTATTTATACTTATCTATGCTTAATATCCCAAAATTACATCACACCAAACTAACATAGGAAAACATTAATTAAAAGAGGCTAAATCCTACTAGA
This sequence comes from Sequoiadendron giganteum, assembly GCA_007115665.2. Lineage (NCBI taxonomy): Eukaryota > Viridiplantae > Streptophyta > Pinopsida > Cupressales > Cupressaceae > Sequoiadendron > Sequoiadendron giganteum. Next base: position 73,509,510 of record CM021103.1, on the reverse strand, counting down.
ATTTGAAATTAAATCTTGAAAAATAAGCCAAGGAGGACTAAGATACCCTAGGTGGCATCTTAGTCCTAAGGCTCAAATATCGAGGCACATACTCCAAAAAGGGACCTTTTCAGGTGTATTCAAAATCAGGGTCCCAAGACCCTTGTGGGACTAAGACGCCCTAGGTGGTGTTTTAGTCCTAACCCAAAAATTAGGCATACAAAAATAGAATCATCAAATGATCATTTTCCTTTTGATGATTGTCAGGATTAGCTAGAAAAATATGTAGTTTATTAGGCTTGTGGATGCAAAATAGGACCAATTAAGATATAAAGAAGGATAAATAATGAACTTCCTTCAACCTCACACTAAAGTAACCAACCATGCAATTAAGAGGGGTTCAAATGTACCAATGCTAGTTGAACTAAAAAATTTATGGTGAAGGAGGGTTCCTCCATGACTTATAGGACATCCACCTAAAAGGAGGGAGAGTTCTCTTTCACACTCTACAATTTGGGGTTTCATTAAATATTAGGATTTGAATGTGATTGAAGTAGCTATATGCAATAGATTGTAAAATAAAATAGACTAACTATTGAATACAAGCTAATGAGATCTACATTGTTTGAAAACACATGATGATATCAAGGAACAAGATGCAACCCTATTCTAATGTCTAAGAACAAGATGCATAAGATGAAACTTTAATAATGCAAGAATCACTCTAAGAGACCCTAAATCAATTTGGAAATGAATCTTGATGACATGCAAACCTTCCTTAGGATAAATATTGAGAGAAAATGGAAGATGGAAACACTTTGAAAATAAGTCTTTAGACTGATTTGGTGGCTAGTTCCACCTCCTCAACCTAGATTTCTCCATGATTCTCCATAGGCATCCATGATCAATCCTTTGCAATGCTAGATCTTGATTTAGAAGTGATCTTGGAGACCTGCAAAAACTAGGCTAGGTTTCTACCCTAAGCTTCAAAATTGTTGTAGAAAGAGTAATGAATCTTCTTGTGGAAGATGCTCAACACTTGATTCTTGATTTTTCTTGTGAGAGAATGGATGAAGGTCTAAAATTCTTCAAAAATGACCTAAAAACATGTATTTATAAGCAAAAATACCTAATTGTTGATTACTTTGACCTAAGAGGCTGACACCCATCAAGAATTTTTATCAAGCGAGAGATTTTCCTGCTCAAAAATGCAAATAACCCTAAAATGGCCTAAGTCACCACCTTGGGCGACTTAGTCGCACTAGGGGTTTTTGTGGTGGGATTTGTGATATTTGAGTGATTTTGATGTTGTTTGTTGGGACTTGTATGATTTCTTAGGTGAAATAGGCCTCAAAGTCAAAGCTAATGAGTCGTAGGGGCCTATAAATGTTGTTCTAGGGGGTGATTGATGCAAGGATGTCTAAAGTAGGACCAAACTAGGCACAAAATTATCCTTTTCTTCAAAGGTATACAGTTTTTGGTGACATATTAATCCCCCACTTTAGCACCCATATGACTCTACATGCATATGTAAGCTAAAGGATCATAAACAATGCACTTTGTTTTCATAAAAAAGATACTCATTCCAAGGTGGGAGAATGAAGCCCCCAATGTAGTTACCTACAAAACCACAACATTAGGAACCACATCCTGCAACACAATCTTGTTAGTTGTCCAAAATTCCTCTTATCTAATTCCTAGAAGTCAAATTTGAGGGTATATGTATTCCCCCCCCGCCCCCGCCCTTGATTTTTCTTTCTTTACGAAGGTGGAATCAAGGTACCAATCTAGCCACATTGAATGAAGACACACATATCAAAGGGAATTTCCAAGTACCATGCCATATAGTGATATGTGATTGATGATGTAGGGTATGAAACATAATTTTGATGCAATAAACAATACTAAATATGGAGTTCACTAGCAATTGTTATGTTGTTTTGAATGAAAAACACTCTAATATGTATAGGATAGTAAAAATACGAATGTTCTTACAAGAGTGTGAGAAAGAGTTATGTCTCTTGAAATTCAACTACTAATGGGAATTTGTGGGATCATCATGGAAAAAATAGGCCTTTAAGTGGCAATAAAAATCAAAAAAATAAAAGTTATGCAACTTGACATAAAAAATTGAATAAGTTAACTAGATATTATTTAAAAAATATGTAAGTGTAAGTGTGCATAAGGTATAAAGAAATAAAACACTTCTTAATAAAAAATTATATCAAATATTAAGCGAATAATCATCTGAAAGTTTCTCATTGTCTCCTATCTTCAAATATTTATTAAGCTATTGTGCTCTCAAATTTAAATAACACTATAACTATTAAAATGACAATCTAAAGAATGGAATGATGTTGATGCAATGATATGAAGCTAATATGATAAAACTAGATGATAAAATAAACTAAGATGACATGAATTGACATAAAAACTGATAAGTGCAACTACAGGAGGCCGCCATGATTGTGAAAGCTTGAATATTGGATGTTGGATGCTTGATGCTTGATGAATTCCTAGAGAGTAAGAATACATACGCTAGATAATCTGGATCCTTTTCTTGGTTGAATGAAGCTTTATTTATAGATTTCCTGGCTGTAGAAATGTACAGGGATGGCAAAGAGAGGCTTGGATTCAATTTGGAGGATTAAATGGTGAGAGATGGAGGAGATTGAGAGAATTTTAGAGATTGTCTCTACCCATGAAAACACCAGGCAAGAGAAGAGGAAAGATTGATGGAGGAGGATTGAGAGATAAATTTGCAATTTGTCTCCAATTATTCGTATGAAGTTTCAATCAATTAATTTTGACATGATTTTGACATAAATTAGACATAGAATATCTTTTTTTTTTTTTTGAGGAAATATAGAGGATTATTCCTTATGCCTTTATTCAAATTTTTTTGATTTATTTAAATTAGCAAAAGAGGGATAAATAATTTAATAAAAAAAACTACAAAAGTTTGTTTATTAAATTAAACAGAAGAATAATGGCAATTAATCAATAAAGTGTTTTAATCTCTATTTAATTAATTTAAAATTGATGTGATAGAATAAAATAGGGAAATGATAATTAAATCAAACAAAGTAATTAATTTTGTTTATTTAATTAAGATTAGAATACTTTAAATGTGAATGTGAACGTGAACTATATAAATAAATATTTCTATTTATTCAATAGTAGAGGAAATTAGGATAATTAATCAAATAATGTGTATTTAATTAATCATAATTCTCAAGACCAATTTTAAGTGTATACATTTTTCCCCTCTTTGAAGTGATGTGTTTACATGTTGCTTTGAAGAAAATTTTGCTGCTACTACCAATATCGATGAAAAAAAATTAGTGTACCCAAGACATGCCCCGAATATTGATTTTCAGATGATCACCGATAATTTGCCTCGAGAGAGATAAATTAATGATTTGATGATTTTTTAGATTTTTTGAATTACCATGATGATTTGATGATGATTTGATGAAAAAATAATTTATTTCCCTACATTGATGAAGAAAATATAGCCCATGGTTGAATATTCAATTAATTCCATGAATAAAATTAATTAAAATAAAATAAAACCTACCAAAATTCCTTTTCAAAAATCTATATAGTCCAAAAGGTCATTTTCAAAGTCATTTGCATCTTTTGACTTTCAACACCCAGAGAGAGAGACATTTCAGCTAGCTGGAGCAAGATGCCAATCCCTTACCACACTCATCGTTTTGAGCACATGCAACGTCACCTATGGTCGGTCACCTATGGACCTCCAGGATGTACCCATAATCCATCTCGGTTTTTGCACATTTTTGTTTTTTATGTATTTTATATGTTTTGGCATCTTTTATCTATTTTAGCGCATCCAAGTCATGTTGTAGTGCTTTGCACTCTGGTGTAGTGCATCCATTGTCTGTTTTAGTGCTTTGAGATTTAGCGCTTGTGTTATTTTCTCTAGTGCTTCCATAGGATAGTTTAGCGCTTAGGTAGTTAAGTTTAGTGCTTGGATGTCATATCTTAGCGCTTAGGATGTTCTAGCGCTTTGATGTGGTAAACTAGTGCATTGATGGTCTATTATAGCGCTTTTGGTAAAGTAGGACTTTGATGGACTGTTTTCACGCATTGATGTATTAAAACAACGCTTTGAGTATAGTGGCACTTTAGATACCTGTTATAGCACTTCCGATAAAGTAGCACATTGGGTACCTGTTTTAGCACGTCCATGTGCTGAAATAGCGCTTTTGATAAAGTAGTGCTTTGAATACATATTTTAGCGCATCCGAATGATAAAGTGGCACTTTGGTTTTTTAGCGCTTTGGATGCCTGTTTTAGTGCATCCATGTTAGATTTTCAAATTTTGACATAGTTAACTTTGATTTTTGCCAAATTTGGATCATCTCCATTCTTTGGTTTGGTATGATTTGATTATCCAAACTCCCTGATAACTGATTTTTGATTATTTAAATAAGACTTACTCTCATGATAGGCGAGAAATAATCCTATTTTTTATGATCCTCATGATAGGCGAGGAAATGATTCATATCTGATAAACCTCATGATAGGTGAGGTTTGTTGATGTTTGTTCATGAATTTTGATTGAAAAATTCATACCAAAGTTTGATTAGATTTGATAGTAGATTGACTTTTGATTCTTGACATAGTACATTGATTTTAAATTTTGTATGATAATAAGAGGATCTGGGTACTCTCTGGATGCGAGAGAAATTTCCTTGGACTATCGATTTGATTCCTCATCTGGCTCTGGATGAGATTCAGACCATAGGTCAATGTGGCCTTATGAGTCTTCTTGACATGCCCCAGATTAGGATTAATCGGGGTCTCCTTACCGCTTTGGCCGAGCAGTGGCATAGTGACCATAACACTTTTCATTTACCCACTGGTGACATGATGGTCACACTTGAGGATGTGTGGCAGATATTGCGGATTCTATTTATGGGAGAGATCGCTGTTTATGATTCTCATGAGGATGGTGGGAGAGATGCTCTTCAAAAAGTGTTTCAAGATCAGCATATTGCAGGTCCAAGTGTCTGATGGAGGATGACTACTGATGCATATGCTTCACTACCAATAGTGCTTGCTAGATTCATTGGAGGTTTCTTTTGTCCTGATCATAGGTCAAATGGATTCTCTATGGGTTGGGGCCGGATTTTGGAAAGTATGGTTGTACATGGCATGAGATATGCATGGGGGATGTGTATGTTGGCACATCTCTACCACGATCTAAATTCAGTGGTATATTTGGGGGCATGCAGTTTATCAGTAGGGATGACCCTGTTACAAGTGTGGGCATTGGAGCATTTTTCTATTGCTCAACCATTTCCAATTCTAGATAGACCCGCATATGTTTTCAGGTATAGAGGCAGACTTACCTAGGCTCGGATGGGTAAGTTAGAGCATTGGAGATGAGTATTGGATGATACAAAGAGTGTTGTCTGGCAGTTGTACTTGGACTATGAGCAGTGGGACGGGGATGATGTTGTGCTTGGTTATCTTTGTGATTCTATGTACCTGACTGGTTGGACACCTTTTTTTTTGGAGAGATTTTTGTTACAATGGATGTAGAGGCAGTATGGCATTGTTTAGTGTATGCCTTAGGGAGTATATCATTATGCCCGACGACAAAGTGATGTACCTAATTGGGGGCCATGCCTGTCATATGAGACCATAGTAGAAGGGTAGAAGGCTCTACAACCATCTACCTGGGCTATGCACAGGGATATTGTCGAGGCACCTATGATAGAGGAGTATGCAACATTTTTGGCATTGACTCCACATCCTCGTATTAAATTTTTTGATGAGCTAGCACCATTACCCGTGGAGGATGATGTTGTCGAGGGTTATGAGGAGAGCAGTGGGGGTGATACTGCATTAAGCAATAGTACTAAGAGCAACAACAGTGATAGTAGCAGTGATGATAGTGATGGTGGTGGTGGAGGTGGTAGAGGGGTTGGACCATTCAGTGTTGGTCCATCATCCAACAGGCCTCAAAAGAGGTGAGTAGTGGCAGTGTCATTAGTTGACCATCAGAGGAAGATTGCCAGTCTTTAAACACAGGTAGAGATCCTACAGGGACAGTTGGTATAGACCTAGGTTTTTTTGGTATAGATGCAAACCCAGATGCAGGCATAGGCCCATGCCTAGGCCTTAGCACAGGTATAGGAATAGTTAGCCTTTGTTTAGACCCAGGTTGCTACCTTGATAGCCGAGCGAGATAGTTCCATGAAGATTGCTGAGAGGGCACAGGATACAAGTGAGACACTACAAAGAGTCATTGATGGTACCTATTTGGAAGATTATATGAGAGAGGTTATGTGGGCTGGTTGAGAGGCTGAGTTCTATAGGGGTAGATATCATGATGTAGTGTCTATTGATTGCAGAGTCAGCTATGCCCCTTCGAGATCTGGTTGGACTCGTACTCGGATAGTCAGTGAGGGTGTGACACAGCCTCCTCGAGGAGATCCTAGAGATCCTGGTCCTTCTAGGGGTGGTGGTGGTACTGGTCTTGTTGGGCCTGCACATTCTGGAAGTTGTAAATCATAGATGTTGTTTTGTGATTTTGAGACATTCCTTTTGAGATATGATGCATATTCTGATTTAGCTCATTTTTTATGATGTATATTTTCTTATTTCCAGACTTCATTGTATACTTGATATTGATGATTTATATGAGATGAGGTTAATTCAATCTTATGATGGTTTATGATTTTTGTGATGGATGGATTTATTATGTGATGATGTATCATGTGATGTTTCTATAATGAACAATTTTATTTCTTGTAATGATTCTATGATGAATGTATGTGCAGAATATATGATGTATGGATGTATGATGTAATGTTTGAAGTTCTAAATGATAAATGAATTTATATTTTAAATGTGATAAAAATTTATGGATGCATGGATGCATGGATAATAATGTGATGAATTTTATGGTAAAATGAACATGAAGTATTTATTTATGATTTGATGTGAAATGCATAATTTATTTGATGTAAAATGCATGAATGATGAAATGATGAAAACTTAAGGATTAGATGATGACTTCGACATGTTTTTGATGATTTTTTATTTATGTCAAGTATACTCAGTCATATAAAATAATCATTAATTGGATCCCTTTATGCCACAAATACTCTGCAGATAATGAATTTATGATGAATGTAGTCTAATTTTAACATGCAACTATATGCAAACCATTGTCATTTTAACAGTACTTTTTGTTTGGTATCATCATAGAGATTTTATTGGATGTTGAAAGTGAGTACAAGATTTAATGGTATGTGTTAGACCAATGATGACCATTGTACTTCTTTCATGATTTTTGATATTGCAAGAAAACACAAGCATATAGGTATAATTAAACCGAGATAACCTAACCATTCATTACGTAAATAGGCAATGATTAATCATTTCACTGTGTGAATTATGAATTTCATTGGTGATAAATTTGCATAGCACATCCCCCAAAAATTCATACATTCATATGATTAACTTACAGATAGTAAACAACAAAAAATATTATTTTTCTTCAGTGTTTCTCTAGTGCAATACATCATCGAGTTAATCCAAAGAAATGATAATATCAATAAAAAATACAACTTATCCACCTTTTACTTAGAGTGTTTCAAATCATTATTTAGGTTAGATCATTCATCCTGTCTTTTTGATGTTTTTGTGATTTTTTGATAGTTTGACCAAAGACCTAACTTAATAACCTATCTTAGGGGTCTCGGGGGCTGATCAAAGATTAGCCTTTCCTATGTTACAGATGCAGAGACCACATAGTTTGACTAACACAGACTTATGATTTTGGTTTTTTTCTTTTCCAGACTGACTTTTTGACATGTTTTTGGATTTTCTGATATGATACGGATGTTTGATGCTTTTCTGATGGTGATTGATGTTGCGCTTTTATCATTTTTATTTTTTTTCATACTATTGTCTTCCCATTTGGCAAGACCAATATTTTTGTTTCCCCCAATGATATCCAGATGTTGCCCCCAAGCTAGAGTGAGACCTGACCATGTGACATGTTTTGATAATGGATGTAATGATGGAAAAACTAATGATACGATATGAAATGGTAATGACTACCAGACTAATGATCCCGATGTGTTTCAAAATAGATGGAAAAGATGATTTAGAATCACATATGATGCCTATTTCCAGGTTTTCACCATATGTTTTGATTACAATCTTTTTTTTGTACATTTTTCTTTTTTTCTTTTTTCATATTTTTTATATTTTTTTGTATTTTTTGTTGCCAAGATGCCTGTTTTCCAAATTTTCATCAAGGAACCCCTTTTTCAAAAGTTTAACCCGTGCACTAGGAATTCAGGTGTAGAACTTTCTGAGATGGATATTGTTGATAGGTTCATCAAATAGATCCCCTTCTGATGTTGATAGTTGATAAGCCCCTGATCCATACACTGATATGACAACAAAAGGACCTAGCCAGTTAGGCTCAAATTTCCCTTTCTTTTCCCTTTCTTTTTGATTTCTCAGGTTTTCTTTTAGTACCAAATCGTCAACTTGAAAAATCCTAGGTTTTACCCTATGATTGTAACTCCTTGATATTGGTTGTTGATATACTGTGAGATGATTAATAGCTTGTTGATGATGCTCATCCAAAAATTCCAGTTCTTGTAGTCTGGATACCCTATAATCTTCATTTGAAATGATTCCTCTGAGTGATACATGAAGTGATGGAATCTCAAATTCAATAGGTAGTATGGCCTCTGATCCATACACCAAGGCATATGGTGTTGCTCTTGTTGGTGTTCTGACACTAGTTCTATAGGCCCACAATGCAAGATTGAATTGAACATGCCAATCACATCCAACATCATTTACCGTCTTCTTGAGGATTTTTAGAATTTTTTTGTTAGAGGCCTCTACTTGGCCATTTCCTTGTGGATAATACGCTGTTGAGAAATGATGTTGGATATGAAAATTTTCACATAATTCTTGAACATCTTAGTTTTTGAAAGGTCATCCATTATCAGTGATAATAGATTGAAGAATGTCATACCAACATATTATGTAATTCAAGATGAAGGACAAGATCTTCTTCCCCATGATTGTTGTAAGGGGCACTACTTCTATCCATTTTGTGAAATATTTTGTGGCTGATATAATGAACTTGTGTCCATTGGATGAAGAGGGATTTATTTTTCCTAAATAATGTCATACCAACATATTATGTAATTCAAGATGAAGGACGAGATCTTCTTCCCCATGATTGTTGTAAGGGGCACTGCTTCTATCCATTTTGTGACATATTTTGTGGTTGTTATAATGAACTTGTGTCCATTGGATGAAGAGGGATTTATTTTTCCTGCAAGATCTAGGCCCCATTGACAAAAGGGCCATGATGATGTGAAGGGATGTAGTTCTTGTGCTAGTGCATGAATCAGATTACTGTGAATTTGACACTTTTGACATTTATTTACAAATTGATAAGATTCTTTCTCCATGCATGGTCAATAATATCCCAAACGAAGGAGTTTCTTAGCTAGAGTTATCCCACTCGAATGAGTGCCACAAATACCCTCGTAAACTTTGCATAGGGATTTCTCAAATTCTTCATGTTCTAAACATCGGAGTAAGGTACCATCAAGACCTCGATGATATAGGATGTTAGCAATTAAAGTATGTCAGGTGGATTGGCGGATAAAATTACATTTTTGGTTCCTGGAAAGATCGGGAGGAAGGATATTATCTTTCAGGTACGCACAAGTTTTTTCATAGATGGAGGTTTCAATGGTTTCTAGATGGAATATGGTATTGGATTCCTAATTATTGTGAGAAGGACATGGTACTTGTTCCACCATAAAATCATAACAACCTCATTTTTGCAACAATTGTAATAGTGAAGTGATTGTGTCCATGGCATCCGCAACTTTGTTCTCCACCCTTGGAATTTGATCAAATTTGATGTTGACAAAAAAATGCTTTAGATCATCTATTTGCTATTTGTAAGGAATAAACTTTTCATCCTTGGTTTGATACTCATCATTTACTTGATAAATGACTAGTTGAGAGTCTCCATATACTTGTAGGTTTGTGATCCTCCATTCAATTGCTATCTTGACCATAATGATCAATGCTTCTGTAATGATCTAAAATATGAATCCTGCAAGATCAAATCAAAGATTAGAACATGCATGCAATATTATTAATCATTCAATGGAATGCAAAGGAGAATATGAAAGAAAATGGAATGAGACTAGAACAATCTCACCCATTTCTCTCCTCCATGACTACTTCCATTGTACCTCCTCAAGCTTCCTATGATAATAATGCCCTCAACCTCTATGTGAGCAAACTAATATGTGTCTAGCCCTAACAATGCCTTTGAAGGATTTTAAATGTTGAAGACTCTATATGCAAAATAGAAAGTTAATTCCATTTATGCAAAAAATAATAATATGTCTATGTGTGATAATGAAATGCTAAAATGAGAATAAATTAAATGATTGATCGATAATAATCATTCATGGATACAAAAATGAGATCAAGATTGTCATTTTATAGAAAATGCAATCTTGAACGGACAGACAAGATGAGAGATTTGAGGAATGCCCTAGAATCAAAGGTTGAGATTCAATAAGGCAACTCCAATTAGGGTTAGGGCAAAATACCCATATGTGTGAATAAGATTTAATTAAATGAATTAAATCAAGACTGAATGTGACAGTTGAGATGAAATTAGTTAAAAATCAAAAGACAAGAGGATGGGATTTTAGAAAATCAGTTTTTTAGAAATTACTTGATTTGTAGAAGAATATTTCCCTTTTGAATTAAATTAATTCAAAATACAGATTTTGTGAGGTAATTAGTAATTGATTTTTGAAATTAATTACTAAATGAAGAATCAGTTAACCATGTGAGATATTTTTAAATGATTTCTTTTATTTAAAAATATAAAAGTGTCACATGCCATAATTAAATAATTACAAATAATTATTTAATTTAGAAGAAGTAGTTAATTAATTAAATAAATTATCAAATCTATTTAATTAAGAGGATTTAGGAATTAGTGACATATTAAATCAATATATTAAAATATATTTATTTAATAATCAGGAAGACATTAATGATAAAGATTTAATTAAATAAATAGGATGACTTTATTTAATTATTAGAAGACTTTGACACTTAGTGACATATTAAATAAATAAATATGATTTATTTATTTAGTAATCATGAAGAATGAGAGATATTGTGAATTTATTAAATAATCATGAACTATTTAATTAATAGTTGAATGTGGGTTAGGGACATAATTCAAATTTTATAATTATGCTAGGACGAAAGGTGGTAAAATATTGCTTGCGAGGCTTGGTCATTTTTATGTGTCTACATTTGCCCCTCTTTGTCATAATGCAGCTTGTCAGGAAGGACACATCCTCAAAAGGCAAATGACACTTTGACGAGGTCCAAATCCAAGAAGGACACATCTTGAAGAGGACCAAAAAGTGACAAGAGATTAACAAAATGCTTTGGCAAGTTGACTGATGTTGTCTGATTTTGAGCAATTTTGACATTGACGTTTTGAATGACTATCTTGTGCTAAGGATGATTTTGTCTGACTTATTTGACTGACCCAACCATGTTTGACTTATGATTTTAATTTTGACCAACCTAAAAGGACTGATCTAATGTCTCGGGGATTCAAATATGAATCTTGCCTATGTAGCAAAGGCGCAGAGACAACGTAGTTCGGAAAAATGATGAAGATTGACTGACGAGACTGAATGGACTGACTGAATATGATTGACTTTGACTCTGTTTTTGGGATTTTGACATTGATTTGGATGTTTTTGTATTTTCTCAGGACAATTTTCAAATTTTTAGGTCTTTTTGAGGATTTTTTCTAATTTTTATGACTTTTTGATGCTTTATGAAAAAAAGTGACAAATTCATGTGAATGATTCCAATGCACATGAATCCAAGGACAACCATGATTTTGATAATAGCCAAGCTGAATACCGATGGACAGGTGATGATGATGATGACAACGTTGTTTGACGTGGGAAGGACACATTCCGAAATGTGAAAATGCCAATGTTGTTTGACGTGGGAAGGACACATCCTGAAACATGTGAAAATGACAATGTTGTTTGACGTGGGAAGGACACATCCCGAAACAACATGAAGATGACAATGTCAAGAGTATAAAAGTCTGCAGCAGGTTTAGGGACAAAACCAAGGAATGTTTTGGATAATGTGCTAGGGTTCCATGTTGTTGCATTTGAAATGACGAGGGATCTGTAAACGATTGACAAGGGAAACCAAGATGGGTGATAGGTATACGACAATTGATGACTTGGACTAGGAGAATTATCATATGGTCTCCAAGGATGATGTCAAAAAGGATGCTATGAAGGTAATGACATGATATTTTGACTAAGGTATGATCCGAAGATAGACATGTCAAAAAAATTTCCAGAGCATGATTTGTGTTTTTGCCCCAATCTTTGTCAAGATCAAAATAGGTAGAAAAATGGATGGACATGATAGAGCCAAGATGGATGAATGGAAAATGTCATGGGAAATGCATGGGAGATGAGACAACTTGCCCCCAAGTGTAATGGTCCACATAGATGATTTATCTACACATGATGCCTATTTGCCAGGTTTTCATCATGGTACTTATCCAAAGCACCTGTTTGTTAGGTTTTCACTATTGGAGGAAATTTTTCTCTCCACTGTTTTTGATATTTTCTGATTTTTTTTGGTGTCACCAATGCTTGTTTGCCAGGTTTTCATCAAGGGACGATTTTTTTGATTTTTGATTTTTTTTGTATTTTTGCATTTTTGCCGGATAGCCTTGATGCTTTATATGACCACTGATTGTGTTGAAGCCTCTGATGATGTTGATGTAGATACTGGTGCCATGACATGCCAATAATGACCTTTTTGAAGTAGTTGCCTTGTCAAGATGATAGCGCTTGCATACACCTGATTGATCTCATTTTGATCTTTGTTGATATTGGAGTTGGCTTTATCCAAATACGCACATCGCGATAGAGTGCCATGAGAGTCCTTGTGGTAAAGAGTTGCTGCCAAAAAGCGACAGATTTGTGACATGGGATACTTGGAATTTAAGGAGGATGTAGGATTATGATGGATGATGGTGGACGTGGACGGGTTGCTTGAATGTTTGGATGTAGCTGTTTTTACTCTCCAAACTTTGGGTGTTAGGTTAGGATGTTGTTTGGAACCAACATTTTCATATGTCTTTCTTGATGGCCATTTTGACGGAGGTGGACATGTATTGTATGTGGGAATCCTCTTGTGCTGTGGCTCCACATTTTGATTGACTTTTGAATTTTGCATATTTTCTTTGCCTGATTCTTGACTTGATCCATTTTGTTTTGGGATCCATTTTAGCTTCATTTGTCCACTTGAATTTTTGTCTGATTTGATGGCCTTTGACATTTGATTTTTTATTTTGTAAGACTTTTGTTGGTTCCAAATGGAAGGTTTATTCATGATGGAATGATGGTTTGGGGTGTGGAGGGAAGGGGTATTGGCAACAATCTTATGACAAGGACTACTCATGATACCCATTTTGACATTTGTATTAGATAAAGTTGCCCCCAACATCGAGGAGGGACTATTAACCTTGTTTGATTTTCTGACTGATGGATAGCCAAGACCTTGATGTCTTTAATGTACTTGAACTTGTACAAGTTCCAAAATTCCTTGCTCGTGTAGGCCTAATCCTTTGCCTTGATAATCTATGTTCTGAAAAATTTTGTTGGTGATGAGATACTTGTTACTTTGGAAGCAAGATGATAACCCATCATTATTGGGGAGATTAATGCTTGAAATCTTCTCCTTTGTAAGAAAGCCTGCTCTGAAAAACTTAGATGATCTTAATTGATAGGATGTTGTAGCTTTAATGACATGTTGGATAGGTTTCTGATTGATATCTTCAGTCTGATTAGGTGACCTGTCGAATTCTGATGATTCTCTTGGTGCTTCCAAGTCTATGTCAAAACTATCTTCATGGTCATTGTCATAGAGCCCACTAAATTCAGCTATAGTTTGATCATTTTCAAATATGTCCATGCTATAATATTCTTTTTCTAGTGGTAGATCATCTATGTTTTCCATGGAGGCAAGTGTCTCACTTTTGGGAGTGTCATTACTTGAAGTTTGAATGGAATCATCTTCAAGCGTTTCATTGTGAATGGCATAGACGTCTAGGAGTGAATCATTTTGGACTTCTTGATCAAAGATAGTGTCTTGATCAAAGATGGGTGCATTTTGAATGTCATGATTAGAAATAAGATCTTGACCAAGGATAGGGTCATCTTGAATGACATGGTTTTGAATGGACTCTTGAGTGAAGATAGGTGTATTTGGTATGCCATTATTGTCTAGGAGGACTTTGTGAATGGACGTAAAGATGGAGTCATGGAATGGACTACTTTGATCTTGACATGACGGTGATGTTATAATGTTGTGCTTTGGACTTGCCTCTTGACATGTATCCTCAAGTGCATGCAAGGAGATGGGACTCTGGAGACCATGACTAGATATGTTTTCATGACAAAATGGAATGTCCTGAAATGGATTGGTGCATGCTGGAGTAGGATATGACATGGAGTTTTGGACTTGGTTGAGAGATGATGGGCTACAGTAAGACATGAATGTATGACAATTATTTGTCGTGGATGAAGGGATAGGATTAGGATTTGATGTGGGTGGAGGACTAGTATATGACGAAGGACTAGGATATGACATGAATGGAAGACTCTGATATGACATGGATGGAGGACTAGCATATGATGAAGGACTAGGATATGACATGAATGGAAGATTTTGATATGACATGGATGAAGGACTAAGATATGATGTGGAGGCTTGGAATGGATTAATGGGGGGTTGGTTTCCCTTGTCAAAGTTAGGGTGGGTATGACTAATGGAAGTTTGTTGTGACTCAGTGCCATGGATGGTGTTAGGAGACCCTTGATAGTAGATGGATAAAGGACCAGGGCTATTGGATTGTTGGTAAGAGGGATGGATGGACAGAGGACTAAAGGGTGAGGTGTGTTTGGACCTGCATTGTAGGTATAGAGTTTTAAAGTCCCTAGCAAGTTGTGCTTGACACTTACTACTGAATTGGCATTCGATTTGACTAGCAAGCATGTCATCGTGACTTGAAGACATGATGGTGGATGAAATGAGACTAAGACTATGCAAAGGGACAATGCAAAGTGATAAAAGGGGATGTCTTATGTCAAATGATTTTGAGGAAAGGTTTTCTAACCACTCAAAGTCTAGCCAATGTCTCTGATTGGATTGTCAAGGGACTGATTTGTAGGAGAAGATGATAAAATGACAAGGTGAGACTTCCACACTAGACTTATGAGTTGGAAGTAGCTCACCAAAGGATGATGACTTATGATCGATTTGTTTTGACTCGGTCCAATGACAATGTATTTTTGAGACAATGGTTTGACAAAGGAAGGAAAGTTTGCCTATCCCAAAGGTGCGAATTTGAGGACTTAAGACTTTTCCTATGTTGATGAAGATGACCAATTGCAAGCTAGATGAAGACTAAAATGCAAAGATGGATGACTTGGACAAGTGCTTTGCTGGTTTTAGACAGAGAATTCTAGGAAAAGATGCTAGGAAAAAAATGTTTTTAAAAATTTGGCCTCTGGTTTTTGACAGAATTAATGTTTTCCCAATTGACAAGAAAATGCATCGTTTAAGGTCCCAAATGTGTTGTTTAAGGTCCCAAATGCGGTGCACTAAAACAGATGCGTTGTAGGATTCACACTTGTTTTGAAAATTGGAAAATGCGTTGTTTTAGATTGCAAATGTGGTGCGGTATGACGAATGTGTCATTTGACTAGGCCAATACATGACAGACAGTTGATTATGGTTTTAGGACATGCAAATGAGACACAATATAGCAAATGCGGCAAGACACTCGCAAATGCGACTCAGTATGTTTCAATTGCGGCTCACCAGAGTGTATGCGGCTTAGGGTGACTCAAATGCGGCTCATCAGAGCGAATGCGGAGCACAATGTGATGCTTACATTTTATCAGAGTGGTTGTATTGCAGAGGTCAATTTTTTTAGAAACCTGAACACTGTTTTGCAGTTTTGACAAGTTTATATTTTGACTCAAAGTTGTGAATTTTCAATTTGTTCAAGTCTTTTTTAAAATAGTTATTAAACACATAGATATTAGAACCTTAAATGTATGTTCAAGCAGACTCACTCTTAATGGTCAAAGGGTCATCATAAGAATCACAACCCGCATGTTAAAATCACGTCGACTCACATAGCCTTGTCACCCCCTAGAGGGCACCCATGTTTTTGTCTTTTCCAGGTGCGTACTCAAGGTGACAGAAGTGGATACTAAATCCCCTGAGCAAATAGTCCATGGTGATTATATGGTGAGTGTCTTGGGGGGGGATTCTTCCCTCCCCTTGCACCATGATTGAGACAATGTCTGGATACTAACTCGGTTGGCTTCTACACTATGGTTCTTAGTAAGGGTTTCCGTTTGGTGTGGAAAATGATAAACTCCCTCAGGAGACCTCCCAACCTTTAGAAAAAAGGTTTTGGGGATGGTTATCTTTGCACACTGCCGTCGAATTGCGAACTTTCCTCAAATTCACTTTTGATTATAGTGGGTTGGAAAACCTGGCTTTGGTTGTTCCCACTTAGGTCATTCCCATAGGGTGAGTACTTTTTCCCACTACGGTGGGCCTTCTAAAGGTTGTAATAAAGCATGAAAGTGCATAAAATTAAAATGGGTAAGTCTAGATTTTTTATCACCCAATAAAGGGGAGAGCATATACCTATTACCCCACAAACACAACAAAAAGATGTTCAATTTTAAGCCCAAATGAAGATTATCTAAACTAGGTGAACATATTGCTTCACAACATGCACGGGATTCATTTTTAACCAACAATTAAGGTTTGGTTACTATCCTAGAGTTGGTAAATTCCAAATTAGATTGTCTATCCTAGGATTGATAGATTTCCAATTAGATGTCTATCCTAGGGTTGGTTCTTTTTAATCCCAAAATAAACATAAAAAATAAAAGCAAAAAACTGGTCATGGATGCGTCGGATCCAGATTAAAATTCAATAATGCAAATTACTAGGCAATTGCAGCTCAGGATCTGGCAATTATGGCTCAATATGGCAATTGCGGCTCAAGATCTGGTGATTGGAGTGCGATATGGCGATTACGGCTCAAGAGCTAGCAATT
This sequence comes from Sequoiadendron giganteum, assembly GCA_007115665.2. Taxonomy (NCBI): domain Eukaryota; kingdom Viridiplantae; phylum Streptophyta; class Pinopsida; order Cupressales; family Cupressaceae; genus Sequoiadendron; species Sequoiadendron giganteum. Next base: position 73,492,265 of record CM021103.1, on the reverse strand, counting down.
GTGGTGCGATATGGTGATTATGGCTCAGGAGCTGGCAATTACGGTGTGATATGGAGATTACGGCTCAAGAGCTGGTGATTGCAGTGCGATTTGGTGATTGCGGTGTGATATGGTGATCACGACTCAGGAGATGGCGATTGCGGTGTGATTTGGCGATTGCGGCTCAGGAGCTGGCGATTGTGGTGTGATATGGCAATTGCAGCTCAGGAGCTAGAGATTGCGGCTCGATAGAGCACTTGCGTTGTTTTTGAATGCGGATGCGGCACTGCATTGTTTCGTACACCTGTTCCTGCAAAAGAAAATCTGAAGCCATGTGAAAACCTGCAAAATATGTTAGTGGGTCAGGTTCACCAATGTAATGATCTAAAATATGAATCCTACAAGATCAAATCAAAGATTATAACATGCATGCAATATTATTAATCATTCAATGGAATGCAAAGGAGAATATGAAAGAAAATGGAATGAGACTGGAAAAATCTCACCCATTTCTCTCCTCCATGACTACTTCCATTGTACCTCCTCAAGCTTGATGTGATAATAATGCCCTCAACCTCTGTGTGAGCAAACTAATATGTGTCTAGCCCTAACAATGCCTTTGAAGGATTTTAAATGTTGAAGACTCTATATGCAAACTAGAAAGTTAATTCCATTTATGGAAAAAATAATAATATGTCTGTGTGTGATAATGAAATGCCAAAATGAGAATAAATTAAATGATTGATCGATAATAATGATTCATGGATCTGAAAATGAGATCAAGATTGTCATTTTATAGAAAATGCAATCTTGAACAAACAAACAAGATGGGAGATTTGAGGAATGCACTAGAATCAAAGGTCTAGATTCAATAAGGCAACTCCAATTAGGGTTAGGGAAAAATACACATATGTGTGAATAAGATTTAATTAAATGAATTAAATCAAGACTGAATGTGACAGTTGAGATGAAATTAGTAAAAAATCAAAAGACAAGAGGATGGGATTTTAGAAAATCGGTAATATTAGAAATTACTTGATTTGTAGAAGAATATTTCCCTTTTGAATTAAATTAATTCAAAATACAGATTTTGTGAGGTAATTAGTAATTGATTTTTGAAATTAATTACTAAATGAAGAATCAGTTAACCATGTGAGATATTTTTAAATGATTTGTTTAATTTAAAAATATAAAAGTGTCACATGCCATAATTAAATAATTACAAATAATTATTAGAAGAAGTAGTTAATTAATTAAATAAATTATCAAATCTATTTAATTAAAAGGATTTAGGAATTAGTGACATATTAAATCAATATATTAAAATATATTTATTTAATAATCAGGAAGACATTAATGATAAAGATTTAATTAAATAAATAGGATGACTTTATTTAATTATTAGAAGACTTTGACAGTTAGTGACATATTAAATAAATAAATATGATTTATTTATTTAATAACCATGAAGAATGAGAGATATTGTGAATTAATTAAATAATCATAAACTATTTAATTAATAGTTGAATGTGGGTTAGGGACATAATTCAAATGTTATAATTATGCTATGATGAAAGGTGGTAAAATATTGCTTGCGGGCCTTGGTCATTTTTATGTGTCTACAACTTCATATTCTACCACATTATTTGTGCACTGAAACATCAATCTATATGATTTTGGAATGGTCTGTCCCTGGGGATTGATGAACAAAATTCCTGCTCCAGATCCTCGTTGTGTGTATGGTCCATCAAAATATAATATCCATTGTTGTGGCATCACTGTCAGAATATTTGCATCTAGAAAATCCATGGTCATGGGTTGGTCATCTGGTAAAGGAGCCTCCGCCAATTTTTTGATGATTTCTTGACCCTTGATGGCTTTTCTATCCACATATTGAATATCAAATTCACATAATAGCATGACCCACTTGGCTAGTCTACCTGTTAAGGAAGTTTTACTAAGTAAATATTTTAATGGGCCGATTTTTGCTATTAACTTGATTGTACAGGTCAACATATAATGTATCAGCTGTTGAGTAGAAAACACCACCACTAAGCATGATTTCTCTATGAAAGTGTAGTTTATTTCATAGCCATTTAATGTTCTGTTGATATAGTAGATGGTGTGTTCCTTTCCTTCATAATCCTCTTGTGCCAATAATGCTCCTAAAGATATATTTGTTGTTGCAATGTACAATATCAAAGGCCTTCCTTCAGTTGGTGGCATGAGAATAGGCGGTGACATTAGATACTATTTTATTTGATCAAACATTGCACACCCCTCATCCCATTTGAAAATTACATTTTTATGTAATAGATGATTAAAAGGATGACTCTTGTCCGCCAGTTGGGAGATAAATCTCCTGATGGATTCGAGCCTTCCCTGTAGTGATCTGAGTTGACTGATATTTTTGGGAGGCATCATTTCCATTATTGCCTTGACTTTCACTAGATCGACTTCAATGCCCTTTTCTGAGAAAATGTACTGCAATAGTTCCATTGATGTGACCCCAAAGACACACTTCTTACAGTTTAACTTGACATTGAATTTCTCTAGCCGTGTCAATATTTTTCTCAGGATATGTAGATGTCCTTCCCTTGTACAAGATTTTTCCAGAATATCATCCACGTAATCCTCCATGAAGGTGTGCATCATATCATGAAAGATTGTTGTCATTGCTCTTTGATAGGTGGTTCCTACTTTTTTCAGACCAAATGTCATGACATTCCAGCAGAAGGTTCCCCATGGACATGTACATGTCATCTTTTCTTGATCTTTTGGAGCTATTTTTATTTGATTATATCTGGAAAAGTTTTCCATGATTGACAACATGGCATGCCCTGCCGTCAAGTCCACAATGATGTTTATATTTGGTAATGGAAAATCATCCTTTAGGCATGCTTTATTTAGGTCTCTAAAATCTATACATATCCTGATGCTATTGTTTGGCTTTGAAAGGGGTAAAATGTTTAATATCCACTCGGCGTAGTCGATAGACCTTATGAATCCAACATCTAGCAATTTCTTTAACTTGGTCTTTACCATTAATGCAATATGAGGATGCATTTTTCTCAATTTTTGCTTCATAGGCTTAATTCTTGTAGGCAAAGACAAATGATGCATGAAAAAATTTGGATCCAAGCCTGCTATATCATAATATGACCAAGAAAAGTTGATTTTTCTTTCCTTAAAGAACTTGATGAATTCTGGTCTATCTTGATTTGTCATGGATTCTACCAGATGTAGGATTTTTTCTTTTTCTTCAGTGTCAATGTTAACAGAATATGTTGGTTCTACCAAGACTAATGAATGCTCATGATAATTTTCTAGAAGAGTGTCAAATCTCCCATATTTCGGTGCCTCGGAGTGGTTTTCACCATTATATACGTTCTTTATTTTATCTTTTTCCAAATCTAATGCTGCCATAGAATGGTTTTCACCATTAGATCTATTATCCCTATTTTTACTTTTGCAACTAGAATATTTGACACCCTCCTGGCGATTCACATTGTTATGATTATTACAGATAGAACTCATACCATTTTCGTCATGACATAGGAAATTCACAATGGCATCATCATTTGCAAATATTTGTACAGTCAGAGGTTTGATAGGTTCCCAATCAATAAGTTTTTGATGGATTAATGGTATGAGGTCATCGAATTCATTTAGGTTGATGGATGTAAGGGTTTGGACAGCCATTTCATCATAGTTGTTAATTGGAATATGGAGGTCAATGATGGTACCTTCGTCAAGATCATCTAGTTCACTCGATGTTTGTTCATCCCTGCTTGAGTCATTGATATTTATAGATCCTCATACAAATGGTCTAGACCTAGAGCTTTGTCCCTCCTCATGCGCAGGGGCATATTGTTGTATTACATCAATTTGAATATTTGTGTAAGATACATTGGAACACAGATCCCACTCATATTCATTTGAATCCATTTCAGAGCTATCTCTAAGCTGAAGGATTATTTATACAACCTTCCTTGTCATCTCCTATTTTTCTTGTTTAGAGTATCCCAGTCCTGTCTTCTCTTTTGATTGGAGGGTGAGAGGCTGAATAAGCTCAATTATTCCTTCCTTTCTTAAACCAATAGGTCCTTGTCCCTCGTAACCCATTTTTTCTAGGATATCTTTCCCCTTTCCATATTTGTTTGTATTTATATTGACATTCTAGATACTGCTATTTGATGTCGATGGTTCTTCATCTTTTTATAACCAATCAAGAATTGCTTTATTGTCTGATTCATCCTCTATGGTACCAGCTTTTACAAACGTTTCTTCTAGAGTTGTGACAGGTAGTGATGTTTGATGTTTGATCATTGAGAGTTGGCCATATGTCTTTGGAGATGGCATTGACTATGAAATATTAAGCAGTTTCTCCATAGAATATTTCCCCATTCCCTTGTCTGTCAACTAGACCTGCTCTTGAGATTTTTGTGATAAAGAAGTTTGGGGATCTGAATTGTTTGTTACTTGAGTGTCAACCAAATTTTTATCTTTTTCTTTATCCTTCTTCTCTATCCATTTGGTGATGATATTTGGACATTTTTATTCATCTGATGACTTTGAACTGGATGCTTCCCGATTGTGAGGCACAAAGGTATCTTGAGAGTTTCTAAGTGTGTCACAATGACGAGGATAATTATAATCGGCAGATACAGTCACGCCTTGTCCATTTACAGGGAATTTTAATCATTGGTGATATGTGGAAGGTATTTCCTGCATTTCATAGATCTAGGGACATCCTAAGAGTATGTTGTAAGTCAACTCTTTTTCCAATACTTGACATGCTATGTATTTCATCAATTGTCCCACTTGAATTGGTAACACAATTAGTCCCTTTGAAGATCTCTCTTCCTCATTGATATTTTTACCTTTTTTGTTCATAGAAGATGATGCTTCTTTGTCATAGTTTGGTAAAGGGTCCTTGAAGGCTGAATGATCATTATTGTTTTGGGGTCCCTCTATAAACACCTTGTTATTTTTGATTAGATCTTGAACTGTGTGTTTTAACTCCATAAAATCATTAGTTTTGTGGCCTTTATTGTTGTGGAAGTTGTAGTAATCTAAGTCATTCTACCATGGTGGTTTCACCTTTGGATCCTAGAATCTTATTTCCTGCATAGTGATAAGACCACTAATGACTAGTTCTTTCATCGTTGATTCCAATGTTTGGCCTAAAGGTGTAAACCTATGCTGGTTTGATGGTTTTTGGTATGATTTTTGTTTTGTGATTTCGTTGTTCTGAATGATATTTGACTTGATGATTTGATCGTTGTTTTGATTTGTTTTTGAAGTAGATGTTGTCAAGTTGAAAACTAGTTTGGCATTTTGTAAATCACTTGCCATTTCATTTGTAGTCGTATTTCCATTCTTTTGCCAAAATTTTGGTTTAGCATTGTTGGGGTACTGATTTGAGGAGTTTGGGTTATTTGATTTGTCATTGAAATATTTAATAACCCCTCTTTTGACTAGTGCTTCTTCAACCTTAAGGTTGTTTTCTATTACTTTTTTGAAAGTAGGAGGACATTGTAATTCTAGTCTGTAAATCATCTCCTTCATTAAGTTATCAATGAACAACTCCATTTTCTCTTCTTTAGGAATGGATCGAGGATATCTAGCGAACAATTGTTGCCATCTTTGTAGAAAGGAAAAGAATGTATCCCCTTTGTTTTGTTTCAGGGTATATAGATCCTTTATCGTAACATCGTTTTGGATGTTAAAAGAATACTGGGAGATGAACCTATTGACAAGTTCCTCAAAAGTTTTGATAATTGGTTGTAATTTTGAAAACCATTCCATACATGCACCTCCCAAGCTTCTTGGGAATAATCTCATTAGGTGATTTTCCTCATGGGAAAACTCTAGGCTCATGGTTTTAAATTCCCGGATATGATCTATTGGATCTGATCTTCCATTGTACTTGTCGTACTTGGGGAATTCACAGTGTCTAGGAATAGGTATCATATCGATTGTTGAGTCGAAAGGATAAGGAAAAATGTCTTGTATTGCATACCTTTTGGTACTCCCTTTCGTCATATCTTGTATTTTTGTTGTAATATTTGCATTTGGGATACAACAATTGGATCTATACCTTGTATGGGTTGCGGTATTTTGGTTTCACTTGTTCCAGGTGCTTCTTTAAGATGATTTATAGCAAATTCCTTAGGAAGCTTAGCACCTAATTTAGCCAACATCAAGAGGTATTTTTCCATGTCTTGGTCTAAGATATTTTCCATAAATTTATGGAATTTGGTATCTTGTTGGGCCATTTGAATGTCCTCTAGAGTTATTTTATTCTTGTCACTTTGACACAGACCATTCCAGGGATTTTCTTCTGCCATTGTATGTGATGTTTCAAGTTCTTGTTCTAAGAGTCTCTATTTTTGTGACCTAGTGAAGATTGGCAGACAATTTTTTGTTCCTTCTTCCAACATTTTAATCTTCTATGCTAGAAATTTCAAGTGATTTTTTAACAAAGTCGAATAAGATGACTGATCTTATTGATAAGACTATGTTAAAAATTGGATTACTATACCTTGTTTCATGATAAAGGGTGATAGTGTCATGATGATGAAACTTTAGTGTAGTAATCGATTGTGTTTTTTTGATTTGACACTTTTGATGTGCAAGATTTGCATTTCAGTTGATAAGATTGGGAACTTGTATGAACTTATCTGATTTCGGTCTCTAGACAGTGATTCTGATAAAAAGATACTTTTTTTCTGATAAAAACTCTAGATAAATGACAGACAAACTGACTGGTATGATTTGGAACTCTCTGTTTTGAAAGCTCTAAAAAAAAGTACATAAAGGCTATTTCACAAAAGTGCTAGAATAGAGTTCAAAAGTGCTGAAATAGGTGATGGAGGCACTATGTTTATAGAAGCACTAAAACAGTGCTCAAAAGCATTGTAGAAAGTGATGGAAGCACCATCTTGACATAAGTGCTGAAATAGTGCCCAAAAGCGCTGAAAAAGATGATGAAAGCATTGTTTGATGGAAGCACTAGAATAGTGACTGTAAGCGTTAAAATAGTGCTCGAAAGTGCTATTTTATGAAAGCGCTAAAACAGTGACCCGAAGCACTGAAATAGGTTTCCAGAGCGCTAAAATCGAGACTTTTAAGACTCTCTATAGTAAAATTTGATCTGGCCTTATGGCATATTCTATCATGGGTTGTGGAAAATAGGACTAACATATGCGTTGACTATGCTTGTGATATTGTGTGAGAGCTCTCCTTTGGAAGAAAGCTCATGAATTGAGTGGTTCTACAGTGTAATCAAGATTATGACCTCTAGCAAAGTCTTGATATCTATGGATGAAGGTTCTATGTTGCAAAAATATTTTTTTATTCTGATATAGAAAATGCCTTCTTCTTAAATTATTTCGATAACTGAGTGGTCTCTTAGGTTTGGTGATTTTGATTGCTCTCTTGACAAACATGGTGGACTTCCACTTTCAAATCATGAATTTATTGACCTGATTTGACTTGTCATTTTTCGGATGATCTTTAATTTGATTTTAATGATTTTTGTGAAAACATAGCAAGCAATTGTGGAATAATTTTTTTAAACTGAGCAAATCGTGTATATTCAAAAACCACGAATATTCCTTATTGATTTTCACCGGTTTCTTTGAAAAATGTACACAAATCAGACAAACTCGCACTTAAGGTCAAATAGGTCATCGTTATACTCAACAACCCACATCTTGAAATTGCATTGATGCATATAGTCATGTCACCCCCTAGAGGGCACCTATGTTTTTGTCATTTCTAGGTGTGTGCTCAGAGTTGGATTTCTCATCTTCTGAGCAAACAGTCCTTGGTAATTATATAGTCAGTGTCTTGGGAGTAGATTCTTCCCTCCCCTTGTACCATGAGTATGACAATGTTTGGTTATTGACTTGGCAGGATACTACTCTATGGTTCATAGATAGGGCTTCCGTGCGGTGCGGTAATTGATAAAATCCCTCAGGAGACCTCCCAATCTTTAGAACAAAGATTTTGGGGATAGTTATCTTTCTCACAACCATGAAGTTAGACTTTCATCAACAAATTTCATTTTGATTATAGTGGGTTGGAATCCTTGGCTTTAGGCATTCCCACTTAGGTCGTTCCCATAGGGTGAGTACTTTTTCCCACTATGGAAGGCCTTCTAAAGGATTTAATAAAGCATAAATTACATGAAATAAGGATGAATCTGGTGCTTTGATCACCCAGTTAAGGGGAGAGCATAAACCTAATCACCACACAAGCACAATAGATAATTTGTTTTGTTTTAAGCCCAAAAAGACAAATTTTATAATCTATGTGAAGATTTTGCTTCACAAAAATCATGATGTTCTTTTTAATTGATACTACAAAAGTGTGATGGCTACCCTAGGATTGATAAATTTTAAAACCAGAAGTGGCTACCTTAGGATTGATAAATTTTAGAACAATAATGGCTACCCTAGGATTGATAAATTTTAGTTTAACTATGAAAAAAAAAGAAAAAAATAAATTAAATTTTGGCCGCAATCGCGTCGGATCTAGATCAAATTTACAAAAGTGCTAAAATATTCCACCAAAGCGCTATATTTTTTACCTGATGCACTAAAATCGAAAGTGCCAAAACAGAGCACCGAAGCGCCAGAGTTTGCTAGGGAAGCGCTAAATCAACTTTTCAGGAAATGAGTGACTGATGCATCAAAACATATCATGGAAGCGCTAGAGTTGAAAATGCTATTTTTTTTTACGGATGCGCTATAGTATCATGGAAGCACCAAAATAGAGCACAGAAGTGCCATTGTTTTCCATGGATGAGCTATAGTTTTTGACGTAAGTGCTAAAATAAAACACACTGGAAACCTTCATGACACTTTTTGGAAAAATTGATAAAAATATGGGGTTAGGCCCCACAGTGGGTGCCAAATTGTAAGTGTCAATAAGGTATAAAGAAATGAAACACTTATTAATGAAATATTGTATGAAAGATTAAGCTAATAATCAACTGAAAGTGTCTCATTGTCTCCTATCTTCAAAGATTTATTAAGCTATTGTGCTCTCAAATTTAAATAACATGATAACTGTTAAAATGACAATATAAAGAATGGAATGATGTTGATGCAATGATATGAAGCTAATATGATAAAACTAGATGATAAAATAAACTAAGATGACATGAATTCACATAAAAACTGATAAATGCAGCTACAAGAGGCAGCCATGATTGTGAAAGCTTGAATGTTGGATGTTGGATGCTTGATGCTTGATGAATTCTCGCAGAGTAAGATTGCATAAGTTAGATAATCTGGATCCTTTTCTTGGTTGAATGAATTATAGATTTCCTAGCTGTAGAAATGCACAGGGATGGCAAAGAGAGGTTTGGATTCAATCTGAAGGATTAAATGGTGAGAGATGGAGGAGATTGAGATAATTTTGGAGATTGTCTCTACCCATGAAAACACCAAGCAAGAGAAGAGGAAATATTGATGGAGGAGGATTGAGAGATAAATTTGCAATTTGTATCCAATTCTTCCCATGAAGTTTCAATCAATTAATTTTGACATGAGTTTGACATAAATTAGACATAGGATATCTAATTTGTTTTTGAGGAAATATAGAGGAATATTCCTTATGCCTTTATTCAATTTTTATTTATTTATTTAAATTAGCAAAACAGGGATAAATAATTTATTAAAACAAACTATAGAAGTTTTTTTATTAAATTAAAGAGAATAATAATGGCAATTAATCAATAAAGTGTTTTAATCTCTATTTAATTAATTTAAGATTGATGTGATAGAATAAATTAGGGAAATGATGATAAAATCAAACAAAGTAATTAATTTTGTTTATTTAATTCAGATTAGAAGAATTTAATTATGAATGTGAATGTGAACTATATAAATAAATATTTCTATTTATTCAATAGTAGAGGAAATTAGGATAACTAATCAAATAATTCGTATTTAATTAATCAAAATTCTCCAGATCAATTTTAGGTGTATACACTAAGAATATCTAATCTGTTGAAAATTGAATGTAGTTTCTAGACTACTAGGTTTATTTTTATTTTAAAAAAATCTATTTGGTGAAAATTTGAAATTTTAATGTAGTAGTACTAAAATTTCAAGGAAAAAATAGGATGTAGGTGTTTGTCTGACCCGCCTAACCACAGTAAAATGATAATATTTTTTTTTAAGATTTTAGATATAAGTAGAAGACTCACGCCCCGATCTGATGCATATTTTTTTGTAATTGTTTTCCAAGTAAATAATTAATTATGATTTTTTATTACAAATTATAGAAAATATAAATAAATCGTACGTCTGACCACCTTAACTTGGTCAAAAATTCATTAAATTGAATTATTATTTTTAATCGTATAGTATGTGAAGCATAGAATGTGATGCATGTTTCAGATTCAAAAAATGTGATACTTTTTGAAAGCTATAGATGTTTTTCAATCAACCTATCAATCAAGACTTTAGTCGTAATTCAAAAATTAAATTAATAATAATTATTTATTAAATTCAAAGTAAAGCATAATTTATATTGATGGAAAGTCAAGAATCTCCTCTAAAAACCATTTTTGTTTCATCAATTTTGGGTAAAAAAAAAGTCATCAGCCACATGGGCCATCATATCACTTACATATCGCCACTTTTTGGCCCATCATGATCGTGCACATACCCTAATGGAGTACGAGTACCAATTCCTAAGGACTCTATTAATCACAATCCTTAGTGACATTGTATATTTTTATGACATGTACATAAAACTTTTGATATATATAAGTATTTTGATCGTGGTTTAATGTGTGAGTATTAGATGACAATGTGATAAATTAAATAGCCTTGATTAGATTACTTAATTAATGTCCTCATGATTTAACAAAGAATATGCAATCTAATTAAAAAAGACTTGTTAGATTTTCCTTTAGATACAACATAAAGATTAAGTATGTTATGCACTTATGATTTAAAGTAACATAACACACAAGAGGAATTTTGGATATTATGAAACATAAAGTAATTATAAAAATAAATTAAATAAACACTTTAGTGCTCAAGACACAAACATAACTATATGTCAAGAACGAAGCAATGTGAAAGAATATAGGGGTAAGTGCACCAATTTGGGACACAATTTAGGTGCCAAATTGAAAAAACGTTAAAAAAAACCCAAAATAAGCCATTTGGCGTGTGCCAAATGGTAAAGTAGAAATAAAAGTAAGAAATCGAGTTTCAAACCCTCATTTTGTCTTCAACCCATGGCTTGAGGAATAGGATTTCAGGTCTACAAATCACGCTCACCAAATATCTTCCATTGTTTGCATCCTTAGCTTTCCATTTTCCATGAGGATGCCGCCAACATGTCGAAGAGGTTGAAGATTGCAAAGAGGTATGTATTTTTATTCTATTTATTTCGAATTTGAATTATAATGTAAATTTAAATAGATTTTTATAATAAAAATTTGTTCCAATTCTCAAGGAATGAGTCTCCACATCAAAAGATTGAGAATTCACAATCACACCCTCATGAAGAGACTTTTATACAAGAACAACCCGAAACACCTCCATCAATTCATAGGCATCTCAAGGAACACAAGAAAATATTCAAAATCAAATTGAAAATAATAACAAAGACATTCAACAATTAATTGAAAGATTAACCAAGCATGCCAAAACCCACCCTTATAGGAGAGGGATTATTGAATCATTGAATTCAACTGTAAATCATGTAGGATAAATGAGTGAGCAAATGAATTTTTGGTCAAATAAGAGGCATGAGATGAGACAATTTTATGCTAGTGGTTTGTCATATGTAGATGTCAAAAAACTAAAAATTAGGAAAGACGACTTGTGTGCCCTATTTATAGACCCGAAAACCAATGAAACTTTGTCTCATGCATGCAAGAGGTTCTCCATCCATTGGTGCCACCATGAGTTAATTAAAAACAAATTTTGGGAGTAGTGGTGGATGGTATTTGACCAACCTCCATGAAATAACCATGAGGTTCCACAATAATTTTTGAGGAATCTCTATTGCGATTTTGTCCTCAATAAAATGCCAAACTATTTTGACATCTTATACTTTTAGGGTAGAGGTGGGGGCTCCACACATGATAGACCTGTTGCACGACATAATCCATAGTTGGCACCGATAACCTTGGGCAGACCCTTGGTGGAGCATGTCATTGTTTCTTCCATTGTTAAGGATAGTGTAGAGGTAGACACACTGAATTCGATTGAATCACTCACCCAAACCATTTTACAGTGTGTGAGTCCTCTATTAGAGCTTGTTGTGGAGGAGACATGTAGGCCCCAAGATCCACCCCACCATTGTGGCGCTTGTGGTGTTGTTTTCACCTATGATTATCAGAGTGTGCATGATGCAGCTACACAACCTACATCATTTGTAGAGGTGATGGCTTTCATAGATGATATTTTGAATGATACATTCGGCATTGACACTCAGATAAAATTTAGGAAGTTATTTTAATTTTGTTTATTAAATTATATTTTAAAATTTAAGAATAACTAAATTAGTAGAATTTTTATATAATGAAATTTTAGGGTCGCACTGTTCAAGAGGCATGCTCTATTCCTATAGACCCTTATACATTCTCGACGATGATTCCACAGGTATGCAACTAGTATTAAAGACATTATTATTACATTTAAATAGTTTAATGTTATATTTAAATGTTTGTCTCATAACATGCTTTGGATTTCAAATAGTTTCTTAGTGCACTTTCTTCCTCCACACCTCGTGATTCATATCCTCAAACAACATACACTAATGTATCCTTTATTCATTAATTTTGTTGTAAATCTATGTTAGCTAGTTTTCATAATTTTGCGTATTTACAAATCTATAAAATTGATGAGAAACATAAAAATTGTATTTGTATTCCTTGATCATGTCACATTATGTTCTCCTAATTCACTTTTTTTCTTTTATTCCTTCCTAATCCCTTACCATTAATGTTTAATAGTTCACCCTATTTTACATGATCCCCTCGTAGCCCATCCCACTAATACCTTCTAGTCCATGCTATGTGTCATTATGTCCTTGTACTCCCATCTTACTTTACCCATTATTATTTGACCCTATATGTTCCATGATCCGCTATGTTCCACCCTATTTTATACCATATCTATCCACATTTCATCCTAGATAACTCTTCTCTATTATTGCTACACACAGGTCAAGTTCGCACTTCATGTAGTATAGTCAAACCCTAGACACCTCCTAATTCTCACTATGTTGCATTATTCCCTAATAATAGTATCCCATTAACCTCTAATTGTCCACCCTATATTTTTTTGTCCCATCCTAGCCCATCCCATCAATCTATACTAGTCCATCCTATGTTCCATTAATCCCTTTGTTGTAGGGGCACCACTCTTTTTTGTGTTTCTTCATTAAATTTATGATAGGCAAGGTGTGTTAGGATGTTTGAGTTGAGTCCTTGAGTCTTAATAAGGTCCATTGTGACCATTCTATTGTAATTTATCAACTTTGAGGGGATTTTTTATTCATTTTGTAAGGTTTGGAAATCATGTGGAAGGAATTGTCAAAATTGACGAGGGGTGTCAAGGTAGATAGGATGATTTTTTCTTGAGTAATTCATGATGTATTACTTCAATAAGGTCTCATTAGACTATTTATAATATTTTAGGTGTTTAAGAGGGTCTAGGAAACAATAAAGAGTCAAAACTTGAAAGTGCCAAATTTATGCGTTACATAAATGCAACAAATTTGTAATGCAACGATCATGAGAGGTTTAAAAAGTAGTTGTAAGGAATTTGGGAATTGGTTTGATGAGGAGAAGCCTTTAAAAAGGCATGACAACTCGTTTTGTAAATTTGGCTTGAAGTTTGAAGAATTGGCAATAAGAATATTTTTGTTTTTCATCAAATTTCTGAGTTTTTCTGTCATTTGCAAGCCTATATGAGCCTATACAGATTGATTGTGCCATGTAAATAATTTTACTTTGTGGAGTCACATGTTAAAAATATTTTTGAACAATTTTGAGGGAGATCCATTTTGATTTGTGGTAAATATCCTTGATTTCTCGTGACAGGACGAGGACACACTATTTGAGGGTTTTGTAACCAAAATCATGATTTAAAGGCCCTTACACTGACTATACCTACTGTAACTAGTGTAATGGACCCTAGGGAGTCTGATTAGGTTGTAGGTTGCATGATTAGAGTTTTGGAGAACTAAGGAGATAAACCTGTTACCTTCATGAGTTTTGTGTAGAAAATGACATGAATATGGAGACTTGGGTCTAGGGTTTGTGAAAATCAAAGAGAGTGGATTTTTTTTAGAATTTTGAACATATTGGGGTTATAATATACATGCTTGAGTCAGTGGCATGGTTTGGGAGGTTGTGCAAGTGGGACTTTGAATAAACCCTCTTGACTTGACATGAAATTGAGGGTTTTGGAGTTTGTTATGTTGGAGGTGTCAACCCTAGGTGTTGATTGTGTTTTTAGAGGTTTGAGAGCGTAATAAATTCTTCCCCAAGGTTTCAAGGGTCTATATTAATTTTAAAGGTATGTTTCTTTGTAAATTTGGCCTAATCATGGCCTAGGACAATGTTGAGGGTCTAATTTCAATGGATTGGTCCAAAATACTTGTACCTAGTTAAGAGATATGTTGTATAACTTTGAAATGGGTATTTGAATCCACCTTTTTATTTTCAAGTGTTTTGGAAAGTGTGAACCCCTAAACCTGCAAGTGCACAAAGACGACAAACATTGTTAGTGTTAGATCAAAATGCATGCAAATATGAAGGATTCCCCATGAAATCCACCTATTTAAACTAGTATTAGGAAATGAAGAACAAAACTTAAATAATATGAAAATGAATCCTAATCTAGCCAATAGAATGATGATCTTATGGGGGAATTGGTGTCAATGATGTGTTGCAATTGGCCCTTTCCCAATTCCTATGTTGCAATGTAGATTTATGAAGAAATGGTCAAATCTCCAAAGAGATTTGAGCATAACCTTGGTGCAAATATGAAAAATGTGGTAGATGCTTGGATGAAGTGAGAAAAATTAGTTCTCAATTGGAGAGAGTAATTTTGCATGTGAATTGTGGATGAAGATTGAGAGAAGAGGTCTCCAATTTATAGACTTTTATTTGGAGGAAGTGAGCAAAATTAAGCAATGTGGGACAAAATAAAATCCAATGGCATTGTGCCACTTGTCCACATGTGATTGGATGAGGAATGAGCACATTTTGGCCAATGTGCATGATAAATGCATAAATTTGAATTTGAAATGTTGAGTTGACTTGTTGAAGGGGAAAGGGAAGTGAAGTAAATGTCACTTGGCTCAAGGTCAAGGACATGTAAGAGGCATTGAATGCCTTGTTGGAAGGACCAAGTCCACTTGGCCTTTTTGAATTCAAATGAGGGAATATTCCCTTTTGATGCTTTGTGAGGGAAAATAGAAGAATTAATAAATCAAAGTATTTGATCTATTGTGCAACTTGCATTTTCTAGAGGATTTTAGTGAGAAGGATTAATTTAATCATGGATTTGATTAATTTAATGAAGAATTAGGTGATGTGAAAATTTAGACTTAGATTTATGAATTGATTTAAGTCCAGAATTGAGAGGAAATGATTTATTAAATAAATGATTCAATTTATTTAATCAAGAAGGAATATGTTAGATCAAATCAAATAAGGTTTTAATTTATTTAATTTAATAGGAGGACTTTAGAGATTTTAATTAAATAAAATGAATTATTTAATTAAACAAGGATGCAATGGTTAATTAAATTAATTGATTAATTTAATCATTGAAAGAGGAAGACTTAATCCAATAAATAGTGATTTATTGAATTAAAAGATAGAAAGTGATGAAATGTTGAGAATGTGATTTAAGAGGTCAGTAATCAGGATTAGGTGTGCCAAAACAAACTTGTACATTTTCCATGTCTACATTTTGCCCCTCTTTGAAGCAATGTACTTGTTGCATTGATTCAAAGAATAAACTGTTGTGATCAAAGGTCCGGAGTTTTTTGAAATTTTTTCAGATGCCCTACTGCTGCCCCAGTGGAAGGATATTGCTGGATATTGCCCCCTCGAGAGATCAAACAAAGATTTTGAATTTTTGGATGATCTCGCGAAAAAGATGAAAAGGTGCTCGCTAGGCCAGAAATGCCCCAGAATGCCAGAAAAATGCTTTAAATTGTCAAAAGGAATGCAAAATGACCCGATTGGATGAAAACGGGTCGGGAGAGCAAAACTCTAGCTGGAAGGTCAAATTAGGTCAAAAAACCCTAATTTTTAGGCTTAAATAGACCTCGAGGGGTCATTTTCAATTCATTTGCAATCTTAGCCTTTAGAAAATTTCACATTTGAGCTCTGAGTTTTTGTTGAAATGGCACAACGACAGCTTCCTAGGCATGTGTCGAAGAGGGTTCAGACGCACCAACGGCCAGTCGGCACAGGACCCATGGTATGTACCCCTATCTGACTTTTAAATATATCATTTTACGTGCATTAATTAGGGTCCAAGTCCTGTACAAACTGTGCGGTGCTATATGGCACTGCTAAAAATGCATTATTGCAACCACGCGGTCCCCTATTGCACCGCATATGCGAAGTGCACCACGTGGGCCACTTTGCAATTTAGCGTTTAATTATTCAAAAGCCCGCCGCATGTCCCTACTCCACCGTGCGGCATAGTTAGGAATTTAGGTTTTTCCTTAAGCAAGATCGCATATGAAAAGTGCTCTGCACAGGCCACTTTGGAACTTTCAAAATGGAAAACTCCGCCGCGGTAGTGCAGTTTGTAACTTTCCAAAATGTGTCGCACCCACAAACATCACTGCACTTGCCAGTTTAGGGCGAATTTTAACGTGAAATGCAAATGAAATTTTTTCTTTCTCATGCAATGGGCTTCCCTATGCAGGAGGAGCCTGGTGTACTTTACTCATGGGAGTATTGATGGCCAGTGCTTAGCAGACTAGGGGATATGCATGAGTTGGTCCAAGAGCACCTTGGTGCCATTGGTCTTTGGTATGTTGCATATGTCCCTCCCGTTTGGGCTTATTTAGGCATGCTTACGGCTTTGGTGGAGTGATGACATAGTGAGACCTCCTCCTTCCATCTTCCTACCTGTGAGGCCACTATCACCCTTGAGGATGTATGGTGCATCCTCCGATTGCCTATTCACGGGACCTGAGTCATCTATGATCTGGATGCTGGCAGAGAGGCTTGTTACGGGTTTATGGAGTTGGGTGAGATTGAGTTTTACGATGGCCAGATTGACTTAGAGTTATACCGCAGCCATGTGCACACATACAGATTGATCATTGTTGTTATCATTTCAGGCCTTGTAGTACCTGATCGGCGGGGCCGATACTTCAGTCCAGGATGGGGACTAGCATGGGATTAGATGGTTTACCACAAGGAGTGCTTTTCTTGGGGACCAGTATTACTGGCGTCCCTCTATAGGGATCTTCATGAGTTTTCTTATTTGGACAGTAGGCCCATCGGGGCTAGAGGTACCTTACTGCACATCTGGGCATGGGAGAGGATCCCAGTGCTTTGCCCAGATATCACACCAGTTCTCCTAGAGACAAATGATCCCCTTGTTTGGCGGTATGGTGGGGCTTTGATGCACTTTTATTTCACTGGCGCAGGTGGTATTCCACACTGGCGGTGAGTTCTTGATGAGATGACAGAGTTCATCTGGAGACCATGGATGGGTGTTGGTCCATGGGGAGATGATGATCAACAGTTCTTCTTTGCCCGAAAGGACAGGTTGATGTAGGGCTAAGAGCACACCATGATTGAGAGGTATCTTCCAGACAGGGTTGCTTATCAATTCGGGGAGGTACAGGATAGGCCTGATGACAAGTATGTGGCCATCTTCGCATACACGACCAGAGAGACAGCATGGGGCCAACCCATCCCGGTAGCCGAAGCGGTGTCCTCATTTAGGCAGTTAGTGGCTTGATCGTAGCCATATGATTAGGGGTTGGTAGATGCGGGGGTCACTCCAGCTTATAGGGCATGGTTCAGACCTCCACTCAGATTGACAGTTCTAGGTGCAATTGTCCCACGATGCAGATGCAGGGGTCGGGCAACTGGAAGAGGGTGGGATAGAGGATGAGATGGGCCTCCTCCTCATCAAACACCTCCCAGGGACGGGGCACAACAGTCACCTATCTGAGTAGGAGGACTAGATGGTCAGCCGAAGGTAGATCCTCAGCTAGCAAGATAGCCAGCAGGATAGCCAGCAGGGCAGCCAGATCACCGAGATGTGTTGATTCAGCAGCTACAGGGGTAGGTACAGGCTCTAACTATGGAGAGAGACCAGGCACAATCTAAGAGGGATCAAGAGGTGGGCCGGCAGAGACAGTTAGAGAGTGCAACGTCATCATCCTAGGGCTGATCGATCGATATTCGTGACTAGAGAGAGGCCATTAGAGAGGTCGAGTACTATCGACACCATTAATAACAGGTAGTACCATCATACCACAGAGTGCCAAAATATTCCCAGTAGACGGGGAGGCAACCGACAGAGGCCCATGCTGAGAGGCAAGATGGGGAGGGCAGTAGCGAGTAGGGCCCGCCTCCTTTTTTACCACATGACAGTTTGCCTCATTTTTGATATACGAGCTGTAGTATTTTGACCTTATTTTATTACGTATTCGATGCATATATGATCTGATTTTGTATCATAACAGTATTTTTTGATGATATGTATGAGATGATTCACCCTTTTATGATATGTATGGTGCAAATGTATGATGCTTATGAGATGTTATGAGATGTTTCTTTATGCTTTATGCTATGCAATGTATGTAATGGATGCATTTTCTTTTTGTATATTTTTCATGTTTTAATGATGTAATGCATATTAATGATGGTAATGGATGCAAATGGTAATGGATGTGGATGATTATGTATGATGCAATGTTGTTCTTAAAAATGTTTAGAATAACAACTTTTTAAGATAATGATATGATGCCATGTGTCTTAATGCTGATGATCATGTGGATGTAGGGAAATGCTTTGATTACTAGTATGATACCATGTTAGTATGGAAAGAAGGTAGAAGAAACACAGAATTAATGAATTAATTAGGATGGGGATGGTGATTTACATTGCTAGGAATTGAGATTTTCAAAGGGTCAATTGCGTTATGTTTGATAACACACATAGGTACGATGCATCAAGGTATTAAGGACCAGGATGGCATTTGTACCTAGTGTGATGGAATTTGACTCAGCAATTAGATAGGAGTATTCTTGTTCACACCTAACATACATACTTTGTTCGGGATGTAGTTCAGACACTCTAAACATCTCAAACCAAAACATAGAAAAGCAAGCTTTTCTATGTGGTCAACAAGATATCTAAAATATCCTCCCTACAAACAAAACAAAACATGAATAACTAAATTATTTTACAAGCGTATCCCACAAGCCTAGCAGATAAAAATATAATGATCATTGCCCCATTCCTTTCTCTCTAAACCTATTTTGTTTAGGCATCATTGAGAGGTCCTTGGAATGAGCACAAAATAAGATAAGTCTAAACAAGACCAAAATAAAGTAAACAAACAAGCTAATGTTCTTCATACCACTAGCTAAGACTAACTACTATGAGGGGTACCTGATACTTATGCCCATCGCAGGAAAGCTTTATCCTAGGACATGTAGTGATCAGTGTTTTGATGGGACTAATTGGGGTGATAAGCTATTGATACTCCGAGTTGACCAACTTGCTTGCTTACTGACTTAAACTTTCAAGAATTTTGATGATTTAGGCGTTTACTTTGGAACCTACTAAACTTGCTTCTGACTGACCCACCAAAGGGTGAGAGTGACGATCGATTTTATTATGAGTGAGATGATCACGGGTGAAAGCGAGATGAAATGGATGCACCATTTTGGATTTTCAGATATTTTGAGGTTGTTTTTGGTATTTTAAAGATTTATGACAAACAGACTAACTTAAAGACCTATCCTAGGGGTCTCAGGAGCTGATCCATAGATTAGCCTTGCCTACGTTATATACGCAAAGACCACATAGTTCGACTGACACAAACTGACTTGATGAAAAGATGGCCAAATAGATTGCCATTTTATTGCTTAAAGGACTGACTTAAGATGTAGACTAGATGAGCAAACAGATTGCCAATGCGATGGATGCCTAAGGACTAAACCTAATTGTCTCGGGGGATGATCAAAGATCAACCTTGCCTATGTTCAAGCTCATAGACAATGTAGTCCGACAAGGTGAAAGACTAACAAGACTCAATGATGAATTTTTTGATGATTTTTTCTGATATTTTGCCATGTTTTTGGATTTTTGAATGATTTGGATGTTTTTTTTCTTTGATGATTTTGAAGAAGATCATGAGAATATACACAAATCCAATCCGATGTTTGTGGGAACATGCCCCCAGTGTGGTGTGATAGATTACTTCAATAACGGCAGGACAAAATGGCCTTAAGAATGCCAAGTAGTTCCATGGTGGAATATGGTATGGACACCAACGCAGGCTATGGTATGGGTCCGAGCAGATGGGTGGATGGATGATTTGGGATGTGATGGAATGAGTGATTCATACAGATCCTAGTAAATGGGGGGAGGGTGCTTTATTTACACTTGGTGCCTATTTTCTAGGTTTTCACCAAGGTACTTATCTGAAGCGCCACCGAAGTGGTTTTCACTAGACGACGAATTCTTTTTTCTCTTTACTATTTTCAATCCCTTTTCTGATTTTTTTGGATTTTTTATTTTTTTATTTTTTTTGTTTTCACCAAGACACTTGTTTGCCAGGTTTTCATCAAGGTAACCATTTTTTCAGGACTTTTGTTGATTGTTTTTGTATTTTCTAGCTCTATACCTTGCAAGATTTAGGCATAAAACTTTTTGAGGTGAGAGCTATTCATGGGCTCCTGCAGGGGCTCGCGTTCTGGTGTCAATAGTTGATATGCCCCTGATTTGTAACTTGCGGTGATGATGAAGGGTCCCAGCTAGTTGGGCTCAAACTTTCCCTTTGTATCCAGATTTGGCACATTCTTTTGGTTTTCTTTCAACACGAGGTCACCAACTTGAAAAGTGTGTTGTCTAATCTTCTTGTTGTAGCTTCTTTTTAGTCGATTTTGGTACACTTGTAGATGATTTAGGGAATCCATGCACCTTTCATCTAGTAATTCCAGCTCATTCAATCTTGTAACCCTGTATTCCTCATCCATGATGAGGTTTTGTAGTGATATCCTCAGTGACGGGATCTCGATCTCAATAGGGAGGATGGCTTTTGATCCGTAGACTAGGGAGAATGGGGTGGTGCCTGTTGGCATGCGGATGCTGGTGTGGTAGGCCCATAAGGCAAGATTTAACAGCAAATGTCAGTCACGACCAGAGTCATTGACTTTTTTCTTGAGGATTTTCAGGATGGTTTTGGTCGTAGCTTTTGCTTGGCCATTGCCTTGTGGATAGTATGGAGTGGAAAGGCGGTGCTAGATTTTGAATTTTTCACATAAATCACGGACATCCTGATTCTTGAAGGATGTCCCATTATCAGAGATAATTGATTGGGGAACATCGTATTGGCAAATGAGGTAGTTTAGGATGAACTTGGATATTTGTTTTCTCATAATGTAGGTCATGAGAATTGCTTCAACCCACTTTGTGAAATATTCAGTGGTAGTGATAATGAACTTGTGGCCATTGGATGAGGTGGGCGAGATTTTACCAATGAGATCGAGCCCCCACTATGAAAAGGGCCAAGGTGTAACAATGGGGTGCAGTTCCTGAGCTGGTGCGTGAATGAGGTCTCCATGTCACTTGGCTCAAGGTCAAGGACATGTAGGAGGCATTGAATGCCTTGTTGGAAAGACCAAGTCCACTTGGCCTTTTTGAATTCAAATGAGGGAATATTCCCTTTTGATGCTTTGTGAGGGAAAATAGAAGAATTAATAAATCAAAGTATTTGATTTATTGTGCAACTTGCATTTTCTAGAGGATTTTAGTGAGAAGGATTAAGTTAATCATGGATTTGATTAATTTAATGAAGAATTAGGTGATGTGACAATTTAGACTTAGATTTATGAATTGATTTAAGTCCATAATTGGGAGGAAATGATTTATTAAATAAATGATTTGATTTATTTAATCAAGAAGGAATACGTTAGATTAAATCAAATAAGGTTTTAATTTATTTAATTTAATAGGAGGACTTTAGAGATTTTAATTAAATAAAATGAATTATTTAATTAAATAGGGATGCAATGGTTAATTAAAATAATTGATTAATTTAATCATTGAAAGAGGAAGACTTAATCCAATAGATAGTGATTTATTGAATTAAAAGATAGAAAGTGATGAAATAATGAGAATGGGATTTAAGAGGAAACGTTGTTAGTAATCAGGATCAGGTGTGCCAAAATGAACTTGTACATTTTCCATGTCTATAGAAAGAATTGGATTTAAAGGCCAAAAATTGAGTTTGCAGTACTGCTAGGTTACATGGGTGAAGTGAGAAGTTAGACTCCTAATTGTTTTCAATATTTGAGGATTGTTTGGATTACTCTAATAATCCTTTTTAATCTTGTTAGATTCCTCTTGAATGCAAGTTATCACTTTGAATGAGTTTGAGCCCCCTCTCTGCATCACTCTTCTATTCCCATCCCATTACCCTCTCTTATTTCACCTTATGCTCCATTATCTCCTCTTGGTATTTGTATCAACATGATACCTGAGATATTGTTTCATTTGCAATTGTTGACAAGAGACAACCCTAGTGATTTTGGTGGCATGATGGACCATGGAGTTGCTACAACAATAGCTAGTTCTGATTCATTGGGAGAGGTATGGAATAGATTAGTCGATTTGACATTATATTTCTCTTTTATGGTCTATTATAGAAAAAAAAAGTCAAGATAATTTTATGTAGTTTAATTTCTATCTTGATGGTTGCTATAGGTGGTTGTCACTCCAGATCATGGACATGGTTATTTTGTAAATGTGCATGATGACTATATGTATGTTGTAAGTGATTATATATTCTATTATATGCCATTCCACAATTTAATTTCTATGTTTTAACATCTTTACTTTTTATTGTATCAATTGAAGATCTAGAGTGAAGAGAGGAGGACTAGTGAGTGTGTTTGAAAGACAAGAGAAGAAACAATCACTCCATCTAGCCGAATTTCGAAGGCAACATGAGATGTATTTCCTTCACCTGGATGGAAATGACTATGTATTAGTGTTGTTTGTTGTATGCCTATGTGGCATTTTGGAACATATGTTTTGTACTATCGATATATATGTGATATTTTATGTCCATATGGCTCCTTTGTACTAAGCTTGTATGGTTTTTTTGGATATATTGTCTATATGTTTATCAATATATATCATTGTATAGCCATTCGACTTTTTGATTAAGGAAAATCTTATTTTGCTACTGCCATTCTTGAATGATGTTATCATATGTATCATGCAAGTTGTATGCTTGAATGTTGTAGGCATGGATATTTTTTAAGTATAATGCTTAACTAATTATTGTCGAATGCTCAATAAGCCCCATCTAAAGCGCAATGTGTAAATAAGCTCCATTCGTAGTGGTTTGTATTCTTTGGAATGCTTCAATTACTTGTGCCTCACTTATTCACATGTATACTTCACCTATATTGTGTGTATTCATGTGTATGCTTCATGCTTCCAATGCATAGCAACAAAAATATTTTGGGGAAAATTTTGACAAACCAAAAGTATAATAGTTTGTGAAAAAATCGGAAAAATTTGTAGAACAAGAGATTAAAAAAAATTAAAAAAAATTGAAAGGTATTTCCATAGCATATAGAGATATAGAGAGCAAATAAAATAAATATTTTAACTAATGAATTGTAAAACATGGATTTTTGTAGTTTATATTCATATCATTGATTACATCGCATTGCACATCTTTCAAAGTAAAAACATTACTTCACTTTGTATAACTAATAACTAGATGTTGATAGATGACAAAATTTCAATTACAATATAGTTTGTACAAATTCAACCTAAGCAATTATTCAATTTCTTCACATTGCATAACTAATAATTGTTAGAGTAATTTGATATTTACTTTATTAATTAAACAATATTTGTTTAATTACTTAAAGTTCCCTTTTACCTCTTTTTCACTTAAGCTAACATTAGGTGCATAATAATTAATTACTTTATTAATTATTATTGTGCAAGCCTAGGGTTTTCCTTTTTAGGGTTTTCATCTATATATGGTTGAAAACTATCTTTTGTATCATTATTCATTTTACATTTTGGGTGAATACATTGCTCCACATTCTTGAGCATTTTCTTTGTTGCTTCTTTTTGCTTCTCCTTGTAACATGTATTATTGCTTACAGAGGTCACTGGGCTCCTATGAAGTTGTATCTTCTCAATTCCTACATGGTATCAGAGCTTCAGATCTGTAGTTGCTTGTTCTTGTTTTGAGTTTTTTGCATTGGAAGCAGATCTAGGGTTTTAAGGTTTCTTCTTGTGGATTCAACATACTCCTATTTTTGGGTTCACTTTGGGCCCAAATAGGCAGTGCCATTGGATTCACAGTGCCCAAAGACCCCTAAATCGACTGTCAAATCATTGATTTTGGTTACACTCGACCAGGGATGCAAATGTTTTTTTAGGGTTTTAACCGTACGACCCTCCGCAGCAAAAATCGCAAAAAATAAAAAAATAAAAAAATAAAAAACTAAGGTTTTTATTTTTTTCGTGCGCTGCCCGCACAAAGCCAACGTGCCACCCGACAGCCACTAGTCGGCCACCCTCGCATCGCCTGCACCCGCAATGCCGCCCACATCTGCCATGTCAGTCACCGCTCCGCGCTCCGTTGGCTTCGTCCGTCGAGCTGCCCGTCGAGCCCGCCAACTCCGAGCCCACCGACCTCCTATCAGCTCTCCCAGCTCGTGGGTGGTCACATGGTGACTGTGGGCTCTACCTAAGAACCAGCTCCAGCCACCTAGTCTGCCCACGTGACCAGGGGCCATTTTTTTATGCTTCCTTCATTCAATCGAGCATAAAATGGTCATTTTTTCTTTGTTTTTCAAATAGAAATAGGCGTTGGAAAAATGGTTTCGGCACCAATCTGATGGTGAAAGAATTTTTTCCAAATTTTACCAGTCTAGATATTATTTTTCTAGTCAAAGTGAGGTCTTCTTTCTTCACTTTCGGGGTCATAGAAGGTGCAAACGGACTCTGTTTTTCAAACTCAAATAGGCGTTCGAAAGCTATCAACATGATCTATTCAGATATGTGATTTATTTTATCATAATTTTCACTAGGTACACGAGAATTTATTTTGAAGTATTTTTTACTTATGCATTGCTTCCTCCTTCTCAGTTTGTACTAGGGTTTCGGTTTATCTCTTGTGGGGGGTGTTTTTTTCTTGCTTTCTGTCATTTATATTAGAAAACCAGAACACCAAAACTCTCAAAAAAATCAAACCCTTCTGCATCTTCTGTCTATTCTGAAAGTTCACATAATAATAAAAAACACAAGAAGGTACAGGTGCAGGGTTTCATGGCAGACTCTTCAGTTGAGCTACTCACATCACATAACTATCACACTTAAAAGTCTCGCATGATGAGGCTACTCAAGTCACGAGGGTTGTGGTCTTGTTTAGATGAGGTTTAGCCTCAGTTGCAGTGTCCTTTTGAGATTATGCAGCACAAGAACAAGATGGATGAGGCTATGGGTTTGCTATGCATGCATGTTTCAGACAGTCTTTTGTTTCACCTTGATGCTTTGCTCAATCCTCAATCCATGTGGCTGAAGTTTGAGACACTTTTTGGGGCCATTAATGAGTTTCGAGCATTACAGATTGAGGCAGAGCTGACTTCATTGTTACCTGAATCATTTCCCACTATTGAGGATTTTTTGAACAAGTTCAAAACTATTGGAACTATTTTATAGGGTTGTGGCAAGAACAAGATAGACATACAGTGCATTTACTTGATTCTTTTGAAGCTTCGTGGTCCATTTCAAATATTTGCTTCTTCCTTCTATTCCACCATGGATGGTCTAGGTGCTAGTTTTACCATGCCTACCTTTGATTTGTTTTGTGAGCACTTGTCTTAGGAGCAGTCCCACCTTTCTCAGATGGATATGCTCTTAGGATCAAAGAGCAAAGCATTGGTTGCTCAATCACTGAAGGGGAAACAGAAGTAGAAACCGAGGCCCAAGAAAGATTTTGCAGGTAGTGAGCATTCCTCTAAACCTCCTCCTAAGTTTGATTCTAAACCACCATTTAATCCAAAACATGGGAAATCTTTGAAGTATGGTGAGTCTTCCTCCAAGACTAAGGAGAAATTAGGAGACACTTGCAGTTTATGTGGCAAGCAAGGCCATCGAGTTTTCAGGTGTTGGAAACGATTAGAGGCTTTAGAGGACGCCATGCAGCAACAATACATCTCCTCACCTCAGTCTTCTTCTTCTTCCACCATAGGGAAAGGTCATGCTCTCACTGCTAGAGCATCGACCAATGGGTCCACTTGGATTTTAGACTCTGGTGCTTCTCACCATATGACTCACACTCAGCAGTTGGTCACTTCTCATGCCTCTTGTGGTACTTCACAGATTGTAGTGGGTGACTCTTCACAACTTTCCATCTTGGGTTCAAAAGCTGTCTCTTTGGATGGGTCACTCTACAGGATGTTTTGGTTGTTCCTGACATCTCAACGAACCTCTTGTTCGTTTATCATATTTGTCACACTGGCTTTGGAAAGACAGTTGAGTTCTCACCACATGATGTGGTTATTCGGGATCTTCATGACTCTGATTTGGTTGTGGCTACTGGGAGTGTTGATACTCCATCTCGTCTTTATAGATTTGATGGATTTGAGCCTTCTGAGGGTACAAGTTCATCTCTTATAGCACATATAGATTCAGTGAGTAAGCTTTGGCATGAGCGTTTAAGCCATGTCAATTACAGATATCTTTAGCAGATGAGTACATAGGCACGAGTTCTTGGTCTTCCACAAATTTCCTGCACTGATAGTGTTTGTCATAGTTGTGTGCTTGGAAAGCATCATAGGGATCCCTTTCCAAAGGGAAGTGCCACTCGTGCTTTGGCACCCTTGGAGTTGATTCATAATGACCTCATGTCATTTCCCACTCCTTCTTTGTCAAGGGCCAAGTATGTACTCACATTCATTGATGACTTCTCCAGACGCACATGGGTGTACTTTCTTAAGTACAATTATGATGTCTTTGATTCCTTTTGAGTCTTCAAGACATTTGTAGAGAAGCAATTTGGTCTTTCTATTTGGCGGATACATACAGATAATGGGGGGGAGTATGTAAATCAGTTTTTCAGAGATTTTTGCACTGAGCATGGTTTGCAGCATCAATTTTTTGTTCCCTACACCCCTCAGCAGAATGGTATCGCTAAGAGAAAGAATAAGACTTTATGGGAGATGGCTAATTGTATGATTCAATCCAAGTCCATGGATTTGTTTTTTTGGGCTGAGGCAGTCAATTGTGCCAACTATATTCATAATTGAATGCCTCACAAGGCGATTCGACATATGAATCCTGAGGAGGCTTGGTCTCATGACAAGCCTGATATTTCATCATTTCGAGTATTTGGTAGTGAGGCATGGTCATTTATTCCTGATGCTCAGAGGAGAGCTATGGAGCAGAAGATTCGACCCCTCATTTTTGTCGGCTACTGTGAGGATGTTAAGGCATATAGGTTGTTTGATCCTGATTCTAGAGAGGTCTTGTTTCGACGGGATGTTCAGTTTGATGAGCGCCTTCCTCCAGTTGATACCCTATCTCCAATGTCTACTTCACTACCTACTCCACCCACTGCAGCTCTTCAGGATTATTTTGAGGATGATTTTGATGAGGATATTGATGATTCCCCATCTCCACCTCCACTTGCTCCACCTCAGAGGCTCAAATGGGATCGCTTTACTATTGAGGCAACAGGATCTATGGCCGATGATCCTTCAGACACTCGTCACACCCGTTCTCATACTATAGGTTCTAGTCTTTAAAGTCATGCTCTTTTAGAGGATCCCTAGAGTTTTTCAGAGGCAACAGGTCACCTTGAGTGGGATAGTGTTATGGAGGAGGAGTATTCTTCTTTGATGAGGAATAGTACATGGGATTTTTGTCCTCTACCTAAGGGCAGAAAGATGGTCTGGTGTTGATGGTTGTATCACACCAAGTATGTTGTTGATGGTTCTATTGATAAGTACAAAGCACGTCTTGTTGCAAAGGGTTTTTCACAGGTTGAGGGTATTGATTACTCCGAGACATTTTCCCCTATCGCCAGAAGAATTCTATTCATTTTGTACTATCACTTGCAGCTTCTAGGGGATGGCTCATTTTTCAAATGGATGTGAAGTGTGCCTTCTTGCATGGTGACCTACAGGAGGAGATCTATATGGAGCAGCCTCAGGATTTTGTACATGATGTTTCCTTGGTTTGCAAACTTTAGTGTTCATTATATGGTCTCAAATAGGCCCCTCGGGCTTGGTATGAGAAGATGGACTCTTTTTTGCTCTCCACTAGTTTCACTCGCTCTCATTCTGATCACGCGGTCTATATTCAGCATCTTGAGGGTGAGATCCTAATTCTTGTGCTATATGTTGATGATCTTCTCATCACAGGTAGCTCATCCTCTATGATTCAGCATTCTTAGCTAGCTTTGATGGAGCAGTTTGAGATAACATATCTTGGCCTTCTGCACTATTTTCTTGGTCTTCAGGTGATTCAGTCTTCAGAGGGGATCTCCATTTACCAGCAGAAGTATTCTCTTGATATGATTCAACACTTTGGCATGCTTGATTGCAAGCTTGCCCAAACACCATTTCATTCAGGGGTTGTTTTGACTACTACTTGCCCCACTCCTTCAGTACATTCTACACTTTACAGGTAGTTGGTTGGCATTTTGTTGTACCTGACTCACACTCATCCTGATCTTTCCTTTGTGGTTGGCCTTGTCTCTCGATTCTCCCATGATTCTCATGAGATTCATTGACAATCTACCAAGTGTATTTTGAGGTACATTCAGGGCACCACTTCATATGGCATTCACTACACATCAGGGGATCCTCACATTGTTGGCTACACTGACTCAAATTGGGCTGGTGATGTTAATGATCAGAAGTCTACTTCTGACTTTGTTTTATGTCTTGGCTCTGGTCCTATCACATGGTCGTGCAAGAAGCAGACTGCTCATGCATTATCATCTATAGAGGCTAAGTACCGAGCCATTGTGCTCGCTAGTCAGGAGGTTTTATGGCTTCATCAGTTGATGACTGAGTTTGGTTTTCCTCTTGATAGTCCCACTACTCTTTGGTGTGACAATCAAAGTGCTATACACATTTTGCGCAACCCAGTGGAGCATCAGTGGATGAAGCACATTGAGCTTCATATGCATTTCATCAGACAGTTGATTCAGGATGGTTCTCTCATCTTGGAGTATATTCCCACTGTCGAGCAGGTTGTAGACATCTTCACGAAACCTTTTGCATCTCTACGCTATCTTCAGTTGCGCTCTATGCTTGGGGTGAAGAAAGTTGTCCTTGGGGGGTCTTTATGAGGCCTTCCTTCCTTCATGTTCTTCTATCTCTTTTTGGAGAGGAGTTTTTCCCACTGGGTTTTCTCCTTTTCTCTATTTCATAGAGATTTCTTTGTACTTGGTTACCTGAATTGGCCTTGTTGCCGAGACCCATTGCTTTTTCTTTCAGTAGCTTCTTCTAGGTTTTGGATTCTCCCTAATTCTAGCTTAAGGGGGGGTGTTAGAGTAATTGGATATTTACTTTATTAATTAAACTATATTTGTTTAATTACTGAAAGTTCCCTTTTACCTCTTTTTCACTTAAGCTAACATTAGGTGCATAATAATTAATTACTTTATTAATTATTATTGTGCAAGCCTAGGGTTTTCCTTTTTAGGGTTTTCATCTATATATGGTTGAAAACTATCTTTTGTATCATTATTCATTTTACATTTTGGGTGAATACATTGCTCCACATTCTTGAGCATTTTCTTTGTTGCTTCTCTTTGCTTCTCCTTGTAATAGGTATTATTGCTTACAGAGGTCACTGGGCTCCTATGAAGTTGTATCTTCTCAACTCCAACAATAACTAGGAGCAGCTGCCAGTTGCATTTTCTTATCATGGCATTTTATGAGACCAAATTTCTTTGAGGTATTTTTTCAAATATTTCCCTACCTTGTCTATGTTACCACATTTTTAATACATGTCTACCAAAGCATCTTTTCAAATAGTTCATTGCCTTGTTGCTATGGCTAAATCCTAAAAAAAGTGATTTTGTACAAGCTATGGATGCTTTGAAAAAATATATCAAAAGCATAATAGTAAGCAATAACATAGACAAGCTAGTGAACTGTTAAAAAAAAGGCATCAAATAAATGTGGTGATGGAATGCCATGACAAGCCATAGACAAGGTAGTGAACTAGTTCATGATGCAGAGGTGGTGGTAACCCAAGAAACAAATTGACATAACTTCTCTCAAATATGCCCACTTTGACACCAATCCTCAAACACACAACAGGGCAACTCAAGTACTCAACACAATCTGATCACACAAAGACCTATCTCGACATCATTTAGGCATCTACTCAAACCCAATACAATATTCCAATCAGATTCTTCAAGGTTCACTAAGCCAACACCTAGCTTCACTAGACTGCCCTATTCAAAAGGCTACAAGAACTAGCCCTCCTTTCCAAAAAAATTACGCTTAGATCCTTTTGCTTTTACAAAATCTCTTTGGACAAAGTTTTGTTATGATGCAAAATCACCAATTCACCCTTCAAAACTCAGACAACTGACCTCTGGACTGTAAGTTCACCAAACCCTCTTTTTACATTTAAAAGCCTAGGGTTTTCAACATTTCACCCTCACAAGGCCTTCCAAGCCCAACCAAAACATCAAACTACTTGTTTAGGGTCTACACAAGCATTTCACACAATTCCCAAGCTATTTCCATCAATGAATCACAAAAACCACCCTTGAACCCACCATTTTCGATATAAAATCACTGTTACCAATCATTAGAACACTAATCCATGTCAAAACCATGACTCCATAGCCTGCCCAACTATTTTAATTTTCTTCCTCAAAACTGTGCTTTCACTGCCCCAACAGACAATTCTTAGAAAAAATGAGATTTATTTCCCAAAACCTGATGGAAAACACTCAAATTTGTTCCAAATGAGACTTAACACATGATTCTATGCAAATACAAGAATTCTAATTCATCACCATGACTGTACGGGCCGTACAAAAGAGAAGAAGTTCTGGAAATCAGGAAAAATTGGGATGTAGTAGCAAAATGCACATTGTTTCTCTTATGAAATCCTTCAAAAATCATTGAACAACCTTTGGTTTGAGCCTTTTGTGGCTTTAAATACATTTTTGCGTCAACATCCAACTGCCTAACTCTTTTTAACTTTCTTTTAAAATCCTAACTCCTAATTACCCCTAAAACTATGTTTTGACAACTTAATTGTGCACTTAATAACATTCTTGTGCAACCATTGGCATTTAGGCCTTTATAACTCCCAATCACCTTGAATTCAGTCCCATGACACCAAAAAAACCTCACTCTTGCCTACCTACCTACAAATTCAAATGTTTTGGCCTCCAAGGCTTACAAATTTCAAATTTGATACATGAGTGCACTTGTGCACATTTGACCATCAAAACACCAAAACCCCTAAATACA
Source organism: Sequoiadendron giganteum (assembly GCA_007115665.2). Taxonomy (NCBI): domain Eukaryota; kingdom Viridiplantae; phylum Streptophyta; class Pinopsida; order Cupressales; family Cupressaceae; genus Sequoiadendron; species Sequoiadendron giganteum. The sequence goes on along the minus strand of CM021103.1, from coordinate 73,460,522 downwards.
TGAAAGAGTGGTCTATTTAGACATTATTTTAAATACCTACTAGGATAAAACACTTGAAACTTCAAGATTCACCTAAAGTCCCCCAGGATAGACTACTACCAAAATGAACTTTGTAACATGGTTGTAGGTGCCCTTGCACTAGTTCAAAAGATGCCTCAAATAAATGTGGTCTCATGGTGACAAAATGACATGACAATCAAATTGATTTTGATTGTCATAGCATTCCATCACCATGAGACCTCATTTTTTGAGGAATATTTTCAAAGAGTTCACTTCCTTTTCTATGCTAATTTTTTTTTTATAAATGTCTATCAAAGCATTATATCAGACAACTGTTATTTTCCTTGTTGCTATGGATAAAACCCTAAAACATTGATGCAGTAGGGGAGGTTTTGCAATATCACTAAACACAATTCCAATCATTGATCACAATCCTCAAGTCACAAATCCTCACAGCTATGGATTTTCATGGCATTCCATCACCATGAGACCATAACTAAGCCTAAAACGGGTGGGTTTATTGAAAATCCTATTCCCATAACTCATAACACCCTACCAAAGCATAAAAAATTCTTAAAAGAACTTGCACATGCTTAAAAGTCCTTGACAAACTGTTGCCCCAAAGGATTTCAGCCATTTCCACTCTCAAACCACTGAATTTCATCAAAACTCATCAAATTGCCAACTAGGGCATCACACCAAACCACTCAACTTGCCTCCCTTGCTCCATACACCATGCACATATGTTCCTTTCCCCTAATTATTCCATTCCACTAAGCTACAGTATGATACAATGGGTGGAATGGCTATAAAGTCATTTTTACACACTCAACTACGTGCATTTGACAACTTTTTCCCCAAGCGAGAAATCACCACCACGAGGAAAGGACTACAAGATTGAAAAAACAAAGAGAGGTTATTGTAGAGAGGCCCAACATGATTCCATAGGATTAGATGATAATTTTCTAAGTGTCACGGTGTCTGAATACGAGCATGCTGAAGTTCATAGCCATTTCACAATTTGGACCCTTAAGGGATCGATCTGGTTGAACGTAACTCAGAGTGATCTCATGTGTTTGGGTATGAAAGATGACCATTCCTAGCGTAAAAATACCCACCTAGATGCATTGGAACAATCCATTTGGTCACACGAGCTGCAGAACAAAAGCTACAACACTTTGCGACTTTCAACTACTTGCATTGGACAAATTTTTCTCCAAGTGAAAATTCACCACCATAAAAAATTCCTTTGAGATAGAAAGAAAATGAGAGAGGTTATTGTAGAGGGGCCCAACATGATCTCATAGGATTAGATGAGAATTTTCTAAGCATCACGGAATCTGAGTAATAACATGCTAAAGTTTGTAGCCATTTTGCACTTTGGTCCCTTAACGGATTGATTCGGTTGAATGTAGCTTAGAGCGATTCTTTGTGTTTGGGTGTGAAAGAGGACTATTCATAGCATAAAAATACCTATTTGGATACGTTGGAATAGTTTTTTTGGTCACACGAGCTGCAGAACAAAAGTTGCACCACTTTTCGACTTTCAACTACTTGTATTTGACAACTTTTCCCCAAGTAAATATTTGCCACCACAAGAAAAAGCCTCTAAGATAGCAAAAACCGAGAGAGGTTATTGTAGAAGGACCCAACTCAATCTTGCAGGATCATCTGAGAAGTTTCTAAGAATCATGGTATCTAAGTAATAGCATGCTGAAGTTTGCAGCCATTTTGCATTTTGGACTCTTAAGGGATCGATCTGGTTGAATGTAGCTCGAACTGTTTCTGTGTGTTTGGGTGTGAAATAGGACCATTCCTAGGTTTAACATACCTATTATGATGTGTTGAAATAGCTCCTTTGGTCACATGAGTAGCAGAATAAAATTTGAACCACTCTACAACTTTCAACTACTTGCATTTGACAACTTTTTCCCCAAGTGAAAATTCGCCACCACAGGAAAATGCCTCTGGGATAGAAAAAATTAAGAGAGGTTATTGTAGACAGGCCCAACACAATCCTGTTGGATTGGATGATAAGTTTCTAATAATCATGGTATTCGAGTAATAGCATGCTGAAATTTGCATCCATTTTGCACTTTGGAACCTTAAGGAATTGATTTGGTTGAGCGTAGCTCAAAGCGACTCCGCGTGTTTCGGTGCAAAAGAGGACCATTTCTAGCATAAACATACCTATTCAGACATGTTGGAACAGTCTGTTTGGTCACACAAGTTAGAAAATGAAAGTTACACCACTTTGCAACTTTTAACTACTTGCATTTGACACTTTTTCCATCAAGTGAAAATTGAACACCACAGGAAAATGGCTCCAAGATAGAAAAAATAGAGAGAGGTTATTGTAGAGGGGCCCAATTTGATCCCATAGGATTAGATGAGAAGTTTCTTAGTGTCACGGTATCTAAATACGAGCATGTTGAAGTTCGTAGCCATTTTTCACTTTGGACCCTTAAGGGATCGATCTGGTTGAACGTAGCTCAGAGAGATTTCATGTGTTTGGGTGCAAAAGAGGACTATTCCTAACGTAAACATATCCACCCAGATTTATTGGAACAATTCATTTGGTTGCACGAGTTGCAGAATGAAAGTTGCACCACTTTGCAACTTTCAACTACTTGCATTTGACAACATTTTCCCCAAGTGAAAATTTGCCACCACAGGAAAATGACTCTGAGATTGAAAAAATCGAGAGAGGTTATTGTAGAGAGGCCCAACTTAATCTCATCAGATCATTTGATAAATTTCTAAGAGTCACAGTATCCGAATAATAGCATACTAAAGTTTGCAGCTATTTTGCACTTTCGACCCTTAAGGGATCGATCCAATTGAACGTAGCTCAAAGTGATTTCGTGTGTTTGTGTGTGAAAGAGGACCATTCCTAGTGTAAAAGCACCCACATGGATGCGTGGAAAAAATCTATTTGGTCACATGGGCTGCAAAACAAAAGTTGCACCACTTTGCAACTCTCAACTACTTGCATTTGACAACTTTTTCCCCAAGTGAAAATTCGCCACCACAGGAAAATGCCTCTGAGATAGAAAATACTAAAAGAGGTTATTGTAGAGGGGACCAACTCAATCTCTATTATGAGAAGTTTCTAACTGTCATGGTACCAGAGTAATAACATGCTAAAGTTTGTAGCGATTTTGAACTTTTGACACTTAAGTGATTGATCAGGTTGAATGTAGCTCAGAGAGATCTCACATGTTTGGGTGCCAAAGAGGACCATTCCTAGCATAAATGTACCCACCTGGACATGTTGGAACAATCCATTTGGTCACATGAGCTGTAGAATGAAAGTTGCAGCACTTTGCAACTTTCAACTACTTGCATTTGACAACTTTTTCTGCAAGTGAAAATTCACCACCATAGGAAAATGCCTCTGAGATAGAAAAAATCGAGAGAGGTTAATGTAGAGGGGCCAATGAAATCTCGTTGGATCAGACGATAAGTTTCTATGTGTCACGATACCTAAGTAAAAGCATGTTGAAGTTTGCAGTCATTTTGCAGTTTCAACTCTTAAGGGATCGATCCAGTTGAACATAGCTCAGAGCGATTTCACATGTTTCAGTATGAAAAAGGACCATGCCTAGTGTAAACGTACCCACCTAGATACGTTGGAACAATTTGTTTGATCACACAAGCTACAAAATAAAAGTTGCACCACTTTGCAACTTTTACCTACCTGCATTTGACACTTTATCCATCAAGTGAAAATTGGACACCGCAAGAAAATTCCTCTGAGATAGCAAAAATTGAGAGAGGTTATTGTAGAGGGGCCCAACAAGATCTCATAGGTTCAGAAAAAGATTTTTAATCATCATGGTTTATGAGTAATACCTTGTCAAAGATTGCTTCTCTTTTTCACTTTGGACCCTTAAGGGATCGAGTCAGTTGAATGCATCTTAGAGGGATTATGCTCTCTTTTCAATGGAATCAGGTGGGAAGCAGACTTAACTCCATTTTAGCTTTGGTTTGGTTGGATTTCAAGTGATTTTGTGCATTTTAGAAGCCAATTACTAAGGTTCAGTCTGTATACCCTGTTTTAAGAGTTTTGAGTGCTTTAAAATGTCATATTAAGCCTTCCACCCACTGTATGCTTCTTTAACTTTATGGAAAGGCTTAGTTAGGGTTATTAAACATGTGTGCAAATTTTTGTGTGCAAGGGGGGCAAATAGAGGGTTTTTATGTTATGTCATAGATGTCATATGGTGCATTTTTTAGTGGAAAATGGTGGTTTAGTGCTAGGGTTTGAATAATCTTTGTGGCAGCAATATCTCTTTAACTTTTAAGCTTGTTCAGACCTTTTTTAAGGTGTTTAAGGCTTTTGTTGGTTTCAGGAAGGTTTGGAGTATGGTTTTTCAATAAACCCTTTCCTACACCTCACCCTCAATATTTGATTATTCGATGGTCAATAGGTTGTTGTGGGTATTTTGAACATGATTTTCTTTGAATAAGATCAATTAAGACCATTAGGTATGTTTTAGGATAAGTTTTGGGTCTAGTGATCAAACATGTGAAAATTTCAATCCTACACTAGAAGCTGTCTTTGTAGCCTTTGAAGGAAAATTTGTGTATTTGTATATGAGTGTGCAAGAATGGAGTTTCGTTGATGTAATAAGGCTAATTCCAAGAAATTTTTGTGGGTTTAGAGGTCATTATTTGTAGTCATTAGTTTGGAGGAGTCTAAAGTTGCAAATTTGTAAGTTGCTTAAAGCAACAAATTTGAAATACAATGGTTACTTGTTTTAAAAGTTGGTATTTAGTTAGTTGAGAGAATTAATCAGTTAGAGAAGGGTGTAAAGGACTATGTAAATCCTTTATATGTGAATTAGAGGAGGTTATTTTTTAACTTTTGATGAATATCTAATAAGAATTATTCAAACTTGTCTTTGTTTTTTAATTTTCTGTGTAAATTTGTTGATCCCATGCTTGGTACGGCCTATAGCTTGTCTATACGGCTGCAAGGATGAAATATTTTGATAGAGGAGTGAGATAGATTTGTTTTGGAAGTGGTTTTGTCCAATTCCATAAATAATATAGGTAGTTATCATCATTCTTCTGGAACTGGTCAAAAACCCTCAAAAACTAGGGTTTGATCACAAGAATGCACACAACTCGCCATTCCCTTTTGGTTAAGGCTTAATTCTTGGTGGAATGGCAGAGTTCATCATCTAGTTTATGTTTGAATAGGTTTTGGATAATGGAATGGAGTTTGAAGTGATTTCTTGGTTACCTTAGGCTTGGCATCCTCAAGTGACAAGCATAATTCTATGTAAGAAAGTCTGAGTTTGATGAGTTGTGAGTGGAATCTTTTGAGAGGGGTTGTTCAAGGGTGTTGAGATGTATGTATTGATGTTGTAAGAACCATGTTCATGGATTAGGGGAGTTGGGGCGGTGCAGGGGCAACTTGGGGTCCAAATGCCTTCATGAGGCTTGAATGAATCTTTTTTTTTAAGATTGATTTCAATGTAATAAGGTCCTAAAGACCATCTTTAATGTTTTTAATAAGCTTTTAACCTTAGTGTTGAGTTTTGATGTTTGTAGTAGGTCTCCTTCTCACCATGTAGTGTTGGTGCATCTAGGACAACTAATGATTCATGGTGCCATAACGCAACCAAGTATTTGAGGGGAGTCACCTTGGTCATTTTTTGTGTTTTGAAGAGCCTTTAACACCTTTGGAGTGTTCTATCTACTCGGGTTCTTGGTGTAGTGTTTATTGCCATAACTAGGCAATTAGAGGTCTAAATAAGAGTTAGTTGGTTTCCAATGTCCCTCCAATTCAAAATTCAGTTGAGGGACATTGGATGGAGGTTGTTAGAGTTTAAATATGCCTCTCTTGGTCGAGGCAAGGTTGTTGATGAAGAAAGAAAGAAGATTCAATAAAACGTTTGCTTTGTTTTTTGATTTCCTGTGCAAGAATTGTTGATCCCGTACTTGGTACGATCTATAGGTTTGTTGTCAAACTCCTAGAATATAATGGTTTGAAAGGGGGTTTATTTGGCTCTCTTTTGGAATTGGTGTGGATTAATTTCATTGAGGGAAAAGGGAGATATTCATATTTCTTTGTCGAGTGGTCTGAAACCCTCCAAAATCAGGGTGTTGAGTAAATTTTGCTTGTATCTTCCATTCCCACCATGCATTAAGGCCAGGATTGGGTGGAATGGGAGATTACCATATTTAATTTTATCTTATAATTGATTTTTAGAATGTCATGCAAGTTTGGGAAGGATCTTTGAAGATCTAGGCCTGACATCATCATTTGCCGGGCGAAGAATCAAGGGGAAAAGTCTAATTTTTGGTCTTCGTGACAATTTTTTGTGAATACAGTCCTGTAGGGACTTGTGAAATGGATGTAAGAAGAGTATAGGAACTTAATTGTAGCTGAGGGGTGTTGGGGAGTGCCTAGATACTAATTTCCTTGAGCTGAGCAGCCTATTAAGTCTACCTTGTAGTGTTACCTTTTGGCTTGTTGTAACTTTACCTTTGATTGTCAAGAGGGAGACTTTGAGACTTTGTAGGGGAATCCATTTGTTTTCCAAATTTAGTGGTTTGGGCCTGGTATAGGCTTGCATGTGGTTTTTTTTTTGAATTTCCTACCAGGCAGTGCTACAAGGGTTAAGGGTAAAAGAGGCCTAAAGGCTAGAATAAAGCTTCGAAATTACTTTGTTTTCTCATAGTTTTACTGATTTTTTTGAGTTCCCTACCTATGTATAGGCCAAACAGGCCTTATATGTATTGAATTCCCTTGAGAAATAGTATATAAATGTTCTAACTTGTGTTTGGTTCCTTTGGAAGGGTTTGGTTTAATCTTTTAGTGCCTTAATTCATCAAATTGCTCCTATTGGGTTCCTGAACAGGCTCAAGGTTTTGGGGTTAATCTAGTGGCATAACCATCATCCCACCTATTGTCATCAAATTTAACTCAGTGGGATGATGTAGTTGAGTCTTAGTAATGTTACTTTAGGATTAGAAGGTGTGGAAGGATGATCTCTTGTCTTGCAGATTGAAAGGAAGGGTTGGAGGGTCAGACCTATGGAATGAGTAAGCCATATTGTTAATGGTAAGGTGAGTGTTCCTTAAGCATGGGTGGACCTATTGAAATATGTATGCATAGTTAGATTGGGTAGGAATGGCTAGGAAGGTGAATATTCAATAATGGTACCCTAAAACCCTAGTTATTTAGGCTACAAAGAGGGTTTTTATATTGGAGGCTTGTTTGATAATTTGGGGTCAAGAGACTTGGAAAATCCTTGGTTTGGGAACCTAAGTCAAGACTTTTTTTGGCTTAGAAGGTCTGGTGTGGAGATCTAAAGGTAGTCTCTTAGTAAAAATGGGCTAAATTGAGGCTTACAACTGTGAAAGTCCAATTTTGAGGCGCTTGGTCCTAAGAAGGTGTATCTGATTTTCCTGTATGTTGTATATCTTTGAAAAGTCTAAAAAACCAGTTTCCAACTGCTGCAAGGGAAACATATGTCAATAGGTGAGTTTTGAGGAGTTCAATGAATATGCCTTAAGGATTTCAATATTAATAAAATGAATATATTAACTCAGATAATGTAAAATGATGTAGAAACTTCAAAATTTATTATTCTACATTGTATACCATGCAAATTGGTGGTAAAAAGGTGATGGATCAAGCATAGATTGGTGCAATATGAAGTTAACTACATAAAAAAATGTGTTTCTAAATTAGATAAAGCGTTGAACCAAATAAAATACATAAGCATGTGGGTCTGAATCACAAGGTCAACCCCTATTTTTTTGTTTCAAGGTAAAACATATTTGGCGCTCGCCGAATTTGGAGAGCACCAAATTTTGCACATGCCAAATTTGGTGCTCTCTAAATTTGGCAAGTGTCAAATGTGTTGTTTTGAAATGGAGATATTTCTTAAAGACAAAAGGAGTGACACTTGAGATAAAGAGAAAGGTGATAGGAGTCAGAGATATTAGTCTAGGTAGTGTGGTAGTGATTGAGACCTCAAAAAGATAGAGACTTGAGAGGGATAGAGATTTATCCAGTTACAATGGGGGAAAATACCTGACAATAGGAGAGGGGTTGGGAGGGATGTGACCTGAGAGATACAAAAAGACCAAAGGGGGAGAGAGAGAGAGAGAGTGTGTGTGGGAGAGGGGGTTGGAGTGAAATATATTTTTCTAGGTAGGGTAGGAGATAAGTGAGGACTGACAGAGAGGGACTCTGAGAGAAGGAATTGGAGTGACATAGCTTATTCTAAGTAGCATGTGAGGGAGTAAGACCCGAGATAGAGAGACTTGAGAGGGAGAGATTTATCCAGTTATGATGGGGGAGAAGACCTAAGAGAGCGAGTGGGAGAGAGAGGGAGTGAGACCCTTAAACCGTAAACCCTATTCCATTAATGCTTAAAACCTTATACCTCAACCCTTAAACCCTAATCCCTCAACCCCTATGCCCTCTTAATCCCTCAACCATCAAACCTTAAAACCTAATCCCTCAGCACCTATACCCTCTTAATCCCTCAACCCTCAACCCTCAACCCTCAACCCTCAACCCTCAACCCTCAATCCTCAACCCTTAAACCCTAATCACTCAACCCCTTATACCCTCTTAATCCCTAAACACTCAACCCTCGACCCTAAACCCTTAAACCATAATCCTTCAACACCTATACCCTCTTAATCACTAAACCCTCAACCTTTAACCC
>CM021103.1:73206823-73451723 GCA_007115665.2 Sequoiadendron giganteum | reverse complement strand
AAAGTGGTCTTTTGCTTCTATGCTTAATAGGTTTGGCCTAGGGTTTTAGGGTCTAATACCCTCATTTCAATTTTATCAAGCCTTAAACCCTTGTGTTATATTTTTGCATTGAATCACTTTACTAGGTTATCAGTTATCTTCGTAATAACTTGAGTCATCTTGCCTGTTGTCATTACCGGTCCTTCGCCTAAGCCCATCGGTCATTGCATGCTCCTCATTATTTTAAAACCTTCCTAAAGTTGGGCCCAAATATTATGTATTTTAAAAGACTTATGTCCTAAGTCTTTGATATGTTCCTTAGGGGTTATAATACATCAACCTAGTCATGGCCACTTTTATGACTAAATTTAATTACATGTGCAGAAACTTCAGCCCATTGGATTCAACGATTAATTCCTAGCCATGAGCGCACACCGCACATGATCAAAAGGACTCATTCTTGATGAGTTGTGTGACCCATGTGCTTGTGACATGTTCTCCTCTATAGGATGTGGGACCCAACTTCCACTATAGCGCTTGATACACTTAAGTTGGAGAATCAACGATGGTGATTCAGCAATATGGTAAAATCTAATTCGTTGAGCACACACCGTGCAGGTCTTAAAATGATATTTAAAAGCCTGCTTCATGGTTTGCATGATTTTGACATGTATGCCCTTTTTTCAATTAGGAAAATAAATGTGGGGCCCTCTAGTGAATGACTTGGCATCCAAGTGGAAAAAATTTCATTGATCAATAGAGTGGTGATTGATGGTGATGTGTTTTCAAATGGTTTTGACTCGATTTGAGTCATCCGATGTGCCACTTCAGGATCAAATCTACGAAAATGATTCAAAATTATAATTGAAAATATGAAGAGTCGTTGCCTTTTGTGTGATCGAATAGTAATTGCAACAAAGACACCCAAAGCCATCTAACGTCAACATAAGTGCATTAAAGGTTATTTTTTCCACACACCTCAAGATTGCCAATGATTCAAAAGTACCCTGGAGATCGAGAAAGTGCATTTTAGAGCTCGTAGTGATTAGAATTAGGATATCCTTCCAAAAAAAGGTTGTAAGTTGAATGAACACTTTCTCTGTGTCATTTTTCTTAAAGGAGAAAAATGTTGAGTTAGGGTGAACATCTATTGTTAGAATTTGTCTGTTTGCTTTAATTACTTTATTAGGGTTTGGGTGTACATTAAAAGGTGGAAGGCCTTGTCGAATTCTTTGAAATTATACCCCATAGGTGGTGCCCCAGTATATGAATAGAAGTGCTAGGTTTTACACATATTTTTGGTAAAACCTTAGATAGTTTTAGTTTTTGCTTTTCCCCTATGACACCCAAGACTCAAGCATTTGGTTCAAGAACCCCAAATAGGACTCTATCCCAAGATGTAATTGACCAATTAAAATCCTCCACAAGAAAATAGGCCAAGGGAGAAACTCTATTATATGGCTACATATTCAAGAGGGGTTAAAAGATAATATGTTTGGTATCAGGGATGCCAATTTACCGCTTTCTGAGTGGCGATTGTCTCAAAATTGGTTTGGAAATAGAAATTTAGGTGTCCTTGTTTGTAACCCTTGGAGGTTAGACTTCGGGAATTTGGTGGTGCTGAAAGTGTACATGGATGTTGATCTATTGAAGGCCATTTCTTTGAGGTATGACCCTATTTCATGAGTAATCAGGTCATATGATGGTAGAGAGATGGTCAAATTAATTAGAGAGGAAATTGCAAACATCTTTAATCTGCATGAATGGAGTGAGGGCATGATCCCAATTGACCACAAAGTTTTAAGGGAAGAATATAGGAAAACAAAGGTTCTTTTTAGGACAACAATATTACTTGAATGGACAACATGAGGTAGTTGGGAGCATCACAGATGGAACATCTACCATAAACATGAAAGAAAGGTTCAATCTTCCCTGAATGGACAACATTTGCAGACTTTATGATGGTAAAGGGAGGTTGGAAGGATTTGGTCCAGCTGCTGGTACCTTATCAGTTGAAAATAGTACACCCAAGAAATCATAATCCCGAGGGTTTTATTGCTGCTTTGAAGGAATTGCACAGGAGTGGTCCTTTGTGCATAATTTTTACTATCCTGAGGATGTCATTAGAAACATCATGGATTTCTCTGAACAAGAAGAGAGAAAGGAAAAGTATTTGGCTTTCCAAAAGATAATGGAGCAAGCTACAAGGAGAGATCCTAAGTGAGATCCTATGCCCAACATTTTGGGAAAATTCAATAGAGCTACGCATGTTCTTCAAAATTTTGAGGACATAGTGGGTACCTTGAGGGAAGAGTGTGCAGTTGCAGATAAAGGAAAATCAATGGTAGTAGAGAAGGATCCCATGATGGTACTTGAGGAGAGACCTTCTTATCAGCCATAAACAAAATTGAGAATTTATTCTAGAAAGAAAGAGAGGGTAAGGAAGCAACAAATGTTGCAAACCCCTACTGCATCAGAGGGATCAAGGGCGGCTTCCCTTCATAGCTCAATGCCATCACATCCTAGGTTCTCTTCCCCTATCATTGTTAACATTGATTCATCTCCTAGGGAGACTTTTCCATCAAGTCAACCCTCGACCAAGAAGCTATTTTTTGAGGTATGTAAGGTTGTTGATTATTCTGACTCTGATGAGGATGATATTCTAGTGACACCTAAAGATATGCAACAAGGGATTCCTTCTCTCCCAAGAGAAGTTGCATCAAGCTCTGGAATAAGTGACCTCAGGCTTGTGAACCCCTAAACCTGCAAGTGCACAAAGACGACAAACATTGTTAGTGTTAGATCAAAATGCATGCAAATATGAAGGATTCCCCATGAAATCCACCTATTTAAACTAGTATTAGGAAATGAAGAACAAAACTTAAATAATATGAAAATGAATCCTAATCTAGCCAATAGAATGATGATCTTATGGGGGAATTGGTGTCAATGATGTGTTGCAATTGGCCCTTTCCCAATTCCTATGTTGCAATGTAGATTTATGAAGAAATGGTCAAATCTCCAAAGAGATTTGAGCATAACCTTGGTGCAAATATGAAAAATGTGGTAGATGCTTGGATGAAGTGAGAAAAATTAGTTCTCAATTGGAGAGAGTAATTTTGCATGTGAATTGTGGATGAAGATTGAGAGAAGAGGTCTCCAATTTATAGACTTTTATTTGGAGGAAGTGAGCAAAATTAAGCAATGTGGGACAAAATAAAATCCAATGGCATTGTGCCACTTGTCCACATGTGATTGGATGAGGAATGAGCACATTTTGGCCAATGTGCATGATAAATGCATAAATTTGAATTTGAAATGTTGAGTTGACTTGTTGAAGGGGAAAGGGAAGTGAAGTAAATGTCACTTGGCTCAAGGTCAAGGACATGTAAGAGGCATTGAATGCCTTGTTGGAAGGACCAAGTCCACTTGGCCTTTTTGAATTCAAATGAGGGAATATTCCCTTTTGATGCTTTGTGAGGGAAAATAGAAGAATTAATAAATCAAAGTATTTGATCTATTGTGCAACTTGCATTTTCTAGAGGATTTTAGTGAGAAGGATTAATTTAATCATGGATTTGATTAATTTAATGAAGAATTAGGTGATGTGAAAATTTAGACTTAGATTTATGAATTGATTTAAGTCCAGAATTGAGAGGAAATGATTTATTAAATAAATGATTCAATTTATTTAATCAAGAAGGAATATGTTAGATCAAATCAAATAAGGTTTTAATTTATTTAATTTAATAGGAGGACTTTAGAGATTTTAATTAAATAAAATGAATTATTTAATTAAACAAGGATGCAATGGTTAATTAAATTAATTGATTAATTTAATCATTGAAAGAGGAAGACTTAATCCAATAAATAGTGATTTATTGAATTAAAAGATAGAAAGTGATGAAATGTTGAGAATGTGATTTAAGAGGTCAGTAATCAGGATTAGGTGTGCCAAAACAAACTTGTACATTTTCCATGTCTACATTTTGCCCCTCTTTGAAGCAATGTACTTGTTGCATTGATTCAAAGAATAAACTGTTGTGATCAAAGGTCCGGAGTTTTTTGAAATTTTTTCAGATGCCCTACTGCTGCCCCAGTGGAAGGATATTGCTGGATATTGCCCCCTCGAGAGATCAAACAAAGATTTTGAATTTTTGGATGATCTCGCGAAAAAGATGAAAAGGTGCTCGCTAGGCCAGAAATGCCCCAGAATGCCAGAAAAATGCTTTAAATTGTCAAAAGGAATGCAAAATGACCCGATTGGATGAAAACGGGTCGGGAGAGCAAAACTCTAGCTGGAAGGTCAAATTAGGTCAAAAAACCCTAATTTTTAGGCTTAAATAGACCTCGAGGGGTCATTTTCAATTCATTTGCAATCTTAGCCTTTAGAAAATTTCACATTTGAGCTCTGAGTTTTTGTTGAAATGGCACAACGACAGCTTCCTAGGCATGTGTCGAAGAGGGTTCAGACGCACCAACGGCCAGTCGGCACAGGACCCATGGTATGTACCCCTATCTGACTTTTAAATATATCATTTTACGTGCATTAATTAGGGTCCAAGTCCTGTACAAACTGTGCGGTGCTATATGGCACTGCTAAAAATGCATTATTGCAACCACGCGGTCCCCTATTGCACCGCATATGCGAAGTGCACCACGTGGGCCACTTTGCAATTTAGCGTTTAATTATTCAAAAGCCCGCCGCATGTCCCTACTCCACCGTGCGGCATAGTTAGGAATTTAGGTTTTTCCTTAAGCAAGATCGCATATGAAAAGTGCTCTGCACAGGCCACTTTGGAACTTTCAAAATGGAAAACTCCGCCGCGGTAGTGCAGTTTGTAACTTTCCAAAATGTGTCGCACCCACAAACATCACTGCACTTGCCAGTTTAGGGCGAATTTTAACGTGAAATGCAAATGAAATTTTTTCTTTCTCATGCAATGGGCTTCCCTATGCAGGAGGAGCCTGGTGTACTTTACTCATGGGAGTATTGATGGCCAGTGCTTAGCAGACTAGGGGATATGCATGAGTTGGTCCAAGAGCACCTTGGTGCCATTGGTCTTTGGTATGTTGCATATGTCCCTCCCGTTTGGGCTTATTTAGGCATGCTTACGGCTTTGGTGGAGTGATGACATAGTGAGACCTCCTCCTTCCATCTTCCTACCTGTGAGGCCACTATCACCCTTGAGGATGTATGGTGCATCCTCCGATTGCCTATTCACGGGACCTGAGTCATCTATGATCTGGATGCTGGCAGAGAGGCTTGTTACGGGTTTATGGAGTTGGGTGAGATTGAGTTTTACGATGGCCAGATTGACTTAGAGTTATACCGCAGCCATGTGCACACATACAGATTGATCATTGTTGTTATCATTTCAGGCCTTGTAGTACCTGATCGGCGGGGCCGATACTTCAGTCCAGGATGGGGACTAGCATGGGATTAGATGGTTTACCACAAGGAGTGCTTTTCTTGGGGACCAGTATTACTGGCGTCCCTCTATAGGGATCTTCATGAGTTTTCTTATTTGGACAGTAGGCCCATCGGGGCTAGAGGTACCTTACTGCACATCTGGGCATGGGAGAGGATCCCAGTGCTTTGCCCAGATATCACACCAGTTCTCCTAGAGACAAATGATCCCCTTGTTTGGCGGTATGGTGGGGCTTTGATGCACTTTTATTTCACTGGCGCAGGTGGTATTCCACACTGGCGGTGAGTTCTTGATGAGATGACAGAGTTCATCTGGAGACCATGGATGGGTGTTGGTCCATGGGGAGATGATGATCAACAGTTCTTCTTTGCCCGAAAGGACAGGTTGATGTAGGGCTAAGAGCACACCATGATTGAGAGGTATCTTCCAGACAGGGTTGCTTATCAATTCGGGGAGGTACAGGATAGGCCTGATGACAAGTATGTGGCCATCTTCGCATACACGACCAGAGAGACAGCATGGGGCCAACCCATCCCGGTAGCCGAAGCGGTGTCCTCATTTAGGCAGTTAGTGGCTTGATCGTAGCCATATGATTAGGGGTTGGTAGATGCGGGGGTCACTCCAGCTTATAGGGCATGGTTCAGACCTCCACTCAGATTGACAGTTCTAGGTGCAATTGTCCCACGATGCAGATGCAGGGGTCGGGCAACTGGAAGAGGGTGGGATAGAGGATGAGATGGGCCTCCTCCTCATCAAACACCTCCCAGGGACGGGGCACAACAGTCACCTATCTGAGTAGGAGGACTAGATGGTCAGCCGAAGGTAGATCCTCAGCTAGCAAGATAGCCAGCAGGATAGCCAGCAGGGCAGCCAGATCACCGAGATGTGTTGATTCAGCAGCTACAGGGGTAGGTACAGGCTCTAACTATGGAGAGAGACCAGGCACAATCTAAGAGGGATCAAGAGGTGGGCCGGCAGAGACAGTTAGAGAGTGCAACGTCATCATCCTAGGGCTGATCGATCGATATTCGTGACTAGAGAGAGGCCATTAGAGAGGTCGAGTACTATCGACACCATTAATAACAGGTAGTACCATCATACCACAGAGTGCCAAAATATTCCCAGTAGACGGGGAGGCAACCGACAGAGGCCCATGCTGAGAGGCAAGATGGGGAGGGCAGTAGCGAGTAGGGCCCGCCTCCTTTTTTACCACATGACAGTTTGCCTCATTTTTGATATACGAGCTGTAGTATTTTGACCTTATTTTATTACGTATTCGATGCATATATGATCTGATTTTGTATCATAACAGTATTTTTTGATGATATGTATGAGATGATTCACCCTTTTATGATATGTATGGTGCAAATGTATGATGCTTATGAGATGTTATGAGATGTTTCTTTATGCTTTATGCTATGCAATGTATGTAATGGATGCATTTTCTTTTTGTATATTTTTCATGTTTTAATGATGTAATGCATATTAATGATGGTAATGGATGCAAATGGTAATGGATGTGGATGATTATGTATGATGCAATGTTGTTCTTAAAAATGTTTAGAATAACAACTTTTTAAGATAATGATATGATGCCATGTGTCTTAATGCTGATGATCATGTGGATGTAGGGAAATGCTTTGATTACTAGTATGATACCATGTTAGTATGGAAAGAAGGTAGAAGAAACACAGAATTAATGAATTAATTAGGATGGGGATGGTGATTTACATTGCTAGGAATTGAGATTTTCAAAGGGTCAATTGCGTTATGTTTGATAACACACATAGGTACGATGCATCAAGGTATTAAGGACCAGGATGGCATTTGTACCTAGTGTGATGGAATTTGACTCAGCAATTAGATAGGAGTATTCTTGTTCACACCTAACATACATACTTTGTTCGGGATGTAGTTCAGACACTCTAAACATCTCAAACCAAAACATAGAAAAGCAAGCTTTTCTATGTGGTCAACAAGATATCTAAAATATCCTCCCTACAAACAAAACAAAACATGAATAACTAAATTATTTTACAAGCGTATCCCACAAGCCTAGCAGATAAAAATATAATGATCATTGCCCCATTCCTTTCTCTCTAAACCTATTTTGTTTAGGCATCATTGAGAGGTCCTTGGAATGAGCACAAAATAAGATAAGTCTAAACAAGACCAAAATAAAGTAAACAAACAAGCTAATGTTCTTCATACCACTAGCTAAGACTAACTACTATGAGGGGTACCTGATACTTATGCCCATCGCAGGAAAGCTTTATCCTAGGACATGTAGTGATCAGTGTTTTGATGGGACTAATTGGGGTGATAAGCTATTGATACTCCGAGTTGACCAACTTGCTTGCTTACTGACTTAAACTTTCAAGAATTTTGATGATTTAGGCGTTTACTTTGGAACCTACTAAACTTGCTTCTGACTGACCCACCAAAGGGTGAGAGTGACGATCGATTTTATTATGAGTGAGATGATCACGGGTGAAAGCGAGATGAAATGGATGCACCATTTTGGATTTTCAGATATTTTGAGGTTGTTTTTGGTATTTTAAAGATTTATGACAAACAGACTAACTTAAAGACCTATCCTAGGGGTCTCAGGAGCTGATCCATAGATTAGCCTTGCCTACGTTATATACGCAAAGACCACATAGTTCGACTGACACAAACTGACTTGATGAAAAGATGGCCAAATAGATTGCCATTTTATTGCTTAAAGGACTGACTTAAGATGTAGACTAGATGAGCAAACAGATTGCCAATGCGATGGATGCCTAAGGACTAAACCTAATTGTCTCGGGGGATGATCAAAGATCAACCTTGCCTATGTTCAAGCTCATAGACAATGTAGTCCGACAAGGTGAAAGACTAACAAGACTCAATGATGAATTTTTTGATGATTTTTTCTGATATTTTGCCATGTTTTTGGATTTTTGAATGATTTGGATGTTTTTTTTCTTTGATGATTTTGAAGAAGATCATGAGAATATACACAAATC
This sequence comes from Sequoiadendron giganteum, assembly GCA_007115665.2. Taxonomy (NCBI): domain Eukaryota; kingdom Viridiplantae; phylum Streptophyta; class Pinopsida; order Cupressales; family Cupressaceae; genus Sequoiadendron; species Sequoiadendron giganteum. Next base: position 73,443,304 of record CM021103.1, on the reverse strand, counting down.
CAATCCGATGTTTGTGGGAACATGCCCCCAGTGTGGTGTGATAGATTACTTCAATAACGGCAGGACAAAATGGCCTTAAGAATGCCAAGTAGTTCCATGGTGGAATATGGTATGGACACCAACGCAGGCTATGGTATGGGTCCGAGCAGATGGGTGGATGGATGATTTGGGATGTGATGGAATGAGTGATTCATACAGATCCTAGTAAATGGGGGGAGGGTGCTTTATTTACACTTGGTGCCTATTTTCTAGGTTTTCACCAAGGTACTTATCTGAAGCGCCACCGAAGTGGTTTTCACTAGACGACGAATTCTTTTTTCTCTTTACTATTTTCAATCCCTTTTCTGATTTTTTTGGATTTTTTATTTTTTTATTTTTTTTGTTTTCACCAAGACACTTGTTTGCCAGGTTTTCATCAAGGTAACCATTTTTTCAGGACTTTTGTTGATTGTTTTTGTATTTTCTAGCTCTATACCTTGCAAGATTTAGGCATAAAACTTTTTGAGGTGAGAGCTATTCATGGGCTCCTGCAGGGGCTCGCGTTCTGGTGTCAATAGTTGATATGCCCCTGATTTGTAACTTGCGGTGATGATGAAGGGTCCCAGCTAGTTGGGCTCAAACTTTCCCTTTGTATCCAGATTTGGCACATTCTTTTGGTTTTCTTTCAACACGAGGTCACCAACTTGAAAAGTGTGTTGTCTAATCTTCTTGTTGTAGCTTCTTTTTAGTCGATTTTGGTACACTTGTAGATGATTTAGGGAATCCATGCACCTTTCATCTAGTAATTCCAGCTCATTCAATCTTGTAACCCTGTATTCCTCATCCATGATGAGGTTTTGTAGTGATATCCTCAGTGACGGGATCTCGATCTCAATAGGGAGGATGGCTTTTGATCCGTAGACTAGGGAGAATGGGGTGGTGCCTGTTGGCATGCGGATGCTGGTGTGGTAGGCCCATAAGGCAAGATTTAACAGCAAATGTCAGTCACGACCAGAGTCATTGACTTTTTTCTTGAGGATTTTCAGGATGGTTTTGGTCGTAGCTTTTGCTTGGCCATTGCCTTGTGGATAGTATGGAGTGGAAAGGCGGTGCTAGATTTTGAATTTTTCACATAAATCACGGACATCCTGATTCTTGAAGGATGTCCCATTATCAGAGATAATTGATTGGGGAACATCGTATTGGCAAATGAGGTAGTTTAGGATGAACTTGGATATTTGTTTTCTCATAATGTAGGTCATGAGAATTGCTTCAACCCACTTTGTGAAATATTCAGTGGTAGTGATAATGAACTTGTGGCCATTGGATGAGGTGGGCGAGATTTTACCAATGAGATCGAGCCCCCACTATGAAAAGGGCCAAGGTGTAACAATGGGGTGCAGTTCCTGAGCTGGTGCGTGAATGAGGTCTCCATGTCACTTGGCTCAAGGTCAAGGACATGTAGGAGGCATTGAATGCCTTGTTGGAAAGACCAAGTCCACTTGGCCTTTTTGAATTCAAATGAGGGAATATTCCCTTTTGATGCTTTGTGAGGGAAAATAGAAGAATTAATAAATCAAAGTATTTGATTTATTGTGCAACTTGCATTTTCTAGAGGATTTTAGTGAGAAGGATTAAGTTAATCATGGATTTGATTAATTTAATGAAGAATTAGGTGATGTGACAATTTAGACTTAGATTTATGAATTGATTTAAGTCCATAATTGGGAGGAAATGATTTATTAAATAAATGATTTGATTTATTTAATCAAGAAGGAATACGTTAGATTAAATCAAATAAGGTTTTAATTTATTTAATTTAATAGGAGGACTTTAGAGATTTTAATTAAATAAAATGAATTATTTAATTAAATAGGGATGCAATGGTTAATTAAAATAATTGATTAATTTAATCATTGAAAGAGGAAGACTTAATCCAATAGATAGTGATTTATTGAATTAAAAGATAGAAAGTGATGAAATAATGAGAATGGGATTTAAGAGGAAACGTTGTTAGTAATCAGGATCAGGTGTGCCAAAATGAACTTGTACATTTTCCATGTCTATAGAAAGAATTGGATTTAAAGGCCAAAAATTGAGTTTGCAGTACTGCTAGGTTACATGGGTGAAGTGAGAAGTTAGACTCCTAATTGTTTTCAATATTTGAGGATTGTTTGGATTACTCTAATAATCCTTTTTAATCTTGTTAGATTCCTCTTGAATGCAAGTTATCACTTTGAATGAGTTTGAGCCCCCTCTCTGCATCACTCTTCTATTCCCATCCCATTACCCTCTCTTATTTCACCTTATGCTCCATTATCTCCTCTTGGTATTTGTATCAACATGATACCTGAGATATTGTTTCATTTGCAATTGTTGACAAGAGACAACCCTAGTGATTTTGGTGGCATGATGGACCATGGAGTTGCTACAACAATAGCTAGTTCTGATTCATTGGGAGAGGTATGGAATAGATTAGTCGATTTGACATTATATTTCTCTTTTATGGTCTATTATAGAAAAAAAAAGTCAAGATAATTTTATGTAGTTTAATTTCTATCTTGATGGTTGCTATAGGTGGTTGTCACTCCAGATCATGGACATGGTTATTTTGTAAATGTGCATGATGACTATATGTATGTTGTAAGTGATTATATATTCTATTATATGCCATTCCACAATTTAATTTCTATGTTTTAACATCTTTACTTTTTATTGTATCAATTGAAGATCTAGAGTGAAGAGAGGAGGACTAGTGAGTGTGTTTGAAAGACAAGAGAAGAAACAATCACTCCATCTAGCCGAATTTCGAAGGCAACATGAGATGTATTTCCTTCACCTGGATGGAAATGACTATGTATTAGTGTTGTTTGTTGTATGCCTATGTGGCATTTTGGAACATATGTTTTGTACTATCGATATATATGTGATATTTTATGTCCATATGGCTCCTTTGTACTAAGCTTGTATGGTTTTTTTGGATATATTGTCTATATGTTTATCAATATATATCATTGTATAGCCATTCGACTTTTTGATTAAGGAAAATCTTATTTTGCTACTGCCATTCTTGAATGATGTTATCATATGTATCATGCAAGTTGTATGCTTGAATGTTGTAGGCATGGATATTTTTTAAGTATAATGCTTAACTAATTATTGTCGAATGCTCAATAAGCCCCATCTAAAGCGCAATGTGTAAATAAGCTCCATTCGTAGTGGTTTGTATTCTTTGGAATGCTTCAATTACTTGTGCCTCACTTATTCACATGTATACTTCACCTATATTGTGTGTATTCATGTGTATGCTTCATGCTTCCAATGCATAGCAACAAAAATATTTTGGGGAAAATTTTGACAAACCAAAAGTATAATAGTTTGTGAAAAAATCGGAAAAATTTGTAGAACAAGAGATTAAAAAAAATTAAAAAAAATTGAAAGGTATTTCCATAGCATATAGAGATATAGAGAGCAAATAAAATAAATATTTTAACTAATGAATTGTAAAACATGGATTTTTGTAGTTTATATTCATATCATTGATTACATCGCATTGCACATCTTTCAAAGTAAAAACATTACTTCACTTTGTATAACTAATAACTAGATGTTGATAGATGACAAAATTTCAATTACAATATAGTTTGTACAAATTCAACCTAAGCAATTATTCAATTTCTTCACATTGCATAACTAATAATTGTTAGAGTAATTTGATATTTACTTTATTAATTAAACAATATTTGTTTAATTACTTAAAGTTCCCTTTTACCTCTTTTTCACTTAAGCTAACATTAGGTGCATAATAATTAATTACTTTATTAATTATTATTGTGCAAGCCTAGGGTTTTCCTTTTTAGGGTTTTCATCTATATATGGTTGAAAACTATCTTTTGTATCATTATTCATTTTACATTTTGGGTGAATACATTGCTCCACATTCTTGAGCATTTTCTTTGTTGCTTCTTTTTGCTTCTCCTTGTAACATGTATTATTGCTTACAGAGGTCACTGGGCTCCTATGAAGTTGTATCTTCTCAATTCCTACATGGTATCAGAGCTTCAGATCTGTAGTTGCTTGTTCTTGTTTTGAGTTTTTTGCATTGGAAGCAGATCTAGGGTTTTAAGGTTTCTTCTTGTGGATTCAACATACTCCTATTTTTGGGTTCACTTTGGGCCCAAATAGGCAGTGCCATTGGATTCACAGTGCCCAAAGACCCCTAAATCGACTGTCAAATCATTGATTTTGGTTACACTCGACCAGGGATGCAAATGTTTTTTTAGGGTTTTAACCGTACGACCCTCCGCAGCAAAAATCGCAAAAAATAAAAAAATAAAAAAATAAAAAACTAAGGTTTTTATTTTTTTCGTGCGCTGCCCGCACAAAGCCAACGTGCCACCCGACAGCCACTAGTCGGCCACCCTCGCATCGCCTGCACCCGCAATGCCGCCCACATCTGCCATGTCAGTCACCGCTCCGCGCTCCGTTGGCTTCGTCCGTCGAGCTGCCCGTCGAGCCCGCCAACTCCGAGCCCACCGACCTCCTATCAGCTCTCCCAGCTCGTGGGTGGTCACATGGTGACTGTGGGCTCTACCTAAGAACCAGCTCCAGCCACCTAGTCTGCCCACGTGACCAGGGGCCATTTTTTTATGCTTCCTTCATTCAATCGAGCATAAAATGGTCATTTTTTCTTTGTTTTTCAAATAGAAATAGGCGTTGGAAAAATGGTTTCGGCACCAATCTGATGGTGAAAGAATTTTTTCCAAATTTTACCAGTCTAGATATTATTTTTCTAGTCAAAGTGAGGTCTTCTTTCTTCACTTTCGGGGTCATAGAAGGTGCAAACGGACTCTGTTTTTCAAACTCAAATAGGCGTTCGAAAGCTATCAACATGATCTATTCAGATATGTGATTTATTTTATCATAATTTTCACTAGGTACACGAGAATTTATTTTGAAGTATTTTTTACTTATGCATTGCTTCCTCCTTCTCAGTTTGTACTAGGGTTTCGGTTTATCTCTTGTGGGGGGTGTTTTTTTCTTGCTTTCTGTCATTTATATTAGAAAACCAGAACACCAAAACTCTCAAAAAAATCAAACCCTTCTGCATCTTCTGTCTATTCTGAAAGTTCACATAATAATAAAAAACACAAGAAGGTACAGGTGCAGGGTTTCATGGCAGACTCTTCAGTTGAGCTACTCACATCACATAACTATCACACTTAAAAGTCTCGCATGATGAGGCTACTCAAGTCACGAGGGTTGTGGTCTTGTTTAGATGAGGTTTAGCCTCAGTTGCAGTGTCCTTTTGAGATTATGCAGCACAAGAACAAGATGGATGAGGCTATGGGTTTGCTATGCATGCATGTTTCAGACAGTCTTTTGTTTCACCTTGATGCTTTGCTCAATCCTCAATCCATGTGGCTGAAGTTTGAGACACTTTTTGGGGCCATTAATGAGTTTCGAGCATTACAGATTGAGGCAGAGCTGACTTCATTGTTACCTGAATCATTTCCCACTATTGAGGATTTTTTGAACAAGTTCAAAACTATTGGAACTATTTTATAGGGTTGTGGCAAGAACAAGATAGACATACAGTGCATTTACTTGATTCTTTTGAAGCTTCGTGGTCCATTTCAAATATTTGCTTCTTCCTTCTATTCCACCATGGATGGTCTAGGTGCTAGTTTTACCATGCCTACCTTTGATTTGTTTTGTGAGCACTTGTCTTAGGAGCAGTCCCACCTTTCTCAGATGGATATGCTCTTAGGATCAAAGAGCAAAGCATTGGTTGCTCAATCACTGAAGGGGAAACAGAAGTAGAAACCGAGGCCCAAGAAAGATTTTGCAGGTAGTGAGCATTCCTCTAAACCTCCTCCTAAGTTTGATTCTAAACCACCATTTAATCCAAAACATGGGAAATCTTTGAAGTATGGTGAGTCTTCCTCCAAGACTAAGGAGAAATTAGGAGACACTTGCAGTTTATGTGGCAAGCAAGGCCATCGAGTTTTCAGGTGTTGGAAACGATTAGAGGCTTTAGAGGACGCCATGCAGCAACAATACATCTCCTCACCTCAGTCTTCTTCTTCTTCCACCATAGGGAAAGGTCATGCTCTCACTGCTAGAGCATCGACCAATGGGTCCACTTGGATTTTAGACTCTGGTGCTTCTCACCATATGACTCACACTCAGCAGTTGGTCACTTCTCATGCCTCTTGTGGTACTTCACAGATTGTAGTGGGTGACTCTTCACAACTTTCCATCTTGGGTTCAAAAGCTGTCTCTTTGGATGGGTCACTCTACAGGATGTTTTGGTTGTTCCTGACATCTCAACGAACCTCTTGTTCGTTTATCATATTTGTCACACTGGCTTTGGAAAGACAGTTGAGTTCTCACCACATGATGTGGTTATTCGGGATCTTCATGACTCTGATTTGGTTGTGGCTACTGGGAGTGTTGATACTCCATCTCGTCTTTATAGATTTGATGGATTTGAGCCTTCTGAGGGTACAAGTTCATCTCTTATAGCACATATAGATTCAGTGAGTAAGCTTTGGCATGAGCGTTTAAGCCATGTCAATTACAGATATCTTTAGCAGATGAGTACATAGGCACGAGTTCTTGGTCTTCCACAAATTTCCTGCACTGATAGTGTTTGTCATAGTTGTGTGCTTGGAAAGCATCATAGGGATCCCTTTCCAAAGGGAAGTGCCACTCGTGCTTTGGCACCCTTGGAGTTGATTCATAATGACCTCATGTCATTTCCCACTCCTTCTTTGTCAAGGGCCAAGTATGTACTCACATTCATTGATGACTTCTCCAGACGCACATGGGTGTACTTTCTTAAGTACAATTATGATGTCTTTGATTCCTTTTGAGTCTTCAAGACATTTGTAGAGAAGCAATTTGGTCTTTCTATTTGGCGGATACATACAGATAATGGGGGGGAGTATGTAAATCAGTTTTTCAGAGATTTTTGCACTGAGCATGGTTTGCAGCATCAATTTTTTGTTCCCTACACCCCTCAGCAGAATGGTATCGCTAAGAGAAAGAATAAGACTTTATGGGAGATGGCTAATTGTATGATTCAATCCAAGTCCATGGATTTGTTTTTTTGGGCTGAGGCAGTCAATTGTGCCAACTATATTCATAATTGAATGCCTCACAAGGCGATTCGACATATGAATCCTGAGGAGGCTTGGTCTCATGACAAGCCTGATATTTCATCATTTCGAGTATTTGGTAGTGAGGCATGGTCATTTATTCCTGATGCTCAGAGGAGAGCTATGGAGCAGAAGATTCGACCCCTCATTTTTGTCGGCTACTGTGAGGATGTTAAGGCATATAGGTTGTTTGATCCTGATTCTAGAGAGGTCTTGTTTCGACGGGATGTTCAGTTTGATGAGCGCCTTCCTCCAGTTGATACCCTATCTCCAATGTCTACTTCACTACCTACTCCACCCACTGCAGCTCTTCAGGATTATTTTGAGGATGATTTTGATGAGGATATTGATGATTCCCCATCTCCACCTCCACTTGCTCCACCTCAGAGGCTCAAATGGGATCGCTTTACTATTGAGGCAACAGGATCTATGGCCGATGATCCTTCAGACACTCGTCACACCCGTTCTCATACTATAGGTTCTAGTCTTTAAAGTCATGCTCTTTTAGAGGATCCCTAGAGTTTTTCAGAGGCAACAGGTCACCTTGAGTGGGATAGTGTTATGGAGGAGGAGTATTCTTCTTTGATGAGGAATAGTACATGGGATTTTTGTCCTCTACCTAAGGGCAGAAAGATGGTCTGGTGTTGATGGTTGTATCACACCAAGTATGTTGTTGATGGTTCTATTGATAAGTACAAAGCACGTCTTGTTGCAAAGGGTTTTTCACAGGTTGAGGGTATTGATTACTCCGAGACATTTTCCCCTATCGCCAGAAGAATTCTATTCATTTTGTACTATCACTTGCAGCTTCTAGGGGATGGCTCATTTTTCAAATGGATGTGAAGTGTGCCTTCTTGCATGGTGACCTACAGGAGGAGATCTATATGGAGCAGCCTCAGGATTTTGTACATGATGTTTCCTTGGTTTGCAAACTTTAGTGTTCATTATATGGTCTCAAATAGGCCCCTCGGGCTTGGTATGAGAAGATGGACTCTTTTTTGCTCTCCACTAGTTTCACTCGCTCTCATTCTGATCACGCGGTCTATATTCAGCATCTTGAGGGTGAGATCCTAATTCTTGTGCTATATGTTGATGATCTTCTCATCACAGGTAGCTCATCCTCTATGATTCAGCATTCTTAGCTAGCTTTGATGGAGCAGTTTGAGATAACATATCTTGGCCTTCTGCACTATTTTCTTGGTCTTCAGGTGATTCAGTCTTCAGAGGGGATCTCCATTTACCAGCAGAAGTATTCTCTTGATATGATTCAACACTTTGGCATGCTTGATTGCAAGCTTGCCCAAACACCATTTCATTCAGGGGTTGTTTTGACTACTACTTGCCCCACTCCTTCAGTACATTCTACACTTTACAGGTAGTTGGTTGGCATTTTGTTGTACCTGACTCACACTCATCCTGATCTTTCCTTTGTGGTTGGCCTTGTCTCTCGATTCTCCCATGATTCTCATGAGATTCATTGACAATCTACCAAGTGTATTTTGAGGTACATTCAGGGCACCACTTCATATGGCATTCACTACACATCAGGGGATCCTCACATTGTTGGCTACACTGACTCAAATTGGGCTGGTGATGTTAATGATCAGAAGTCTACTTCTGACTTTGTTTTATGTCTTGGCTCTGGTCCTATCACATGGTCGTGCAAGAAGCAGACTGCTCATGCATTATCATCTATAGAGGCTAAGTACCGAGCCATTGTGCTCGCTAGTCAGGAGGTTTTATGGCTTCATCAGTTGATGACTGAGTTTGGTTTTCCTCTTGATAGTCCCACTACTCTTTGGTGTGACAATCAAAGTGCTATACACATTTTGCGCAACCCAGTGGAGCATCAGTGGATGAAGCACATTGAGCTTCATATGCATTTCATCAGACAGTTGATTCAGGATGGTTCTCTCATCTTGGAGTATATTCCCACTGTCGAGCAGGTTGTAGACATCTTCACGAAACCTTTTGCATCTCTACGCTATCTTCAGTTGCGCTCTATGCTTGGGGTGAAGAAAGTTGTCCTTGGGGGGTCTTTATGAGGCCTTCCTTCCTTCATGTTCTTCTATCTCTTTTTGGAGAGGAGTTTTTCCCACTGGGTTTTCTCCTTTTCTCTATTTCATAGAGATTTCTTTGTACTTGGTTACCTGAATTGGCCTTGTTGCCGAGACCCATTGCTTTTTCTTTCAGTAGCTTCTTCTAGGTTTTGGATTCTCCCTAATTCTAGCTTAAGGGGGGGTGTTAGAGTAATTGGATATTTACTTTATTAATTAAACTATATTTGTTTAATTACTGAAAGTTCCCTTTTACCTCTTTTTCACTTAAGCTAACATTAGGTGCATAATAATTAATTACTTTATTAATTATTATTGTGCAAGCCTAGGGTTTTCCTTTTTAGGGTTTTCATCTATATATGGTTGAAAACTATCTTTTGTATCATTATTCATTTTACATTTTGGGTGAATACATTGCTCCACATTCTTGAGCATTTTCTTTGTTGCTTCTCTTTGCTTCTCCTTGTAATAGGTATTATTGCTTACAGAGGTCACTGGGCTCCTATGAAGTTGTATCTTCTCAACTCCAACAATAACTAGGAGCAGCTGCCAGTTGCATTTTCTTATCATGGCATTTTATGAGACCAAATTTCTTTGAGGTATTTTTTCAAATATTTCCCTACCTTGTCTATGTTACCACATTTTTAATACATGTCTACCAAAGCATCTTTTCAAATAGTTCATTGCCTTGTTGCTATGGCTAAATCCTAAAAAAAGTGATTTTGTACAAGCTATGGATGCTTTGAAAAAATATATCAAAAGCATAATAGTAAGCAATAACATAGACAAGCTAGTGAACTGTTAAAAAAAAGGCATCAAATAAATGTGGTGATGGAATGCCATGACAAGCCATAGACAAGGTAGTGAACTAGTTCATGATGCAGAGGTGGTGGTAACCCAAGAAACAAATTGACATAACTTCTCTCAAATATGCCCACTTTGACACCAATCCTCAAACACACAACAGGGCAACTCAAGTACTCAACACAATCTGATCACACAAAGACCTATCTCGACATCATTTAGGCATCTACTCAAACCCAATACAATATTCCAATCAGATTCTTCAAGGTTCACTAAGCCAACACCTAGCTTCACTAGACTGCCCTATTCAAAAGGCTACAAGAACTAGCCCTCCTTTCCAAAAAAATTACGCTTAGATCCTTTTGCTTTTACAAAATCTCTTTGGACAAAGTTTTGTTATGATGCAAAATCACCAATTCACCCTTCAAAACTCAGACAACTGACCTCTGGACTGTAAGTTCACCAAACCCTCTTTTTACATTTAAAAGCCTAGGGTTTTCAACATTTCACCCTCACAAGGCCTTCCAAGCCCAACCAAAACATCAAACTACTTGTTTAGGGTCTACACAAGCATTTCACACAATTCCCAAGCTATTTCCATCAATGAATCACAAAAACCACCCTTGAACCCACCATTTTCGATATAAAATCACTGTTACCAATCATTAGAACACTAATCCATGTCAAAACCATGACTCCATAGCCTGCCCAACTATTTTAATTTTCTTCCTCAAAACTGTGCTTTCACTGCCCCAACAGACAATTCTTAGAAAAAATGAGATTTATTTCCCAAAACCTGATGGAAAACACTCAAATTTGTTCCAAATGAGACTTAACACATGATTCTATGCAAATACAAGAATTCTAATTCATCACCATGACTGTACGGGCCGTACAAAAGAGAAGAAGTTCTGGAAATCAGGAAAAATTGGGATGTAGTAGCAAAATGCACATTGTTTCTCTTATGAAATCCTTCAAAAATCATTGAACAACCTTTGGTTTGAGCCTTTTGTGGCTTTAAATACATTTTTGCGTCAACATCCAACTGCCTAACTCTTTTTAACTTTCTTTTAAAATCCTAACTCCTAATTACCCCTAAAACTATGTTTTGACAACTTAATTGTGCACTTAATAACATTCTTGTGCAACCATTGGCATTTAGGCCTTTATAACTCCCAATCACCTTGAATTCAGTCCCATGACACCAAAAAAACCTCACTCTTGCCTACCTACCTACAAATTCAAATGTTTTGGCCTCCAAGGCTTACAAATTTCAAATTTGATACATGAGTGCACTTGTGCACATTTGACCATCAAAACACCAAAACCCCTAAATACATGAAAGAGTGGTCTATTTAGACATTATTTTAAATACCTACTAGGATAAAACACTTGAAACTTCAAGATTCACCTAAAGTCCCCCAGGATAGACTACTACCAAAATGAACTTTGTAACATGGTTGTAGGTGCCCTTGCACTAGTTCAAAAGATGCCTCAAATAAATGTGGTCTCATGGTGACAAAATGACATGACAATCAAATTGATTTTGATTGTCATAGCATTCCATCACCATGAGACCTCATTTTTTGAGGAATATTTTCAAAGAGTTCACTTCCTTTTCTATGCTAATTTTTTTTTTATAAATGTCTATCAAAGCATTATATCAGACAACTGTTATTTTCCTTGTTGCTATGGATAAAACCCTAAAACATTGATGCAGTAGGGGAGGTTTTGCAATATCACTAAACACAATTCCAATCATTGATCACAATCCTCAAGTCACAAATCCTCACAGCTATGGATTTTCATGGCATTCCATCACCATGAGACCATAACTAAGCCTAAAACGGGTGGGTTTATTGAAAATCCTATTCCCATAACTCATAACACCCTACCAAAGCATAAAAAATTCTTAAAAGAACTTGCACATGCTTAAAAGTCCTTGACAAACTGTTGCCCCAAAGGATTTCAGCCATTTCCACTCTCAAACCACTGAATTTCATCAAAACTCATCAAATTGCCAACTAGGGCATCACACCAAACCACTCAACTTGCCTCCCTTGCTCCATACACCATGCACATATGTTCCTTTCCCCTAATTATTCCATTCCACTAAGCTACAGTATGATACAATGGGTGGAATGGCTATAAAGTCATTTTTACACACTCAACTACGTGCATTTGACAACTTTTTCCCCAAGCGAGAAATCACCACCACGAGGAAAGGACTACAAGATTGAAAAAACAAAGAGAGGTTATTGTAGAGAGGCCCAACATGATTCCATAGGATTAGATGATAATTTTCTAAGTGTCACGGTGTCTGAATACGAGCATGCTGAAGTTCATAGCCATTTCACAATTTGGACCCTTAAGGGATCGATCTGGTTGAACGTAACTCAGAGTGATCTCATGTGTTTGGGTATGAAAGATGACCATTCCTAGCGTAAAAATACCCACCTAGATGCATTGGAACAATCCATTTGGTCACACGAGCTGCAGAACAAAAGCTACAACACTTTGCGACTTTCAACTACTTGCATTGGACAAATTTTTCTCCAAGTGAAAATTCACCACCATAAAAAATTCCTTTGAGATAGAAAGAAAATGAGAGAGGTTATTGTAGAGGGGCCCAACATGATCTCATAGGATTAGATGAGAATTTTCTAAGCATCACGGAATCTGAGTAATAACATGCTAAAGTTTGTAGCCATTTTGCACTTTGGTCCCTTAACGGATTGATTCGGTTGAATGTAGCTTAGAGCGATTCTTTGTGTTTGGGTGTGAAAGAGGACTATTCATAGCATAAAAATACCTATTTGGATACGTTGGAATAGTTTTTTTGGTCACACGAGCTGCAGAACAAAAGTTGCACCACTTTTCGACTTTCAACTACTTGTATTTGACAACTTTTCCCCAAGTAAATATTTGCCACCACAAGAAAAAGCCTCTAAGATAGCAAAAACCGAGAGAGGTTATTGTAGAAGGACCCAACTCAATCTTGCAGGATCATCTGAGAAGTTTCTAAGAATCATGGTATCTAAGTAATAGCATGCTGAAGTTTGCAGCCATTTTGCATTTTGGACTCTTAAGGGATCGATCTGGTTGAATGTAGCTCGAACTGTTTCTGTGTGTTTGGGTGTGAAATAGGACCATTCCTAGGTTTAACATACCTATTATGATGTGTTGAAATAGCTCCTTTGGTCACATGAGTAGCAGAATAAAATTTGAACCACTCTACAACTTTCAACTACTTGCATTTGACAACTTTTTCCCCAAGTGAAAATTCGCCACCACAGGAAAATGCCTCTGGGATAGAAAAAATTAAGAGAGGTTATTGTAGACAGGCCCAACACAATCCTGTTGGATTGGATGATAAGTTTCTAATAATCATGGTATTCGAGTAATAGCATGCTGAAATTTGCATCCATTTTGCACTTTGGAACCTTAAGGAATTGATTTGGTTGAGCGTAGCTCAAAGCGACTCCGCGTGTTTCGGTGCAAAAGAGGACCATTTCTAGCATAAACATACCTATTCAGACATGTTGGAACAGTCTGTTTGGTCACACAAGTTAGAAAATGAAAGTTACACCACTTTGCAACTTTTAACTACTTGCATTTGACACTTTTTCCATCAAGTGAAAATTGAACACCACAGGAAAATGGCTCCAAGATAGAAAAAATAGAGAGAGGTTATTGTAGAGGGGCCCAATTTGATCCCATAGGATTAGATGAGAAGTTTCTTAGTGTCACGGTATCTAAATACGAGCATGTTGAAGTTCGTAGCCATTTTTCACTTTGGACCCTTAAGGGATCGATCTGGTTGAACGTAGCTCAGAGAGATTTCATGTGTTTGGGTGCAAAAGAGGACTATTCCTAACGTAAACATATCCACCCAGATTTATTGGAACAATTCATTTGGTTGCACGAGTTGCAGAATGAAAGTTGCACCACTTTGCAACTTTCAACTACTTGCATTTGACAACATTTTCCCCAAGTGAAAATTTGCCACCACAGGAAAATGACTCTGAGATTGAAAAAATCGAGAGAGGTTATTGTAGAGAGGCCCAACTTAATCTCATCAGATCATTTGATAAATTTCTAAGAGTCACAGTATCCGAATAATAGCATACTAAAGTTTGCAGCTATTTTGCACTTTCGACCCTTAAGGGATCGATCCAATTGAACGTAGCTCAAAGTGATTTCGTGTGTTTGTGTGTGAAAGAGGACCATTCCTAGTGTAAAAGCACCCACATGGATGCGTGGAAAAAATCTATTTGGTCACATGGGCTGCAAAACAAAAGTTGCACCACTTTGCAACTCTCAACTACTTGCATTTGACAACTTTTTCCCCAAGTGAAAATTCGCCACCACAGGAAAATGCCTCTGAGATAGAAAATACTAAAAGAGGTTATTGTAGAGGGGACCAACTCAATCTCTATTATGAGAAGTTTCTAACTGTCATGGTACCAGAGTAATAACATGCTAAAGTTTGTAGCGATTTTGAACTTTTGACACTTAAGTGATTGATCAGGTTGAATGTAGCTCAGAGAGATCTCACATGTTTGGGTGCCAAAGAGGACCATTCCTAGCATAAATGTACCCACCTGGACATGTTGGAACAATCCATTTGGTCACATGAGCTGTAGAATGAAAGTTGCAGCACTTTGCAACTTTCAACTACTTGCATTTGACAACTTTTTCTGCAAGTGAAAATTCACCACCATAGGAAAATGCCTCTGAGATAGAAAAAATCGAGAGAGGTTAATGTAGAGGGGCCAATGAAATCTCGTTGGATCAGACGATAAGTTTCTATGTGTCACGATACCTAAGTAAAAGCATGTTGAAGTTTGCAGTCATTTTGCAGTTTCAACTCTTAAGGGATCGATCCAGTTGAACATAGCTCAGAGCGATTTCACATGTTTCAGTATGAAAAAGGACCATGCCTAGTGTAAACGTACCCACCTAGATACGTTGGAACAATTTGTTTGATCACACAAGCTACAAAATAAAAGTTGCACCACTTTGCAACTTTTACCTACCTGCATTTGACACTTTATCCATCAAGTGAAAATTGGACACCGCAAGAAAATTCCTCTGAGATAGCAAAAATTGAGAGAGGTTATTGTAGAGGGGCCCAACAAGATCTCATAGGTTCAGAAAAAGATTTTTAATCATCATGGTTTATGAGTAATACCTTGTCAAAGATTGCTTCTCTTTTTCACTTTGGACCCTTAAGGGATCGAGTCAGTTGAATGCATCTTAGAGGGATTATGCTCTCTTTTCAATGGAATCAGGTGGGAAGCAGACTTAACTCCATTTTAGCTTTGGTTTGGTTGGATTTCAAGTGATTTTGTGCATTTTAGAAGCCAATTACTAAGGTTCAGTCTGTATACCCTGTTTTAAGAGTTTTGAGTGCTTTAAAATGTCATATTAAGCCTTCCACCCACTGTATGCTTCTTTAACTTTATGGAAAGGCTTAGTTAGGGTTATTAAACATGTGTGCAAATTTTTGTGTGCAAGGGGGGCAAATAGAGGGTTTTTATGTTATGTCATAGATGTCATATGGTGCATTTTTTAGTGGAAAATGGTGGTTTAGTGCTAGGGTTTGAATAATCTTTGTGGCAGCAATATCTCTTTAACTTTTAAGCTTGTTCAGACCTTTTTTAAGGTGTTTAAGGCTTTTGTTGGTTTCAGGAAGGTTTGGAGTATGGTTTTTCAATAAACCCTTTCCTACACCTCACCCTCAATATTTGATTATTCGATGGTCAATAGGTTGTTGTGGGTATTTTGAACATGATTTTCTTTGAATAAGATCAATTAAGACCATTAGGTATGTTTTAGGATAAGTTTTGGGTCTAGTGATCAAACATGTGAAAATTTCAATCCTACACTAGAAGCTGTCTTTGTAGCCTTTGAAGGAAAATTTGTGTATTTGTATATGAGTGTGCAAGAATGGAGTTTCGTTGATGTAATAAGGCTAATTCCAAGAAATTTTTGTGGGTTTAGAGGTCATTATTTGTAGTCATTAGTTTGGAGGAGTCTAAAGTTGCAAATTTGTAAGTTGCTTAAAGCAACAAATTTGAAATACAATGGTTACTTGTTTTAAAAGTTGGTATTTAGTTAGTTGAGAGAATTAATCAGTTAGAGAAGGGTGTAAAGGACTATGTAAATCCTTTATATGTGAATTAGAGGAGGTTATTTTTTAACTTTTGATGAATATCTAATAAGAATTATTCAAACTTGTCTTTGTTTTTTAATTTTCTGTGTAAATTTGTTGATCCCATGCTTGGTACGGCCTATAGCTTGTCTATACGGCTGCAAGGATGAAATATTTTGATAGAGGAGTGAGATAGATTTGTTTTGGAAGTGGTTTTGTCCAATTCCATAAATAATATAGGTAGTTATCATCATTCTTCTGGAACTGGTCAAAAACCCTCAAAAACTAGGGTTTGATCACAAGAATGCACACAACTCGCCATTCCCTTTTGGTTAAGGCTTAATTCTTGGTGGAATGGCAGAGTTCATCATCTAGTTTATGTTTGAATAGGTTTTGGATAATGGAATGGAGTTTGAAGTGATTTCTTGGTTACCTTAGGCTTGGCATCCTCAAGTGACAAGCATAATTCTATGTAAGAAAGTCTGAGTTTGATGAGTTGTGAGTGGAATCTTTTGAGAGGGGTTGTTCAAGGGTGTTGAGATGTATGTATTGATGTTGTAAGAACCATGTTCATGGATTAGGGGAGTTGGGGCGGTGCAGGGGCAACTTGGGGTCCAAATGCCTTCATGAGGCTTGAATGAATCTTTTTTTTTAAGATTGATTTCAATGTAATAAGGTCCTAAAGACCATCTTTAATGTTTTTAATAAGCTTTTAACCTTAGTGTTGAGTTTTGATGTTTGTAGTAGGTCTCCTTCTCACCATGTAGTGTTGGTGCATCTAGGACAACTAATGATTCATGGTGCCATAACGCAACCAAGTATTTGAGGGGAGTCACCTTGGTCATTTTTTGTGTTTTGAAGAGCCTTTAACACCTTTGGAGTGTTCTATCTACTCGGGTTCTTGGTGTAGTGTTTATTGCCATAACTAGGCAATTAGAGGTCTAAATAAGAGTTAGTTGGTTTCCAATGTCCCTCCAATTCAAAATTCAGTTGAGGGACATTGGATGGAGGTTGTTAGAGTTTAAATATGCCTCTCTTGGTCGAGGCAAGGTTGTTGATGAAGAAAGAAAGAAGATTCAATAAAACGTTTGCTTTGTTTTTTGATTTCCTGTGCAAGAATTGTTGATCCCGTACTTGGTACGATCTATAGGTTTGTTGTCAAACTCCTAGAATATAATGGTTTGAAAGGGGGTTTATTTGGCTCTCTTTTGGAATTGGTGTGGATTAATTTCATTGAGGGAAAAGGGAGATATTCATATTTCTTTGTCGAGTGGTCTGAAACCCTCCAAAATCAGGGTGTTGAGTAAATTTTGCTTGTATCTTCCATTCCCACCATGCATTAAGGCCAGGATTGGGTGGAATGGGAGATTACCATATTTAATTTTATCTTATAATTGATTTTTAGAATGTCATGCAAGTTTGGGAAGGATCTTTGAAGATCTAGGCCTGACATCATCATTTGCCGGGCGAAGAATCAAGGGGAAAAGTCTAATTTTTGGTCTTCGTGACAATTTTTTGTGAATACAGTCCTGTAGGGACTTGTGAAATGGATGTAAGAAGAGTATAGGAACTTAATTGTAGCTGAGGGGTGTTGGGGAGTGCCTAGATACTAATTTCCTTGAGCTGAGCAGCCTATTAAGTCTACCTTGTAGTGTTACCTTTTGGCTTGTTGTAACTTTACCTTTGATTGTCAAGAGGGAGACTTTGAGACTTTGTAGGGGAATCCATTTGTTTTCCAAATTTAGTGGTTTGGGCCTGGTATAGGCTTGCATGTGGTTTTTTTTTTGAATTTCCTACCAGGCAGTGCTACAAGGGTTAAGGGTAAAAGAGGCCTAAAGGCTAGAATAAAGCTTCGAAATTACTTTGTTTTCTCATAGTTTTACTGATTTTTTTGAGTTCCCTACCTATGTATAGGCCAAACAGGCCTTATATGTATTGAATTCCCTTGAGAAATAGTATATAAATGTTCTAACTTGTGTTTGGTTCCTTTGGAAGGGTTTGGTTTAATCTTTTAGTGCCTTAATTCATCAAATTGCTCCTATTGGGTTCCTGAACAGGCTCAAGGTTTTGGGGTTAATCTAGTGGCATAACCATCATCCCACCTATTGTCATCAAATTTAACTCAGTGGGATGATGTAGTTGAGTCTTAGTAATGTTACTTTAGGATTAGAAGGTGTGGAAGGATGATCTCTTGTCTTGCAGATTGAAAGGAAGGGTTGGAGGGTCAGACCTATGGAATGAGTAAGCCATATTGTTAATGGTAAGGTGAGTGTTCCTTAAGCATGGGTGGACCTATTGAAATATGTATGCATAGTTAGATTGGGTAGGAATGGCTAGGAAGGTGAATATTCAATAATGGTACCCTAAAACCCTAGTTATTTAGGCTACAAAGAGGGTTTTTATATTGGAGGCTTGTTTGATAATTTGGGGTCAAGAGACTTGGAAAATCCTTGGTTTGGGAACCTAAGTCAAGACTTTTTTTGGCTTAGAAGGTCTGGTGTGGAGATCTAAAGGTAGTCTCTTAGTAAAAATGGGCTAAATTGAGGCTTACAACTGTGAAAGTCCAATTTTGAGGCGCTTGGTCCTAAGAAGGTGTATCTGATTTTCCTGTATGTTGTATATCTTTGAAAAGTCTAAAAAACCAGTTTCCAACTGCTGCAAGGGAAACATATGTCAATAGGTGAGTTTTGAGGAGTTCAATGAATATGCCTTAAGGATTTCAATATTAATAAAATGAATATATTAACTCAGATAATGTAAAATGATGTAGAAACTTCAAAATTTATTATTCTACATTGTATACCATGCAAATTGGTGGTAAAAAGGTGATGGATCAAGCATAGATTGGTGCAATATGAAGTTAACTACATAAAAAAATGTGTTTCTAAATTAGATAAAGCGTTGAACCAAATAAAATACATAAGCATGTGGGTCTGAATCACAAGGTCAACCCCTATTTTTTTGTTTCAAGGTAAAACATATTTGGCGCTCGCCGAATTTGGAGAGCACCAAATTTTGCACATGCCAAATTTGGTGCTCTCTAAATTTGGCAAGTGTCAAATGTGTTGTTTTGAAATGGAGATATTTCTTAAAGACAAAAGGAGTGACACTTGAGATAAAGAGAAAGGTGATAGGAGTCAGAGATATTAGTCTAGGTAGTGTGGTAGTGATTGAGACCTCAAAAAGATAGAGACTTGAGAGGGATAGAGATTTATCCAGTTACAATGGGGGAAAATACCTGACAATAGGAGAGGGGTTGGGAGGGATGTGACCTGAGAGATACAAAAAGACCAAAGGGGGAGAGAGAGAGAGAGAGTGTGTGTGGGAGAGGGGGTTGGAGTGAAATATATTTTTCTAGGTAGGGTAGGAGATAAGTGAGGACTGACAGAGAGGGACTCTGAGAGAAGGAATTGGAGTGACATAGCTTATTCTAAGTAGCATGTGAGGGAGTAAGACCCGAGATAGAGAGACTTGAGAGGGAGAGATTTATCCAGTTATGATGGGGGAGAAGACCTAAGAGAGCGAGTGGGAGAGAGAGGGAGTGAGACCCTTAAACCGTAAACCCTATTCCATTAATGCTTAAAACCTTATACCTCAACCCTTAAACCCTAATCCCTCAACCCCTATGCCCTCTTAATCCCTCAACCATCAAACCTTAAAACCTAATCCCTCAGCACCTATACCCTCTTAATCCCTCAACCCTCAACCCTCAACCCTCAACCCTCAACCCTCAACCCTCAATCCTCAACCCTTAAACCCTAATCACTCAACCCCTTATACCCTCTTAATCCCTAAACACTCAACCCTCGACCCTAAACCCTTAAACCATAATCCTTCAACACCTATACCCTCTTAATCACTAAACCCTCAACCTTTAACCCTCAACCCTCAACCCTTAAACCCTAATCCCTCAACCCCTATACCCTCTTAATCCCTCAACCCTCAACCCTTAAACCCTAATCCCTCAACCCCTATACCCTCTTAATCCTCAACCCTTAAACCTTAATCCCTCAACCCCTATAACCTCTTAGTCACTCAACCCTCAACCCTCAACCCTTAAACCCTAATACCTCAACCTCTATACCCTCTTAATCCTTCAACCCTTAAACCCTAATCCCTCAACCCCTATACAAATTTAATCCCTAAACCCTCAACCCTTAAAGCCTAATCCCTCAACCCCTATACCCTCTTAATCCCTCAACCCTCAACCCTCAACCCTCAACACTTAATCCTCAAACCTCAACCCTTAAACCCTAATCTCTCAACACCTATACCCTCTTAATCCCCCAACCCTTAAACCCTAATCCCTCAATCCCCATACCCTCTTAATCCCTCAACCCTTAATCCTCAACCCTTAAACCCTAATCCCTCAACCCTCATCCCTTAAACCCTAATCCATCAATCCCTATAATCTCTTAATACCTCAAACCTCAACCCTAAACCCTTAAACCCTATATGTTATTAATCCCTTAACCATCAAACCATAATCCCTCAACCCCTATACCCTCTTAATCCTTCAACCCTCAACACTTAAAACCCTAATCCCTCAACCCTCTACCCTCAACCCCTATACCCTCTTAATCCCTCAACCCTCAACCCTCAACCCCCAAACCTTAAACCCTAACCTGTAAACCACTATACCCTCTTAATATCTCAACCATCAACCCCTAAACCCTCATCCCTCAACCCTCGACCCTTAAATCATAATGTGTCAACCCCTATACCCTCTTAATTCCTCAACCCTCAACCCTCAACACTTAAACCCTATACCCTTTTAATCCATAAACCCTCATCCCTCAAACCTTAAACCCTAATCCCTCAACCCCTATACCCTCTAAATACCTCAACCCTCAACCCTCAATTGTTAAACTCTAATATATCAACCCTTAACCCTTAAACCCTAATCCCTCAACCCTTAAAACCTCTTGATCCCTCAACCCTCAACCCTTAAAACCTAATCCCTCAAACCCTATACCATTTTAATCCTTAAAACCTCAACCCTCAACCCTTAAACAATAATCCCACAACCTCTATACCCTCTTAATCCCTCAACCCTCAACCCTCAACCATTAAACCCTAATCCCTCAACCCCTATACCCTCTTAATCCCTCAACCCTCAACCCTCAACCCTTAAACCCTAATACCTCAACCCCTATACCCTCTTAATCCCTCAACTCTCAACTCTCAACCCTTAAACCCTAATCCCTCAACCCTTATACCCTCTTAATCTCTCAACCCTCAACCCTCAACCCTTAAACCCTAATACCTCAACCCCTATACCCTCTTAATCCCTCAACTCTCAAACCTCAACCCTTAAACCATAATCCCTTAACCCCTATACCCTCTTAATCCCTCATTCCTCAACCCTTAAACCCTAATCCCTCAACCCATATGCCCTCTTAATCGCTCAACCCTCAAAACTTAAACCCTAATCCCTCAACCCCTATAACATCTTAATCCCTCAACCCTCAACCCTCTATCCTCAACCCTTAAACCCTATTCACTCAAACACTATACCCTCTTAATCCCTCATCCCTCAACCCTCAACCCTTGAACCCTAACCCCTCAACCACTATACCCTCTTAATCCCTCAACCCTCAACCCATAAACCCTCATCTATCAACCCCTATACCCTCTTAATCCTTTAACCCTCAAACCTCAACCCTTAAACCCTAATCCCTCAACCCCTATACCCTCTTAATCCCTCAACCCCTATATCCTATTAATCCCTCAACCCTCAACCCTCAACCCTCAACTATCAACCCTTAAACCCTAATCTCTCAACCCCTATACCCTCTTAATCCCTCAACCCTCAACTGCTAACCCTTAAACCCTAATCCCTCAACTCTCAACCATCAACTCTTAAACCCTAATCCCTCAACCCGTATACCATTTTAATCCCTAAACCCTCAACCCTCAACCCTTTAACCCTAATCCCTCAACCCCTATACCCTCTTAATGCCCCAAGCCCTATACCCTCTTAATCCCTCAATCCTCAACCCTTAACCCTTAAACCATAATCCCTCAACCCCTATACCCTCTTAATCCCTCAACACTCAACCCTCAACCCTCAACCCTTATACCCGAATTCCTCAACCCATATACCCTTTGTACACATCTAAAAATGGTCACGGTTAATCAAACCTATTAATTAATTATTTAATTAATATTTTAAAGTCATCTACATATAAATAAATTTAATTATTTATTTGTATTGCTCATTTTTTCCATTCTTCTAGTTTAATTAAATAAATAATTTTATTTATTTATTGTTATTTTCCTCTTAATTAAATTTAATAAATTTCATAATTTATTTATTTGATTAGATCATTTTATTTCTAAGTTTGAACATTTAAATTCAAACAAAGGATTATTCATCCTTCATTTCACATTTAACTATTAAATTTAAATTTTTTTCATCACACTTAATTAAATATCGTAAAATATTTAATTACTCATGGGTGAAGCCACAATAGTGGTTTACAATTCAAATGAGGAAGGAAAACTCACAAAAAATGACCCCATGGAAAAAAAAGTGATTTTAGGGGTTCGTACGAACCTTCTTGTTCAACCGAACCAAAAAGGGGTTCAGTCGAACCGGGGTTCGACCGAACCCATTTGAAGTTTGGCCACCCAAAAAATCATTACAATGCATGGGAAAGGGGTTTGAGCAAACCCCTAGAGGTTCGCTCAAACCGCTATGGGTTTGGACGAACCCTCTTATCACTAATCCCCCATCTAAGACACAAAAAATTCTAAATTTTGGCACTTCAGAGCTCGGATTGAGGATGAAAATGGAGGAATCTTCACAAACCCAATTAGAATCAGGTAGTCCTTAGAATGAGCTATCCAACGAATATAATTTTAATATGTTTTGGTTTTATTATGTATGTGTTTTTTTAGTTTTATTAGACATAGGTTTTTCACCGAAAATCAAGCTCTTTGTTTTGCGCATGTGGAAAAATAGCAGATTATCAAAAAATTAAAATTAAAAATATTCTAAGGTTGGGTATTGATGTCCTTGATCCATTAAAAAAAAAAAAAAATTGAATTTCGATTCATACAAATTTTTTTATGTTGTATACAATCTGCCTATGTCTAAATTGTAATTGGTTTGACTTTGAAACTTGATTAAGGAAAAATTATTCAATAAAAAACTATGAAACCAGATGAAAGTGGTAGATATCGTAGTCAAAAATCTAAACTCTAAAAAAATATAATTTTATCCTTCATACAAAAAAATTTATGTTGTATATGGTGAGTGTCACTTTTCTAAAATGTTGTTTTATGAAAAAAAAGTGCAATCTGATTCCAAAAAAATTGAAAAACATATTTTTAGAATCTACAAAAAAAATTTGATGAGACTCTAGTTTGCATCATTTTAAAATTCCTCATGGTTTAGCTGCTATAGGTTCCCAAATATGAAAATTTAGTTAAAAATAATAATTGCAGTGTCCAGTTTGGCCAAAAATTGTAAACCACTATTGTGGGATCACCCTGATCTTTTTCACTTCTTACACATAATTAAATATTAATTATTTAATTTTGGAAGCTTCTAAATTCATTGTCACAAGAAATTAAATAAATTTATTTCTTTAATTAGCAATTATCCTCAACTTTCAACCAATTTTCATAAATGAGGTGACAAATAGCATGTACATCTCCATTTTTGAATGAGGATGGTTTTGTGGGTTTAAAATATTCTTCCACTTTTCTCTCAACCTTCCACCTTTCTCTCAACTTCTTAATCTCTCACCGTTCATCTTCACAGGTTTGAGTTTCAACCATTGATCATTGTCAACTAGATTCTTGCCTTCGGAAAGTCTATAAATACAACCTTCTTGCAAGTAGATATCATCCTAGATTTCATGCGTAGTTACTATAGCTGCATTCAAATCAGAATATCAGATTTTTAGCAATATCATAGCATTTTAGTTCTTCAATTTCATAGCTTATATCATATAGCAATACACATGCATTTTCAATCAATATCATTCTCCTAAGTTGTCATTTCAACAAAGTTGTTGCTTACACAATTGAGAGCCAGTAACTTTAATCAAATCCTTGGAGATAGAGGATGATGGGATGAATTTGAAGGAGCTACTATTATTTAGAGTTTGTCTTATCTTTTTAATTAGTTTATTTCAATCTAATGTTTCATTGGTGTGTTAGTTTACCTTTTAATTAGTTCAATTATTCTAACAACACATTTTTGGTGCCCACTGTGGGGCATCCCCCCGTTTTTAATCATTTTATTACAAAATTTTCTAACAGGTGAAGGACTGGAGTTGCTCTTTAGTGCATACAAGCCTCTATTTAGTGCATCCCTAGACTTTTTCAATGCACCCCTAGACTGTTTCAGCACATCCATGGATTATTTTAGCACATCCATGGACTTTTTGGCACATAGACGACCTGTTTTAACGCATCCTGGTTTTATCATTTAGCACATTTGTTGACTATTGTGGTGCATAGATGACCTGTTTTGGCACATAAAGTGGTTGTAAAAAAATGAATTCTAATTCCAATGCCATCCGTGGACATGATTTTTCAATTCGATTTTAAATTAAAATGAAGCAATCCTAGGATAGACATTTAAAATCTAGAATTTATCAATCCTAGGATAGTCACCAAACTTTATTTTATGCTAGTTAAAATGAATCCAATGTTTGTTGTGAAGCAAAATATTCACTTAGCATAGAAAACTGTCATTTAGATTTAAAATTGAACCATTTGTTTTTTATGATTGTTGGGTAATAGGTATATGCTCTCCCCTTTACTAGGTGATTAGAAAACTAGACTTACCTATTTCATTTTATGCAATTCATGCTTTATTACAACCTTTAGAAGGCCTGCCATAGTGGGAAAAAGTACTCACCCTATGGGAATGACCTAAGTGGGAACAACCAAAGCCAAGTTTTCCAACCCACTCTAATCAAAAGTGAATTTTGGGGAGACCCATATGCAACAGAAGTAAGCAAGATAACCATCCGCAAACTATTTGTTCTAAAGATTGGGAGGTCTTGTGAGGGAGTTTATCTATTGCCATGCTGAACGGAAAGTGTTACTATGAACCATAGTGTAGAAAGCCAGCCATGTCAGTATCCAAACATCATTTTAATCACGGTGCAAGGGGAGGGAAGAATTTGCCCCCAAGACACTCACCATATAATGGCCATAGATTGTTTGCTCAAGGGATCGAGAAAATCTAACCTTGAGTATGCACTTGGAAAAGACAAAAACATGGATGCCCTCTAGGGGGTGACATGACTGTGTGAGTCGAAGAGATTTTAAGTTGTCGGTTGTGATTCCTATGATGACCTATTTGACAACTAAGAGTGAGTCTTTTTGAATTGCTTATCTTGTTAAAGACCTATGGAAATCTCAAGAACATACACTCTTTGTTTAGATTTTAGGATTAACAAATAAACTATCTGCTACTGTATGTCATGATTTTCACATTTAAATTAGATTAAGATCATCCGAAAATATCAAAACATGCCTATCTAAGAAAAATAATTGGTAAGTTTAGTGCATCCCTAGTCTGTTTTAGTGCATATGTGCTCTGTTTCAGTGCATTTGTGCTCTTTTTTAGTGCATTTGTGCTTTGTTTCAGTGCATATGAGCTCTGTTTCAGTGCATTTGTTCTCTATTTTAGCACATTTGTGCTCTATTTCAATGCATTTTTTCTCTGTTTTAGCGCATTTGTGCTTTGTTTCAATGCATTTGTGCTTTGTTTTAGTGCATGTGTGCTCTTTTTTGGCGCATCCATGCTCTGTTTCGGTGCATCTATGTTCCGAGCCTAGGTAATTTTCTGACATTCAAAAATCAATCATCTTAGTCTAGTCTTTTCCTATGCTTAGGGTTCGAAAGTCTGCAAATTTTTCCAAAAAGTCCCTAGAGAGGAATATTAGAAAGCCAAAGAAATTTCTCAGTTATAAGAAGTTACTGAAAAAGAGGAAATTTTTATACCAAAGTCGAAATATCTTGCTTGAACACAGGACCTTTATTCATCAATATCATGACTTTGTTAGAGGTTTCATTGACGATTATGATGTAGAACCATTATACTCATGAGCTTTCTTTCAAAGAAGAGCCCTTTCTCAAAGGCATAATCACAGTCAGCGTATTTGTTCCTCTTACATTCCCCAACCTACAATTGTATACTCTACTCGTCCTAATAAATTTCTACAATAGATAACTCAAGCACATTAGACATTTATCAAATCCTTCTTTTTACAAAGCTATGATCAAGCTTCACAAAGTGCAAAATCATCTTTGTTTTTTATCTTTGGTTTAATTCCCGCAAACAGGATTTTCATCCTTTCAATTAGGGAATCAAGAGCTAAATATTAGAAATATCTTAAGTCATAAAATCTTCATTCTATCCCGACTTTAATATCCATCAAACTTGCACTCTTTCATTCTTTTGATCAAAGTTAGTAGAAATTTGGCAAAGCTCATGCCTGTTGTCATGAGATCTCAAAAGCACATAGAAAAAGATGAAAGAGAAAGTACAATAAAAAAAATGGGTGATAATAGTGATAGGGAAGAGAATCCCTTTCATAATTCAAATAATGAAGAGATAAAATAAGAGAAGCTCGAAGAAGTAGAGCAGGATCCCCAATTTCATACTCTTATGGAAAGGATTTTAGAACGAAACAAAGAAAGATATTTCCTTTCATTAGCTAATCAAGGAGCTAAGTTACCTATCGATGTTTACACAGAAGGGATTAAAGTAAATCCTAAAGCCCCTCTTAATGATTTTGATGCCTTCACCCAACATTTAAAAGCATTACAAGGGAAAATAAAGGAAATTCAAGGGGGTACAACAAAGAAGTATGTTTTGGATGATATATGTCTTTATCCATTTGAAAAGAGTCTTCAAATGATTCCTTTTCCAAAACATTGTGAAATCCCTAAATTTGATAGGTATAATGGGAAAACTAACCCCATTAAACATGTGAGGGATTTCTGAAATATGATCTTATAATTCGCTCATGAAGATACCTACTTAATGCGATTGTTTCCACAAAATATGGGTGGACAATCCATGGAGTGGCTTTCAAAGATCACTCCCCCCATCAGAAAATTTGAGGAGTTGATAAATAATTTATATCGCAATACTCCTAAAACATCCAATACCAGATAACCATGCTTGATTTGTGTAAGGTGAAACAAAAGGTAGGGGAATCTTTCACCACTTTTTTACAAAGGTGGAGAAGGGTGTTTGCTAGATATTCCTGTCCTTTTCCTGAAACAAAAAAGATGGAGATCTTTATTGATATTCTGAATCAAGAGATGAGTTATAGACTAAACCTTAACTATCCTCAATCATTTGAAAAAATGATTGAAAACATGATTACTATTGAAGGTGCCTTGGTCAAGCATTGAGTTCTGAAAAATTGATAAAGAAGGTTCAAATTCGTACAACAAAAACAACACCAACAATAGTAACAACAATGACAAGTCACGATTTTGGACTCGAAATAAAAATGTGACCAATAATCGTGGAAATAATTTTGGCAATAATCAAAATTCAAATTTTCCCAGATCTTCATATTTTTTGAATCGCTGGAGTTTTACTCCATTGGGCCTATCTTTGGAATCCATTCTAAAAGAATTATTTTATCAAAATGCCATTAATTACATTTCCACCGCAAAGAGATTATGAGCCTCGAGTTAAACCACCATTATGGAATGACTCACACTTTTGTGATTATCATAGGTGTAAAGGTCATAAGGAAAATAATTGCCAAGGGTTAAAGAATATTGTTTAGGATTTGATTGATAACCGTACCATTACGGTTGAGGGAGATAATGCCAATGATGACCATCAGGCGTACAAAGATCCTCTTCCTAATTATCAAAAAGGGGAATATTCAGGTGACAAGGGCAAGAATGTTAATTATTTCCACGACACCATTATCAATCATATTTATAATGATGATCAACAAATCAATGCTATATGAATCAAAGGTAAGTAGGAATATCAAGAGGTCAATGCTATGACAAGGGGACAAGCCAAAATTATTGTTAAAGGAAGCTCATCTAATCTACCCGTATCTCCAAGATACCATGGACAACCATCAACATCTATACAATAGGCTACAACAATCTTAGCTTCAACTTTAGTTCCCATCACCAAGTTTAATGGAGTATTTATTAAAGAAAATGAAATGGAAGATAGAGCTATCCTTGATTGTCTCTATAAATATGAAGAAGAATCAGTAAAACATGTCAAGTTACCCAAAAAACAATATGGAAAAGGTTATGCAATAATGCAACAAATGGGTTATGAAGGAAATGGCCCTATCGGAAAGAGAAAAGAGGGTATTGTTTAACCTATCCAACTGAAAACAATGCACCCAAAGGATAAGATTGGGTTAGGATATGGTAAAATTACAAAGGAAGAAGTAGTATAAAGAATATCCAATGAGGAGTTAGCTAAAAATATTTTTGAATTCAAGCAAACAATTCTTACACTAACTCCAATGAATACGAATGGGATGATGTCTCTGATGATACATTCTTGATAGAGAAAAGGGTGGATGTCATACACAAATTCACACCTGCATTCTTACAAGGGGAAAGCTCAAGGCCTCCACTTTACTACGTTCTACAAAGTGATCATGACTCAAGTGAAACTGATTCGATTCAAAGTGAGACAAATCATCTACAGAAGGATACCATCCTAGACTTCTCCCATAATGACATTAATAATAGCATCATGACCCTAACGGCCAGTGACCTTACTCACCCTAATGATCCATTTCCTTTGGTCCATCTTGAACTCATCAATTGGGAACAAATTGCACCAATTGATATCCCAACTTTTCCAAATGACGAAACTATCATAAAATTTCTTTGTTCATCCCAACCGGAAACAAGTTCCACCAGGGAATCTCAAGATCAAAGTTTTCAATAGGAAAGTGCCAAGTTTCTCAACTATGAAATAAATAACATAAACGAAAGATCTAATGGTGAAAACCTAACAAAGGGAGTATTATATTAAGAAAAGAGAAAAATAAAAAGTGTATCCAATAGTGAAAACCCTTCAAAGGCATTAGAGGATGGGAAAATTGACACTCTCCCGAAAAAATACCAAGAAAGGTCTTCTATTCTAATAGAACCAACGAAGGCTCTCAATATAGGTACTACAGAACAACCCAAAGTCTTGCAACTTGTTGCATCTGTAACAAAGGAGGAAATACCAGGATTTACAGAATTTCTCAAAAACAATAAAATAAGTTTTTCTTGGTCCTATGTCGATATGCCTAGATTAGATCGAGTTCTCATCATGCATCATCTATCTATCATGTCGGGGGAAAAACCTGTGAAGCAAAAACTCAGAAAAATGCATCCACATGTTGCATTATTGGTTAAAGAAGATTTAAAGAAGCTTTTAGATGTTGGATTCATTTGGTGTATTGACTATGCAGAATGGATCTCCAATATCACACCTATTTCAAAGCTAGACATAAGGATTAGAATTTTTATAGATTTAAGGGATTTGAACAAGGAATGTCCTAAAGATGACTTCCCTCTACCAAACATAGATATGATTGTTGATTTGACTATTGGACATGTGATGTACTCATTAATGGATGGATTTTTAGGATACAACCAGATAAAGATTGCAGGAGAGGATGAGGATAAAATAGCATTCACATGCCCTTGGGTTACCTATTGCTCGAACATAATGCCATTTGGGTTGAAGAATGCAGGAGCTACATACCAATGTGCAATGACAACAATTTTTCATGATATGATGCATACATTCATGGAGGATTACGTTGATGATCTCTTCGCCAAATCTAACACCAGGGAAGGGCACATAGCTATCTTATCTAAAAATTTCACAAGAATGGAACAATTCAAAGTGAGACTTAATCCAAAGAAATGTGTTTTTGGAGTGAAATTTGGAAAGCTGCTAGGTTATATTGTATCAGAAAAGGGAGTTGAGGTGGATCTAGCTAAGGTACAGGCAATTCTTGATATGCCACCACCAAGAAACATTAGTCAACTATGCTTTTTGGAGGGACTGTTACAATCCATCTGAATATTTATTGCCCAACTAGCGGATAAAATTTTGCCATTTACTCATCTCTTAGAAAAGAACGTTCCATTTAAATGGGAAGAAAAATGTGAAGCATCGTTTGATCAGATAAAGTAGTATCTAATGAATCCACCAATATTGATTCGACCAGTGCAAGTTGCACCACTCATATTGTATATTTTTGCAATGAAAGTGTCCCTAGGAGCATTATTGGCACAAGAAGACAAATCAGGAAAGGAGCGAGAAATCTATTACATCAGTTGAACTTTGACAAGTCATGAGCTAAATTACACCTTCATTGAAAAATATTTCTTAGCGGTAGTGTTCACTTCTCAAAAGTTACGACATTATATGCTAGCACATACAATAAAGCTTGTGGCTAAGATCGATCCACTCAAATATGTTTTAAGTAAGGAAACCTTAACTGGAAGTTTGGCTAAATGGGTCATGATTCTAGGTGAGTTTGACATTCATTATGTGGATCACAAAGCTATAAAGGGATATGTAATTTCAGATCAGTTAGCAGAAGCACCAATGCCAAAAGAACACCCAATACACATTGATTTTCCTGATGCTGATGTATTCACAATAGTTATCAAGCAGCCATGGGAACTTAACATGTTTTAGGAGCAAGGATTCTTTTCATTACTCCTCAAGCACATACAATTCCAAAGTATTATCAGCTAATTTTCCCTTGCACAAACAACACAGCTTAGTATGAGGCACTATTAATTGGCTTGAGAATTGCAGTGGACTTGAAAATCATAGAACTTCAAGTTTTTGGTGATTCATAACTTGTTATAAATCAAATCAATGATGAATATCACACTATGGATGACAATTTGATGCCTTACAAAGGATGGTGGATGATTTTAAGAAATAATGTGTTGATATCAAGTTCATACAAATTCCACGTATTGATAATAAAACAACGAATGTTATGGCTACAATCACATCTCTACTCCAGTTATCAGAGAATCAAGAACGGTATGATGTCCTGGTGGAACAATTATTTTCTCCCACTTATGACAATCCAAAAACTCAAATCATTTGCCACTTAACTAGTTTTGATTCTCCCTTGTATGGCCAAA
This sequence comes from Sequoiadendron giganteum, assembly GCA_007115665.2. Lineage (NCBI taxonomy): Eukaryota > Viridiplantae > Streptophyta > Pinopsida > Cupressales > Cupressaceae > Sequoiadendron > Sequoiadendron giganteum. The sequence goes on along the minus strand of CM021103.1, from coordinate 73,411,994 downwards.
TTTACACTTACCTAAAGGATACTATTTTACCTTTAGATTTGTCTAGAAATTAGAAAAGGAATTTCATTCATCAATCCTCCCATTATACTTTAATTTCTGATGTCTTATACCGGCATGGTCTGGATGGTACCCTCCTTAGGTGTCTCAAAAGTGATGAATCAGAAAAGGCCTTACAAGAGGTACATGGTTGAATTTGTGGGACACATTTGAGTGGAATAACCTTAGCAAAGAAACTTGTTAGATTGGGTTACTACTAGTCGACCATGGAGAAGGAATCATTCATATTTGTGAAGAAATGTGAAAAATTTCAAATTCATGGGAATCTCATTCATCCTCCTACTCAGGAATTACAACTCTTCACCACAACATGGCCTTTCACTCAGTGGGGATTGGACTTGGTTAGCAAGATACACCCATCATCTTCAAATGGATAGAAATTCATCATCACAACCACTGAGTATTTTACTAAGTGGATTGAGGTTGTTCCCCTAACAACTGTTACTAGCAAACAAATCTCTTCATTCATTTTGAACTATATCATATGTCGATATGGTACTCCCGACTCCATTATCACGAACAATGGAAGACCCTTTAAAAATCAGGATGTTGATGAACTATGTGAAATATTTCACATCCAACATAGGTTCTCTACACCTTACTATCCACAAGGGAATGGTCAAGTTGAAGCTTTAAACAAAACAATTATGAAGATTTTGAAGAAAACAATGAATGAAGCAGGCCATGATTGGCATGTCCAATTAAATCCAACATTGTGGGCATACAAAACAAGTATTCACACACCAACATGTGCTACTCCTTATTCTTTGGTCTATGGAGCAGAAGCTATTCTACCACTAGAAGTTGAGGTTCCCTCACTTTGAGTATCACTAAAGGGGTTAATCAATGGTGAAGACTATAGAGTATCAAGGTTGCAAGAGCTGGAACTGCTTGAGGAACGACGTCAAACTGCAGTCAATCATTTGAAGGGATATCAACAAATTATGTCCCACAGCTACAATCACAGAGTCAAACCTCAAAATTTTCAATTGGGTGACTTGGTTCTCAATGAAAACCCTCGTAATCAATAGGATCAGGAAAAGAAAGTCAAGTTTGAACCTAATTGGTCCGTTCGTTATCATTTTTGCATATGGATCAGGGGCATATCAGTTGTCAACATCAAAAGGAGACCTGTTTGAAGATCTGGCCAAAAACATTCATCTAAAGAAGTTTTATGCCTAAAAATATCAAAAGCAATATAAAAATTCCTAAAAATATATCAAAAGAGAAAAAATACAAAAAAAAAAGGGACCAAAAATCATTGCCTTTATGAAAACCTGGCAAATAGGCATCTTGGTAACAACAAAAAAAAAACATAAAATCAGGAAAAAGTGCAATAAAAGCAAATGATGAGAACCTGGCAAATAGGCATTGTTTGTAATTTTGTTTGGCTCTCTCATCTATTAGGTTACATTCTGCATATCCACCTTTCATCAGCATCACATACATGCTTCACCATCACATTCACATCATACAACAAAAAATTCATCATGGCTTGATGATTGGGGTTATCCTTAGTAGTAGTTGTGTCTAACAGGAGTTAGAGTACAAGGTCACTAAGAGGGAAATTCACTTCTTAGATATTTCTAGTAGGAAATTGACAACATGTGTCAAGAATCGAAATATTAGGAAACAACAAACTTGTCCAATTAAACTGAGTCTACATGACTGTTTTGACAGATAACTAAAACAAATTGGATGATCTTAATCTAAATACAATGAATGACAAACTTCAAGCATAAATGTTGTTTTGACATTTGATGACATCATATCTTTGGAGTGGCTCAATGATGTATTGAACTAGAATCACAAGGAAGGAGTATGATTTTTCTTTGCTTTTTGTCTCTAAGATAATCATTAGTTTTGTGCAATTTTTTCAGGGGACATGCTCTACAATGTATCATTGATGACATTTCAGAATTTGCATAAGAAAATGGTTAACTTTTGTCTGTTTATGCAAGCAATACTTAGGTCATCTTGGTTCAATTATACCTCATTTATCATATTAACTTGCTATATCAAATATCATGAAATCAGTTTTCAGGTCATCATTGGTGCTAACATACCCTTTGAGGCTTGTACTAACTTTCAACATATCAAAAGGTTCAATGATGAAAATCAAGGGCAACATGGAATGACAAACAAGAGAATGGCTCATTGCTACATTCTAGGATTGCATAATTCATTTAGATTCGCATTTTGGAGGCTATTTAAGTAGATTTTTGAAGGTTGGGAAACTTTTCATATATCTTTTCAAACAACAATTAAGTACATTTGGAAATTATGGCATCTCATTGCATTGTCATTCATTACATATCATTTCATCTTGATTATTCATTTAAGATATCATTATCATTACATTTGCACTATTTTCCATTATTTTTACATCATATCATTTCATTATCAATATTATCATTATCATTATTTGATCTCATTTATTTTATCATGATCATTATCCATCTTTAAATATTATATCATTTTTCATTATTATTATCATTATTCATTTTGGTTCATATATATCCCATTCTCATATCATGTGCACATCATTCATTAAATATTCATCTCATTTATATCTCATTGCATTATCACATTCAAATCATAATTTTTCATTCATATTAGTTTACATCATATAACTTTTTTTAGGACATATCATTTCATTAAAATCATTCAAATTTCATCATAAAATAAACATGCATCCATAATAATTTCATCATATTACATCATCATATCATCATTGCATCATCATACATAAAATAAAATGCATACATGAATCCATAACACATGCATAATCAAATCACCACTACATATCATAAATCTCATGAAAAAAAATGTCTAGAGGTACACGGATATCAAATGTTTCAACAAGATATATAAAAATACAATGAATAAATGTGTCAAGACACTCATCACTGAGGGGCATCTAGCCATGACACATGGATGCTACTATCTCCCAAGGCGGTAGGTCTCACTAGATCTTTGCTCCCGGAAGCTCTGATCTCTCATCTGACTAGCTGACCCACACTTTTAGTATCACTCTTGGTATGACTGAGTGAATGGGTTTGAGACCGAGTACCTGACTGTGTGAAGGAAATCCTCCTCACGGGTGGCACTACCTCAAATTATCTCATCCTATAATACTCAACCTCCTGAGCGGTCTCCAATACTTATACTACAACCTCTCCAATAGAGGTGCTCTTGACTGATCTAAGGAGTCTCTCAGCTACCCCCTCGGCCTATATGCATATCTCTTGAAAGCTATCTTGATCTGCCGTAAGCTGAGCTATCTGTGGGTCAGGAGGTGATGGTTGTGCAGCCTGTGCATGTAGTTGGTTGATCATCACCTGTGTCTATGCTAACTGACTTCAAAGATTCTGAACCTCTACCTGCAAAGCATCCATCTATCCTTGTGTAGGAGCCCTGATAGTAATCCATGAAGCCGAAGTACTTAGTTGATCCACTACTCTTGATGTCTGTAGCCTCATACGGAAAGGTACATCAGAGAAAAACCTCTGCCCTCCACTCCCACCACCTCTTTCATCCCCATCATCACCAGTGTCCTCTGAGCCATCAGACTCCTCCTCCATCTCCTCATCCTCCTCATCCTGCTCATCCACATCCATAAATACTCCACCTATATCCTCAGCCTAGCCTGTGTGTGCCCCTGCCTCTGCTGGTACCTTGCCTGACCTTGTGGCTGCCCTATTGTTGCCTTTGCCTATGGATTCCATTGTGCTCGCTGTATCACTAGTCCTCCCAATAATGGAGCAAGCTCCTCTAGACTGGTAAATATCGAAAAGGGATGTGTGTAAAAATATGTTGTGTACTCATCTGTCATCCCTACATAAGTAACCTTTGGATGTATAGCACAATAATCTGGCTACAGATCTAAGTACTCTACTCTGGAAGCCTCGATCTTCACAAATGGACCCCACTCTAGCACATCCTCTCCATACCTGGCATAGTGTGCCACACCCTATGGAAATATCTATACTAATTTGTACTATCTCAAGACCCCCATCCCCAAGATCCACTCAATGATAAATGGGGTATGACCAATCAAGTACCTCGATCTCATGCAGTAGGGCAACTCTATATCATCCACCTCCCACATATCACAATCCAAATATGGTCTCTAGATGATTGTATCCAAATCATCTAACATGTGTCGCTAGTACTCTAACTTTCCCATCATCAGTTGGAAAATGGGACCTGTGTAGGCATAAACATATGGACAACCAAGTGGGCGATCTCTCCGAACAATGGGGCGAGCAATGGAAAAATGCTCCCATGCAAATATCTGTAGCAAAGTAAGTCCATAGGAGAGACTCTTCCCATCTAAGTACATGACCTGATGAAGATCATGATATAGATGGGCAAGCATGCATGATCCCCATGCATATCTAGTCTGGTGGAGAAGCATGTCCTCCAGAATCCTACGCCAACCAACTGATAGTCCCTTTGACCTGTGATCAGGACAAAGGAAACCATCGATGAATCCTGCTAAAACTAAAGGCAGTGGGGCATATCTCTCCACCATATCCTTCCAGGAAATCTCATACCTGACAGTATGAGGATCCTGGAAGACTCGTCTTAGCACATCAGTCCCTCCAATCTCTTTGTGATCATAGATCACAAGCTCACCAACTATAGGAATACTCAGAATCCTGTATACATCCTCTGGAGTCATGGTAGTCTCTCTTGTGGGCAGATGAAAGGTGTTATGCTCACTATGCCACCTCTCAGCTAGCGTAGTCAATAGTGCCCTATTGATCCTATATTGTGGGATCCTCAACAATGGACTCAACCCACATTGGTATATAACCTCTAGATATGTCTTGTACAATCAAGGAATCATCTCCTACATGCAGGAAAATCTCTCTCTAATCTGGAGGAGGTTAAATTCCTCCTTTATAACATTAAAATAAATCATGCAAATCAATCAGCAGGGAATATCTAATCAAATTAGTACATCAAGCAAGTTCATCAATTGTATCAATCAACAAGAAATCAACTCAATCAAATGAAATCCTTTTTTTTTTTCAATCACGAAAACAAATTTATCAATCATTTCTACTATTTTTTTTTCATATCACATGGAAACAAATTTAACAATCAATTGAATCAACATCTATCTATTTGTCTTTCAGTCGGGAAATAAAATCTATCATCTTTTCTATTTGTCTTTCAAGCAGGAAAGCAAATTTATCAATCATCTTTACTATCTGTTCTTCAAGCATGAAGACAATTTTATCAATTAAAGCTAAACTATCCTTGATTTTATTCAACAACATATAATCAGTTGTCTAATCTAGCAACAATCATCAAGTACATATAATTTTTTCTTCAAAACTTGAAATTTGGCAAAAAATCATGGATGCGTTAAAACAATCAACGAATGCACTAAATCATGTATGCACGACTTTAATCCATATATGCACTAAAATAGTCAATCAATGTGTGACTCCATCTATGCGCTAAAACATGCTATGAATGCGCTAAATCACCTATGTGCGATTATATCATGCAGATGCGCTACTCTATCTCATCAATGCACTAAACTAGCTTATGCGCTAATCTAGCATTCGACGTGGGAAAATTTCCTAGATGCGCTACTTGAGGTGTCCTATGCACAATTTCATCTATGCATGACTATTCTACATCTATGCGCTACTTTTTATGCACAACTCTATCTAATGGATGCGTCGAACTATGGCTCGCATGCGCTAAAGCATAACATAAAAAAATTTAAAAATTAAAAAATGCATGAAAATTAATCAAAAAAAAATTTGCACGGAGGGTCAAGTCAACTTACCAGAGGTCCATATGCAGTTGGTCTCTGATACCAATGGGCTCTCTCGAATCTGTGGTGCTCATAAGGGATCGACATCTCATTTTTATCTCTTAGAGCTCTGAAAATTACTACAAGTTACTATTCAAATGACAATGAATTTTCACCTTTTCCGCCTTTTAAGGGGGTAAAAGTGGGAAATTATTCTTATTTTTACTATACAAAGCACTATTTCAAGAGTTAAATAGCCATTTTCTCTCCAAAAATTAATTTTTTTTTTTTGAATTATCCTCATCATCATGCGATTTATCTCTCGAGGGGGCATATAGCATCGGTAACTTCTAAATTTTGGGGCAAAATGTACATGTCTAAAAATGGTCACGGTTAATCAAACCTATTAATTAATTAAATATGAATTATTTAATTAATATTCTAAAGTCATCTACATATAAATAAATTTAATTATTTATTTATATTGTTCATTTTTCTAATTCTTCTAGTTTAATTAAATAAATGAGTTTAATAATTATTGCTATTTTCCTCTTAATTAAATTAAATTTCATAATTTATTTATTTGATTATCATTGTATTTCCAAGTTTGAACATTTAAAATCAAACAAAGGAATATTCATCCTTAATTTCACATTTAAATATTATATTTAAATCTTTTTCATCACACTTAATTAAATATCTTAAAATATTTAATGACTCATCTTTTTCACTTCTTACACATAATTAAATATTAATTATTTAATTGTGGAAGCTTCTAAATTCATTGTCACAAGAAATTAAATAAATTTATTTCGTTAATTAGCAATTATCCTCAACTTTCAACCAATTTTCATAAATGAGGTGACAAATAACATGTTTATCTCCATATTTGAATGAGGATGGTTTTGTGGGTTGAAAACATTCTTCCACTTTCCTCTCAACCTTCCACCTTTCTCTCAACTTCTTAATCTCTCACCATTCATCTTGACAGGTTTGAATTTCAACCATTGATCCTTGCCAACTAGATTCTTTCCTTCGGAAAATCTATAAATGCAACCTTCTTGCAAGTAGATATCATCCTAGATTTCATGCATAGTTACTATAGTTGCATTCAAATAAGCATATTAGCATTTTATCAATATCATAGCATTTCAGTTCTCCAATTTCGTAGCTTAAATAGTATAGCAATACACATGCATTTTCAATCAATCCCATTCTCCTAATTTGTCATTTAAACAAAGTTGTTTCTTACATAACTGAGAGCTAGTAACTTTAATCAAATCCTTGGAGATAGAGGAAAATGGGATAAATTTGAAGGAGTTGTTGTTATTTAAAGTATGTCTTATATTTTTAATTAGTTTCTTTCAATCTAATGTTTCATTGGTGTGTTAGTTTACCTTTTAATTAGTTCACTTATTCTAACAACACACCCTCTACCCTCTACCCTTAAACCCTAATCCCTCAAACCCTATACACTCTTAATCCCTCAACCCCTCTACCCTCTACCCTCTACCCTCTACCCTTAAACCCTATCCCTCAACTCCTATACACTCTTAGTCCCTCAACCCTTAACCCTCAACCCTTAAACACTAATCCATTTTCTCCTATACCCTCTTAATCCCTCAACCCTTAAGCCTCAACCCTCAAACCCTAATCCCTCAAACCCTATACCCTCTTAGTCCCTCAACCCTCTACCCTCAACCCTTAAACCCTAATCCATCAACTGCTATACCCTATTAATCCCTCAACCCTCAAACCTTAAACCCTAATCCCTCAACCCCTATACCCTATTGATCCCTCAACCCTCAACCCTCAACCCTCAACCCTTAAACCCTAATCCCTATACCCATATACACTCTTAATCCCTCAACCCCTATAGCCTCTTAATCCCTCAACCCTCTAAACCTCAACCCTTCTCAACCCTAATCCCACAAACCCCTATACCTTTAATCCATCAACCTCTTCTACTCCTCAACCCTAAATCAGAATCCCTTTAACTTCTATACCCTTTTAATCCTTCAACCCTCAACCCTAATCCTCAACCCTTAAACCCCTAATCCCCAGCCTTATACCATCTTAATCCTCAATCGTACAACCCCTAAACCTCTAATCCTCAACCCTATACAATCTTTTTTAATACCTCAAATCACTCTCAACCCTAAACCTTAACTCTCAACCCTTATACCCTCTTAGTCCTCAAACCTCAACCCTTAACCCCTAATCCCTCCACTCATATACCCTCTTTAATCCCTCAACCCTCAACCCTCAAATCCATCAACACTTCTAAACCCTAATCTCAACACATATACCATCTTAACTCTCAACCTCAACCCTCAACCCTCAAAAACTCTCAACCATCAACCATCAACCCCAACCCTAATATCCAACCTCTATACCCTCTTAATTCTCAACCTCAACTCCTTAACCCTTAAACCCCAATCCCTCAACCTTTATACTTTAATCCATCAACCTCAACCTCAACCCTTAAAACCTCTTGCTAACTCTCTCAAACCTTATACCCTTTTTACCATCAAAACTTATACCTTTTTAATCCCTAAACCCTCAATCCTGCAAAACCTTATAAATTCTCTTAATCCCCTCAACCTCTAACCCTCAACTCCTCAACCCTCAACCCTTAAAACCTGTCCCTAATCCCCATACCCTCTTAATCCCTCAACCCTCAATCCTGAACCCTTAAACCCTAATCACTCGATCCTTAAACCCTAATCCCTCAACCCCTATACCCTCTTAGTCCCTCAACCCTCACTCCTCAACCCTCAACCCTTAAACCCTAATCCCTCAACCCCTATACCCTCTTAATCCCTCAACCCTCAACCCTTAAACCATAATCCCTCAACCCCTATACCCTCTTAATCCCTCAGCCCTCAACCCTTAAACCCTAATCCCTCAACCCCTATACCCACTTAATCCCTCAACCCTTAAACGCTTTCAACCCTTAAACCTAACTCTCAAACTCTATACCCTAAAACCCTAAACCCTCAACCCTTAAACCCTAATCCCTCAACCCCTATACCCTCTTAATCCCTCAACCCTCAACCCTTAAACCGTAATACCTTAACCCCTATACCCTCTTAATCCCTCAAAACTCAACCCTCAGCCCATATACCCTCTTAATCCCTCAACCGTTATCCCTCAACCCTTAAACCCTAATTCCTCAACCCCTCTACCCTCTATGCTTAAACCCTAATCCCTCAAATCCTATACATTTTTTATCCCTCTACCTTGTACCCTTATTGCCTATCCCTCAACCCCTATACCATCTTAATCCCTCAACCCTCAACCCTCTACCCTCAACCCTTAAACCCTAATCCCTTTTCCCCTATACCCTCGTAATCCCTAAACCCTTAACCCTCAACCCTTAAACCATATTCCCTCAACCCCTATACCCTCTTAATCCCTCAACCCTCTACCCTCAACCCTTAAACCCTAATCCCTCAACTACTATACCCTCTTAATCCCTCAACCCTCAAACCTTAATACCTAATCCCTCAACCCCAATACCCTCTTGATCTCTTAACCCTCAACCCTCAAACCTCAACCCTCAACCCTCAACCCTCAACCCTTAAACCGTAATCCCTCAACCCCTAATTTTGAATCCCTTAACCCCTATACCCTCTTTATCCATCAACCCTCAAACTTCAACCCTTAAACCCTAATCCCTCAACCCCTATAACCTCTTAATCCCTCAACCCTCAACCATCTACCCTCAACCCTTAAACTATAATCCCTCAACCCTTAATCCTCAACCCTTAAACCCTAATCCCTCAACCCCTATACCATCATAATCCCTCAACCATCAAACCCTAAACCCTAATCCATCAACCCGTATACCCTCTTAATACCTCAACCCTGAACCCTGAACCCTTAAACCTTAATCCCTCAACCCCTATACCCTCTTAATCCCTCAAACCTCAAACCCAAAACCTCAACCCTTAAAGCCTAATCCCTCAAACTTCAACCCTCAACCCTCAATGCTCTACCCTCAACCCTTAAACCCTAATCTCTCAATCGCTATACCCTCTTAATCCCTCAACCCTCAACCCCTAAACCCTGATCCCTCAACCCCTATACCTTCTTAATCCCTCAACCCTCAACCCTCAACCCTTAAATCCTTAGCCCTCAACAACTATACCCTCTTAATCCCTCAACCCTCAACCCCTAAACCCTAATCCCTCAACCCCTGTACCCTCTTAATCCCTTAACCGTCAAGCCTCAACCCTTAAACGCTAATATGTCAATCCCTATACCTACTTAATCCCTCGACCTTCAACCCTCAACCCTTAAACCCTAATCCCTCAACCCCTATACCCTTTTAATCCCTAAACCCTAAAACCTCAACCATTAAACCCTAATCCCTCAACTCCTATACCCTCTTAATCCCTCAACCCTCAATTGTCAACCCTTAAAACCTAATCCCTCAATCCCTATACCCTCTTAATCCCTCAACCCTTAAAACCTAATCCCTATACCCTCTTAATCCCTCAACCCTCAACCCTCAACCCCTCTACCTTCTACCCTCTACCCTCAAACCCTAAATCCTCAACCCTCAACTATATACCCTTAACCACGTTAAACCCTAAACCCTTAAACTCTCTACCCTTGAACTATAAACCCTAAACCCTCTACCCTCTATGCTCTACGCTCTACGCTCTACCCTCAATACCCCCTCTCTCTCTCATCCTTACACCATCTACCCTTATACCGTAAATTGTAATCCCTAAACCCTAAACCCTCTACCCTTAATTGTTAATCTGTAAACTCTAAACCCTCTACCCTTAAACCTTAAACCCTCAACCCTCTACCCTTAACTAGGTTAAAACCTAAACCCTAAAACCTCTACCCCTAAACCTTAATCCCTAAACCCTAAACCCTCTACTTGAGAGAGAGAGAGGGAGAGGTGGTGGGAGGGACATACTTGAGAGAGAGGGAGACAGGGAGGGAGAGAGAGGATACATGAGAGAGATATATGGAATGAGTGAGAGAGACAAAGAGAGACCTGGTAGATTGAGAGGGGGTAGAAGGGAGAGACTTGAGAGTGAGAGGGAGGGAGAGGGAGTGGGAGGGAGAGACTTGAGAGATGGGGAGAGAGAGAGAGTGGGAGAGAGATAGAGAGAATGAGAGAGAGAGGGAATTGAGAGAGACATGGAGAGGTGGTGGGAGGGAGATACTTGAGAGAGATGGAGAGGTAGAGGGAGTGGAAGAGAGATAGAGGGAGTGATCATGAGAGGGAGGGGGTAGGAGGAGGAGACTTGACAAAGAGAGAGGGAGAGGGGGCAGGACAAATATACTTGAGAGAGAGAGGGAGAGGGGGTGGGAGGGAGAGAGACACAATGGGAGAGAGTTGGAGAGAGATAGAGGGAGTGAGAGAAAGAGTGGGAGAGAGAGAGGGAGTGTAAGTGTATGTGTGTGAGAGAGAAAGAGGGGATGGAAATACCCGAGAGAGAGGGAGAGAGAGTGAGTGAGAGAGAGGGAATGGGAGAGAGATAGAGGGAGTGAGTGAAAAACCCAAGAGAGGGAGAGGGGGTAGGAGGGAGAGACTTGAGAGAGAGAAACAAAGAGAGAAAGATAACAACCTAAGAGAGGGAGAGAGAGAGTGATAAAGGGGGTTGGAGTGAGATAAATTTATTTAGGTACCTATGTGGGAGGGAAAGAGACCTGAGAGAGGAGATTGGACTGAGAGAGTAGTCTAGGTCACGTGGGAGGGAGCGTGTTACCCAATTAGGGTGACGAGTTAGAGAGCGTATGAAAGGTAAAAACTCAATTATCCATCTACGATCATAAATTGTGTACTCTAAGCATTATCAAAGTTGTCGACCAAAGAGAGGGGAAATTCAAGTTTTGTGCAAAGCAGGCAATTTGGCCAGTGCCAAATGACACATCACATTTGGCACATGCCAAATTTGGTGCTCACCAAATCTGATGTGCCATTTGGTGAGCACCAAAATTGTCGCTCACCAAATGACCTGTTTTGGATGTGTTAATTGATAGGATTTGCCAAATTTCCTCATATTTTTGTCTGTGCACCCCGTCTCATTTGCACGTATTTCAATAAAACTATATAAAGAAGAAAATGATAGCGTTAACCTCTCTCTTAGCTATCTAAATATATAATTATTTTTTTCATTTTGATTTAGTTAAGGTTTTGATCTATGACTCCTTTTGTAAATGCCTTCATTTTTTGTCAAAAACCAACATGTGCTATTTTTAGGATAGATTTTTACTTATTCATTGAAACGTGAAACAAATTACATTTTTTGAAACTAGACTCCATTCTAGACGTGTTGAAAAAAATATCAATTTTTCATTAGTTTTAAGAAAAAATAGGGTGGAGCACGCTCAAATTTTATCTTTTCCAGGATGTTTCCACTTTGAAAGTTTATTAAATATTATATATTCATTAAAAAAATTATCCAAGAGAATGAGGATAAACTTAATGGTGCTAGCTAATTTCTCACCGTTGGGATTTTTGAAATTCTTAAAAAAAAGTTAATCAAAAAGGGGGGAGCCCTCAGGCCCTATGCTATTTTTTTTTATAAAAATATGACCTATTTTGGGCCCCCCTTTTTTGAGACCCTTAATCTTCATAAATATAAAAAAATTAGTAGCTTCAAAACTAGACTTAGAGAGCTTCAACTTTTGTTCTTGTTGCATATTAAAATTTTGAGCATAACTATCTTCATTTTCTTGTGCAAATCAGATTTTACTGATTTCAAAAAAAAAGTGGCATGTTAAGAGCCAAAATTGTGTCATATATTTGTGCACTTACCCATAGGACATAATCCAATAGCTCTAGAAACACCACTTTATGAATCGTACCATTCAAAGGGATTAGACATAATACTAAATTAGATGCGTGACATTAATATGGTCTTTTAGAGAAGTGTCATCTCACTCTGTTAATGTGTAAGCGCCAGATCCATGATTCGTATTGACCACATAGGGTCCTAACCAATGAAGACTAAATTTTATTTTTTCACCATAATCAATAGTAGTGTTTTATTGATTTTCATATAAAACTCAATCACCCTTGTTAAATGTCTGAGGAATGACACTAGTATCATGTTTGTGTTGTATTTTCTTAGTGTAAGCTTGAGGATTCTCGAGAGCGTTAATGCATTGTTCATCAAGCATTTCAAGTTGATGTAATCATTGTTGTGTATAGGTGTCATTATCGACAAGGCTTTGAAGAGAAATCTGCAATGTTGGGATTTATAACTCCAAAGGTATGATGGCCTCAATACCATAAATAAGGTTGAAAGTTGTATTTCCCATAGAGGAGTGAACACTTGTGTGATAGGCCCATAACGCATATTGAAATTATGTGTGCCCATCTTTTTGGTTTAGATCAGTAGTTTTCTTGAGGATTTGTTCAAGGATTTTATTATTTCTTTCAGCTTGACCATTGGACTACATGGGTATTAAGGTGTTGAAAAGCGATGTTGAATATGAAAGGTCTCCAGGAACTACTTCACATCATTATTTTTTAATGGTGTTCCATTGTCTAAAACTAATGTGGAAGGGAGCCCAAAGTGAGTGATGTGTTCCAATAAGAAACAAAATATCACATTAGTAGTTGTAGAACGAAGAGGAAAAAATTCTACCCATTTGGTGAAATAATCAATTAAAGTGATGATAAACATATGCCCAGTAGAAGAAGGTGGTGAAATATTTCCAATCAAATCCAATCCCCACAAAAAGAATGAACAAACAGGGATTTGGGTGCGAAGCTTAGAAGAAAGAGCATGAATTAAATTTCTATGTTCTTGGAATTTGTGACTTCACTTAACATACACATAACAATATTTCTCCATATTTTTTGAGTAGTAACCCATTCGAAGAAGTTTTTTCACTAAGGCTTTTCCTCCACAAGTGCTAGAATGGGCCTATTTGAGGGCGATATGAGTTTCAAAATACTTGAGACATCACTAGAGAATTCCATCAAAGGATCTCCTATACAATGTATTAGCAATGATTATGTACTTGGTTGCTAACATTTTTAGATGAATGCAAGTGTTTCTAGTTGTAGGCTTGGGAATGGTACCATCTTTTAAATAGTGATATATTGCATCATATCATTCACATGCGTTACCCAGGAATTTTGGAAGCACATAATCAGATTTATCACTAATGGATGGTTTCATTATTGGGTGGATGGTAAACATTACATTCTCAAAAGGATTTGAAGGGGAAATGAGAGAAGGCACACTATCCATTGCATCGGCATGCTAATTATCTTTTCGAGGGATGTTATCAATGGTGAATGATTGAAACTATTCTAAAAAAATTTGTACGAGATCCTTATATTGTAATAATTTATCATGTTGAGTTTGATAAAGAGTGTTGGATTTTTTTATCACTAATTATAAATCGCCATAGATCTTAATGTCTTTCACTCCCATGAATAAGGAAACACGTAATCCAACAATTAATGCTTCATACTCTTTTGTGTTATTCATAAATATGAAATTTAGGTGATACGACAAGGGAATATGCTTTCCTACAGGAGAAATTAATATAACTCTAGCACTAGAGCATGTTCGACACTTGGATCCATCATATTACAATTCCCATGTAGGAAGTTCTATGGTCAATACACTATCATCAAGAAAAGAGTCAACATTGGGGAGGCCGAAAGGAGAAGGAGCATCAGTTGAGTGGTCAATTAAGGCTTGGCCTTTGATTATTTTTTGGGAAAAAAACTTAAGGTCAAGCTCAGTCAACAACATTACCCATTTAGCAAGATGACCTAATAGGTATGTTTTATTGAAAAGATATTTGAGAGGGTCGAACTTTGTCATCACTTTTAGTTTTGCATTTAGTAAGTAATATCACAACTTGCTAGTAGTGAATACAAGAACCAAATTTTGTTTTTCAATTATTGTGTAAAAAATTTTGTAATCAATGAGAGTAAGAATAATGTAATAGACAAGATGCTCTTTTCCATTGTCATCATGTTTTTGTAATCAATGAGAGTAAGAATAATGTAATAGACAAGATGCTCTTTTCCATTGTCATCATGTTGAGCCAACAATGCGGTAAGAGTATGGGCGAAAGTGACGATATAAAGGATGAATGGTTTGTTGGGTATAGTTGGTTGTAAAATGGGTGGAGTTGTAAGGTATTCTTTCAAATTATCGAAGGCGTGTTTACAATCGTCATTTCAATCAAAATTCACATCCTTCTTGAGGAGGTGGGTAAAATATAATGTGTGATCAGCTAGAGGAATGAAAAAATGATGGATGGATTGAATCCTTCCTTGTAATGAGTGTAATTGGGAAATATTGTGAGGAGGTGGCATCTTAATGATAGCATCAATTTTATTTGTTTCCACCTCAATGTTTTTGTGAGATATGATAAAACCTAAAAAAATTCCACTATCTACTCCAAAGACACATTTTTTTGGATTTAAGCACATGCTATACTTACGTGCAGTCGCTCAAAGATTTGTTGAAGAACATTCACATTATCTTGTCAGGTTAAGGATTTAGCTAGAATTTCATCAACATAATTTTTCAAGATTTTATGTATGTAATCATGAGATATTCATGTCATTTATCATTGATAGGTAGTTCCTGCATTCTTTAATCCAAAAGGCATTATAACCCAACAAAACGTTCCCCAAGCGAATGTAAATTTTGTCTTGTATTGATCTTGTGGGTTCATGAAGATTTGATTATATCGAGAGAATCCATCCATAAAGGATAAAAAAGGATGTTCATTAGTTGAATCCATGATCATGTCAATATTAGGAAGGGGAAAATCATTTTTTAAAGAGGCTTTGTTCAAATCTCAAAAACACGTGCATATCCTAACACGATTATCAAGTTTAGCAAATACAAAAATGTTTTATATCCAAGGAGAGTAATTGATAGGTCAAATGAAACCTACGTCAAGGATTTTTTCAAGTTCTCCTTTAACATGCAAGGCTATCTTAGTGTTCATATTTCCTATCTTTTGGCGAACAAGCTTAGCATTTTCAGCAAGGACAATGTTATGAGTGACTATCTTTGGATCTATTCTTAGCATATCAATATATTTCTAAGAATTTTTTTTGGGAAAAGCATGAAGCAAGGTGGCAAGATCTTGTTGTTCTACATCATCAAGGCACTTCCGAGTTTTAATGACTTTGTCTCTATCATCAATGTCCATTAGTATATCAATGGTATCCCCCAAGGGGAGTGCATTTGATTTGGGGAATTTTAGATCATATGGTTCCATTCTTGTGGGAGTGTCATTAATGTCAATAACGTTGAGTGTAGTACTAATCATAGCACAATAGGAATTTATTTTGGAGATAGAAGTATTATCTGAAGCACCTAGAATGTGTTTCAAAGCATCATCATCATTAACATAGTCAAATGGTGGGGAATCCATATCAAGGAATTCAGGATGTTTGAGCATGAGATGGGTTTTGGGGGTATATGTGATAGTGTTGAGGTTGAGAGATGGTCGTTGATTTAATTTTTTAGTCTTAAAAAGGAAAACCCTAAACCAGTCTTAGTCTCCTATGTATTGGGTTTAATGGGAACTTGAATGCCTTGTTCGTGTTTTCCATATCCTTTACCATTGTATCCCAATTTTCCCACAAGATCATAACCTCGTCCATAAAGTATCTCCATTTCCTATGGGTTGGGTGGTTGTTTGTAATCTATGTCATCAAATTTTTTTGTATACGTTGTTTTTTCTTCCAAAGAAGATGAGATAGGTGTGTAGGAAGGTTTTTCTCATTCTAGGTAGAGAGGACTATTGGTTGTTCATGTTTTTCATCCTCTTTTTGTGTGATTATGTACTCACCCATAAATGAAGGTGTGAATTTTAATGATCCCCAATCATCACCAAATAGGTTAGAATTTGAGTCTTCTTCTTGTTGACTCTTCTCAAGAGGTGCTATGTTGGAGGTGGGAGTTAATATGTTGAGAGGACTTGTTCCTTTTTCAATTTGTAAGAAACTTTCAAGCTTAGGGTCTATGCCGATTTGATAAAATTGGTTATTATAGACATATTTCATTTTGGGATGAAGGGTCGAGGGTACCACATGTATCTCATGAATCCATGGTCTTCCCAAGATGAGATTATAGGAAAGGTCATAGGGCATTACATGAATAGGATTTTGCAACGTAACCATTCTGACAGTAATGGGTAAAGTAATGACACCAAGTTATTGCTTTGTAACCTTGTCAAATCCTCTAATAGATAAGGAATCAGATTTGATTTATGATTTATCCACATGTAATCCATAAAGGAGCTTTGCACTACACACATTAATGGTAGAGCCATTGTCAGTAAGGGTTATCTTGATGCCTATCCAATTGTACTGAGCTATTACCTTAAAGGCTTCATTTTTCTTCCTTAATTCTATAGGAGGGAGCTCATTTTGATAGAAGGTAATATCTAAATTGATTATATTCATTCCTTCTATTAGAGCTGCCACATCATTTGTAGTCATACCAGGAGGAACCACTATCCGTTGCAATGCCTTTGAAGCATAAAATGATAGTTGGGGGAGTTTTGGATAAGATCCTAAAGGGAAATCTTGGTGGGAGTATTCTTAATTTGTTCAACAAGATCATACTCCCTAAGTTGTGAATTGAGATGAGGGGCCACAAGTAACATGGGGTTGGGTAATGGTAAGGGTGTTGAGGTGGCCTGTTGGGGGTGCGGGTTATTTCTAGTGTAATGATTATGGGCAACATCATCGTGTTTGGGTGGGTAGAGGGTAAATTCAGGTTGGGTAGAGAGAAAGTTGAGGTTGAATTACATTAACATCTTTTTTTTGAGGGTGCTCACAAAAAACCCTAGTGGATGAGTTAGGTGAGATGAAGTCCTGAAGGGATTCATCTAACATTTCCATATCATCACAACTAAGAGGTTTGGGATGGAGGTTATCAATGGTTGGTATTGGTTTGGTATCACAAACCTTAGTGGATGAACTTAGTAAGAGGAAGCCCTGTAGGGCTTCATCTAACTTATCCAAGTCATCAATACTAAAATTTTAAGAGGATATGATTTTCCTATAGTGAAAAAGTGTGTGCATTATTTCATGTGATGTTTCTAAGGTTTTGTCTTCAAGTTATAATGAATTTAATTTAAACGAAATAGGAACTAATGTTGAAAATGAAACTTGCAAAGATCTAATTTTATTCATAAATTCCATCAAAGTAAAAGATGCTTGTGTTAATTATGACGATGTAATAGAAAGTAACTAGAAGTAAATAGAAAATCAACTAGAACAAACAAAAAAATTTAGAAACTAGTAACCAAATTCAAAAATCACTTATGGAAACTAAGAACTGGGACTAAGTTGCGTAAGGTGGCGAATTAGTCCCAGTAGGGGTATTTTGAATTTTTTATTTATTTTTGTGATGAAGAATGATGTGTTCTAGACTATGTAGTGAAGATCTAAAGTGTATATGCAAAATTTATCTATTATTTAAGTAAATGAGATGCAAAAATGAACTTTTCACTAATGGATTAAAGTATAAAACCCTAGGATGCACTACAATATGGAGAAAATTAAAGAGAATCCTGAAAAGAAGGAAACTCCCTTAAATGATCTTAGTACTCTCACCCAACAAGTAAGAGCACTCCAAATGAAAATAAAGGAAATAAAAGGGGGCACAACTAAAAAGTCCTTTAACAAAAATATGAATGTAACCTCTTCTCCTCCAAAAACAACATCATCCAAATTCAATGTTTCTAAATTTTTGCAAAGGTTAAAGGGGAAGCCCAAATCTAAGCCATCAAATAACATTGACCAATCCTGTCATGCCATGCATTTATCTTCATCCCCCATAATTCAAAATGAACCTCATGGTTCTTCCACCCAATTCAATGATCCCATTAAATTACCTTCTTCTATCATATCCTCTACATCCAATGATTCATTTCAATCTACACATCTCGATCAAAAAATTATCTCCACTCCATACCATGATACCAAAATTCTACAAACCCTTCCAATATTTGATCAAGATCCCATATCTCAAGAATCATATGATGATCCCCTCCTTTCATTATTCACCCATGATAATCCTCTTCCATCTCAAGAACAAAATATTTTTCAAGTCCTCCCTCCACCCCATCTTATGAATCCATACCCTCTCATGACTCAATCACATCCAGGAGAATGAAAATTCTTCCATCCTATCCAAAGCTTCCCTTCCATCTAATGAGCAAGCTACTCCATCTCTTTCATCTAATGATTATTTTCCAAGTCAAGATCAAATTATCCCATCATCCTCATGTCAAGGGCTCATCACACCTCTTCAAGAAATGCCAACATCATTTGATCATATGGTTGAAAACATTGGAAATTTATCCACCATAACTATTGAAGACAATGATCAAAATCAATCCATCAATGAGAACTGTGAAGATATGTATACCCCATCTAGTGATGAAATCAACATTCATCAATAGCCATTTTTTAGTTATGATCAAGACCCCTCCTACAAAGATCTATTTTAAGGAGTGTTGACTATATTTGATCCTATTGACATAATACATGATCCATTAACCAATGATCATTTTGAAAATGTCTCTACAATGCCTAATATATTAGAGGACATATCTCAAGAACATATTTCAAAGTATGATCAACAGCTATCACTAAGGTCTAGCAATGGTCCCTCCCAAGGCGTATTGACATCCTTCGATCTCACAATTGTGAAGAATGAAAGAATCATCAACTCACCATTTGATCCAAGTCCACTCAAAGATCAAGAGGATATTTAGCCACTTCCCATGCCTTATGACGATGTCCAAAAACCCTTTGAAAGCAATCCATCCTTTGAAATCGACCCATGTCAGGAACTTGATCCAAAACATGTTGAAAGTAATTCCAGAATTAGTCAAGATCAAGGATTCGTATCTCTGAGATACTACAATGATCTAATGGGCACTCTCCTATCTATACAAGATATGGAAAATGATGATCATATCCATATAGCACATAATCCTCCATCTACCCATAATATGCTTTCTTTGGATGGACACATAGATGATCATCATTCAAAACAAGAGTCTCATACTCTTACCAAGGAACAAGAGTCTCTTACTCTTAACATTTATACACATGGTCAAAATATAGAGAAATACAGAGACATGTTAGAAATGGGTCATGAAGAAGGCTTCTACAAAAGTTGTGAATCAGAAACATCATGTGAAAGAATATTAATAATGAATCATGAGGAATAATTTTACAAGGATAGTGAAGCATCAACACCTCTTGAAGGAGCATGACAATCCGATATCTCACAAGATCAAGATGAACATACCAATCAGGCATTCATCCCACTTATGGAAGATCCTATCACTTATAAACTTGGATCACTCACCTTTGTAGGGGAAAATTATATTATCAATAAGGATGTTGTCACTTTTACAAATCCACCATAGAGCAGAGAAGGATTAGCACCTTGTTTCCAACGTAAATCATATCCTATTGCAAATATTTTTTTTTAGCAGATGAATTATCAAAATAGAGGATTAGGCCTACATCAACAAGGTATCCTAGAACTAGTGAAAATTATTAGAAATCCTAAGCATCAAGGCCTTGGTTATTCGAAAATCAAGGGATCTCAGCATATCAGTAATACTTCAATAAAATTGGGGGCAACTTCATCTCAAGAAAATGTCAACATAAGGGGCACGAAGAATATTTATGATGAAACCAATGCCAATACTATAGCCAACCACATCATGAATCTTCATCCACCCATCACCCCATCCACAAATTGGGACCAACGTCAAAAGAAAGACTTGAATCAAAGCATGAAGAACGATATCAAAGCAAAAGAAGCTAAGAATCATATCAGTCAAATCAAATACACTTGGATACCAAAAAATACAAAGAAATATTATCCCTATCAAACTCCATCAATCAAAGAAACTATGAGGAAAAATTAAAAAGGGGCAAGTATCCATCAAAGATGTCCACAAAGGAAAAAAAAAGCTTCTCAAGCAACATACAAAGTGTATCAAGTAGTTGGTCCTAATTCCATGCACACTTCCATATCCACTCATCACTGCTCATCTTCCCAAGTTTGGAGATTCAA
Organism: Sequoiadendron giganteum; assembly: GCA_007115665.2. Lineage (NCBI taxonomy): Eukaryota > Viridiplantae > Streptophyta > Pinopsida > Cupressales > Cupressaceae > Sequoiadendron > Sequoiadendron giganteum. The sequence goes on along the minus strand of CM021103.1, from coordinate 73,391,081 downwards.
AGGCTCCAAAATTTCAACTAATCCACCTTTTATTTCTAAACGCACTCCATCCATGCCTCCACGCATGCTATCCAATTCTTTCATTGACCATGTGTTGGCAACAACCGTCCATCATAAGGATTCAAAAGGCACTCTATCGCGATGTGCACACAAAGATGAAGTTAACTCCAGTATCAACAAAGCAGATCAGGGATCTCAAAAGTTGCATTCAAGTGCACGTATCTTGGCAAAGCAGCTTCTTCAATCAGGATATCGATGGCACATTATGATAGAAGCATCAACATCAACACCACCGATTGGTTCAGCATCAACTTAAAATCTCTCAAAAATATTAAAAAAATCAAAATAATATATATATATATAAGGGATTGGAAACAGTAAAGAGAAATATCATCCTCTAACGAAAACCATTTCGATGGCTCTTTGGATAGGTACCATGATGAAAACCTGGCAAACATGCATCATGTGTAGAATCAAACATCTACGTGCGCCGATTCAGGAGAAAGCATCTTATTGCATCCATAATAAAGCCAACATTCCATCCATATCATTCGTTCATCCATGAACCATTTATCCAGCCCATTACCATCTATTTACATTATCTTGATCTCAAATTTTTTTGGTAAACACTTTACACTTATTTATGGTAAACATCTTGACATGGGTCATTTTCATTGATCCTATCCAATCGAAACGTTATTTGAGCCTTGAAGCACTATCCAAGTGAGCATCCTTTGCTCAAACACCTTATCTTATTGCAAGATAATCCTTGGCATCCTTTGCATGCTTACCATATCTATCGATCCATCCATCCACCTATTCAAGAATCCACCCATGGCCATTCCATACATTGCTAGAAATTGGGGGTGTTTACATCTTGCTTCAGGAATGAATCTTGATATATATCCTCCAACTTATGTGGTGATCTAAACATTGGAAGACATGAAATCAAATTGGTCAAGCATTTACGAGCCAAAAAATGTAAATCACTAGCCCATGGCATATTTTAATAGGAAGACGCTCCTTATCAAGCTTTATCTATCATCGAACATCAATCTGAACAATTCATATCAGTCACATCTAGCTTGTGTGTCAGTGTCACATCAAATCATCAAAATAATTTTGTTCCAAATCAAGCTTCATCAATCTTGATCAATCAAATCCAATCAATTATCATCTTGTTTGACTTAACACACTTAGTCAAACTATCATCTTATGAACAAGTTTACTCTAGGATAACACAACTTCCTTGGGTTTACAAGTTCATTATCATCTTTTTTTGGCTCAACACACTTAGTCAAACTATCAATCCATCAATCTGATCAATCAACCTTAGCTTGGTTTTCAACAAAATCTCAAAACAGAGCACTGATATTGTCATGCAGTTCGCCTCTGGGAGATTTTTTGGCAGGTAGTCAGCAACATGTGTCTAAAATCGGAATATCAAAGCAACAAACCTTGTCCAATTAGATTGCTTGCCTACATGACTATTTTTCCATATGTTTAAAAAAAATTAGATGATCTTAATCTAGATAAAATGAATGATAAACTTAACGCAAATCAGTTGCAATTGTTGTTTTGATATTTGATGACATCATATCTTTGGAGTGGTTCAATGATGTACTGAACTAGAATCATAAGGAAGAAGTATGATTTTTCTTTGCTTTCTGTCTATAATCTAATCATTAGTATTGTGCAAATTTGTCGTGGGACATGCTCTACAATGTATCATTGATGACATTTCGGAATTTCCATAGGAAAATGGTTAACTTTTGTTTGTTTATGCAAGAAATACTCAGGCCATCTTGGTTCAATTATACCTTGATGCTTGTATTAACTTGCTATATAAAACATCATGAAAGCAGTACTCAGGTCATCATTGGTGCTAACATACCCTTTGATTCTTGTACTGTACTAACTTCCAACATATCAAAAGGCTCAATGATGAAACGTAAAGCATAAAGAAGCTCACAAAATGACAAGTTTGCATTTTAGTTTGCATATTAGATAGATTGCATCCATATTAGTTTGTGCATGATCATTATCATATCAATCACATCTGATCTGCATAATCTCAATCAATCTATCTTATCAATTATCATCAATCAATCATCACAAGATCACTTTCACATGTTGAATCAATCGAAAAGCATCATCAATCGGGGCAAAATAAAAGTTCTTCATCTTCATATCAATATTTCATTAGGGTTTTTCATCAAATCATCTTTATCGGTCGATGAATCAGATAGAAAATCAGTAAAAAAAATTCCAAAAATCATCTTTATCTGATTCATCACCCGAGGGGGCATATAGCATTGGTAATTTCTAAAAATCTAGGGCAAAATTCTTTGACGAAATGCGTAAAACAAATCACTTCAAAGAGGGGCAAAATGTACACATCTAAAAATGGTCATGGTTAACCAAACCTGTTAATTAATTAAATATGAATTATCTAATTAAAATTCTTAAAGTCATCTACATATAAATAAATTTAATTATTTATTTATATTGTTCATTTTTCCAATTCTTCTAGTTTAATTAAATAAATAAGTTTATTTAATTAATGCTATCTTCCTCTTATTTAATTAAATAAATTTCACAATTTATTTATATTAATTATCACAAGTTTAAATTCTAAATTTAAATGATATTCTTCATTTCACATTTAATTAAATACTTTCAATATTTAATTAAAACATTTTCTGAAATTCTTCACTCTTCTCAATAATTAAATATTTTCAAATATGTAATTAAAAAGCTTTTTCTCTCACATAATTAAATATTTTCAAATATTTAATTAAGAAGCTTTTCATTTCCCACACATAATTAAATATTATCTATTTTAATTATTGACACATCTTCCATTTGTCTCTTAATCTTCCATCTATCTCTTAAAATTCATCTTCTTTTCAAATTCTCGATCTCTCACCGTTCATTTTAATAGGTTTGAACTCAACCATTGATCCTGGCCAATTGGATTCTTGCGTTCAAAAATCTATAAATACAGCCCTCTTGTGAGTTGAAAAGGACCATGAATTCTAAATTTTCATTCGTAGTTATTATAGTTGCATTTATGTTTTATCAGCATTTTAGTATCCTAAGCATTTTAATTCTATAGATTAAATCATATAGTCATAAATATGCATTTTTAAATCAATCTCATTCTCCTAAGTTGTCATTTCAACAAGCTATTGCTTACACAACTGAGAGCCAACATCTTTTATCAAAATCTTGGAATAGAGGACGATGGGACGAATTTGAAGAAGCTACTGCCATGACAGTTTGCATTTATGCTTTCTATATTAGCTTTCTTTCAATCTAATGTCTCCTTGGTGTGTTAGTTTATTGTTTATTTAATCTACGCATTTTCTACACACACAACAACAAGAAATTCAAGGTTAAGATAGGCTATTCCTAGGATGTAAACGCATGCTAAATCAAAAGTGAGATGTTTCTAAATGTAGGTTCACCAAAATGAACCACAAATTTTATGGTGAAAGAGGGTTCCTCCATGACTTGTAGGAATTCTACCTAAAAGTTTGGAGAGTTCTCTTTCATGCTCTAAAATTTGGGGTTTCATTCAATATTAAGGGTTGAATTTGATTGAAGTAGATATATGTAGTAGATTGTAATAGAAAATAAACTAACTATTGAATATAAGCTAATCAAATCTACATTGTTTGAAAACACATGATGATATGGGTATGTGCAGGATCATCATGGAAAAAATAGGCCCTTAAGTGGCAATAAAATGACAAAAAATAAGAGTTAGACAACTTGACATAAAAATTTGAATAAGTTATCTATATTATTTTAAAAAAATCTAAAAATAGAATATGTAGAAAATTAAATGTAGTTTCTAAACTACTAGACCTTTATTTAAAATAAAATAATCTATTTGGTGAAAATTTGAAATTTCAATGGAGTAGTATTTAAATTTCAAGGTAAAAATAAGTAGGTGTTTGTCTGACCACCCTAACCACAATTAAATGATAATATTTTTTTATAAGCTTTTATATATAATTAGAGGACTCATGTCCTAATGTGATGCATATTTTTTTATAATTTGTTTCTAAGTAAATAATTAATTATGATTTTTTAATTACAACTTTTAAAAAATATAAAAGCTCGTCTATCTAACCACCTTAACTTGGTCAAAAATTCATGAAATTCATTTTTTTATTTTTTTAATCCTATAGTATGCAAAGCATAGAATGTGACACATGTTCCAAATTCAAAAAATATGATACCATTTGAAAGTTATAGATGTTTTTCAATCAACCTATCAATCAGGACTTTATTCTTAATTCTAATAGAAAATGAAAAATAATTATTTATTAAATTCAAAGTAAAGCATAATTTATATTGGTGGAAAGATGAGAAACTCCTCTAAAAACCATTTTCATTTCATCAATTTTGGGTGAAAAAAAGTCGTCAGCCACATGGACCATCATATGGCTTACATATCGCCACTTTTTGGCCCATCATGATCCTGTACATACCCATATGAAAAAGGATAGAATAAAGACTATACAAGACAAGATAAAAGAAAAAAGAAGACAAGTGCACCTAGAAATATACAAGGGCTGAGATAAATATTGGAGAAGCCTCTGAAAATATGGAAAATCTACTATACTGGCCAACTGGGACAATTACGCCAAGCTGGGCGACTTAGTTCCAGTTCTGGCAAACTAATATAGGCTCCATTCCAGCCAACTGGGTGTCCAAATCTTCAAAAATCCTTAACAAAATTCTACTCCTGCTTTTCAAAAACTTCAAAAGTGGAAATAGAAGCTTATATTCTGCACTCTGCTTTCCCACTAAAATTCGGGTAGAAATCTACAAAATCACCTGTAGAATAGAGTATATTTTTGTTTCGAATGTGGGGTTTGCCTTTGTAAAGCCCCTAGTTGGTATTTAAACTTTTAAAGAGATAAGAAATCTACATAAAACCCTAGCCCTAAGTGTGTCTAAGACTAGGAAATCTGAAGTATGATGTGCAACCCTATTATAATGTGTAAGAACAAGATGCATAAGATGAAACTATAAAAATGTAGGACTCACTCTAAGAGACCCTAAATCACATTAGAAATGAATTTTTATGACATGTAAACCTTCCTCGGGCTAAATATTGAGAGAAAATGGAAGATGGAATGACTTTGAAAACAAGTCTTTAGACTGATTTGGTGGCTAGTTGCACCTCATCAACCTAGATTTCTCCATGATTATACATAGTCATCCATGATCAATAATTTTCAATGCTATATCTTGATTTAGAAGCGAGCTTGGAGACCTAAAAAAACCCTAGTTTTCTGCCCTAAGCTTCAAATTTGTTGTAGAAAGAGTAATGGATCTTCTTGTGGAAGATGCTCAACAATTGATTCTTGATTTTTCTTGTGAGAGAATGGTTGAAGGTCCCAAAGTCTTCAAAAATGACCTAAAAACATAGCAAAAATACCTAATTTTTGGTTATTTTGACCTAAGAGGCTGACACCCATTGGGAATTTTTATCAAGCTAAAGATGTTCATGCTAAAAAATGCAAATAACCCTAAAAGGGACTAAGTCGCCACTTTGGGCGAATTAGTCCCACCAAGGGTTTTTAAGGTGGGATTTGTCATGTTTGAGTGATTTTGATGTTGTTTTCCAAGACTTATATGATTTCTTAGGTGAAATAGGCCTCAAAGCCAAAGATAACGAGTCTTAGGGGGCTATAAATGCTATTTTAGGGGGTAATTGATGCAAGGGTGTCTAAAGTAGGACAAAATTAGACACAAAATTGTCCTTTTCTTCAAAGGTATACAATTTTTGGTGACACACTAGTAAGATAGGATAAAAATAACCAAGAGAGTGTCCAAGCCCCCAAGATCAAGATCCTATGACAAACCAACATAGGCACAAAGGAACATGCATGCAGATGATATATGAAGCCATAATTAGATCACAAAATACACCATCAAAGATAGGAAATATTAAAAAAAAAGGAAAAAGGAAAAATACAACACATCGAGCTTCGACTGTTGTCCAACGTGCAGTGGACCGGGTCTAGGTTGTTTGTCCAAAAATATTTACAAGTTGAATGTTCTACTCACTATGCAAAAAAAATGCATGCTCACAAGGGCTAGGGAAGCTAGGTGTCCACCAGGTAAGCCCAAGGAGGTCCATATCAAAGTCATACACCCATGACTATGATAAGGACAAAAAGAAAATGCATGCTCGCAAGTGCTAGTGAAGCTATTTTTTCACTAGGTGAGCCCCAAGGAACCATATCAAAGCCATACCTCCATGAATTTAATAAGACACAAAAAGAAAATTCACACTCACAAGGTCTAGTAAAGCTAGTGTTTCACTAGGTGAGTCCCAAGGGGCCATATCAAATCATACCTCCATGACTTTAATAAGGCACCAAAATTAAACACAATGCAACAATAAAGATAGATGTTTAAAGGGATTTTTCTTAGTTCGCGCAAGGTATCATATTAGGGAACATTATGCTTGTAGACATGAAAAATTGGCATCATGCATTTAATTAGGTCATATTCATCCAATCATCAAATAAATCAAGTTTATTTGATTAATATTTAAAGTCCTCCATTTATATTAAATAAATTCATCTATAATATTAACATCATCCCCTTTAGCTAAATAAATCAAAATATTTATTTAACTATGTCTAAATCATTTTATATCTCCTTTTGATTTATTTTAATCAATAATCCAAATCAAATAGGTCAAATCGTCTAATCCATCATTAAATTAATCCAATCCTGATTAATTTAATCTAAACTCATGTCACATCCTCTAGCTTTTCCCACTTGCACAAATAAATCATTTAATTGATTTATTAAATCTTCTAATTTCCCTCAACGTGGCATAATAGAGAATATTCCCTCAAATTTGAATTGAAATCCAATTGGACTTAGTCCTTCCAACAAGGAATTTATTTCACCTTACAATTCCTTTTGCATTGCGCCAAGTGGCCATTACTCTATTTGACTCTCCCTCCACCTTGTCATTTCAACAATTTCAAAATTCAAATTTATGCATTTATGGGCACATTCATCAAAACTTGCACATCCTTGGCCCATTCACATGGTGACAAATGGATTCTTCCTAGTGGTTGGGTTTTATCCCACATTCATCCCATTTTATTCTTCTCTCATCAAACTCTTCCATAAATGGAGAGGCTATCCTTCATTTCAATCATCCATAACATCATGCAAAGTTACTCTCTTCACATTGAGAACTAATTTTTTCCATTGTCATAAACATTTTATCATCATCATTGGATTGTCAAGGGTTGGGAAAGGGATACTTTCCACACAAAATAGTAGCACCAATCCACTATGGAATAGGTATACTTCATTTTTTATATGCTTTGAACATCTTTGTCATTTGTTTGCATTTTGAAGCATGATGTATTATTTCATAGGGATATTGGATGTTTGCTTGCTTTTGAAATATTAACCATGCTAATAAACGTGTGTGTTAGAATTTTAGCCATTTGCAGATTTTTATGTCCACATAATGACACTAGAAGGAGGGCACAAATTCATGCATTTGATAGAAATGGATATTTGTTCTGTCTTTGACCATGAGTTTTATTTTTTTACATTTGCTTCATAGAAGTGTACTGATATTCAATGAATGTAAAAATGGCTTAGTTGACTATTTTAATATGCTAGGATTCATCATCCGTAGCTTTTCCATTTGCCATCTGATAATACTATTTGCATCTTCTCTAGGATTTGATCTCATCTGCCTTAGGTATGTGTTGAACTCAAGATTTCTATTTGTTGATCGATTTTTCTTTTTCTCATTTGCCTCTCCTATTCAAGCTCTTCCAATATTGCACTTACCCGACTTCCTCATTCTAGTGATTCATCCTTGATGAAACAAACTTTAGAGGTCAACCACAACTTCATGTGCTTGGCCAATGGAGATATTATGTGTTTATTTGTTTCCTTTAGACCTTCCATAGATATCTTTCCTGTGAAGTGTATCATCATATTCACCTGAGAAGCGTCTAACCATACCACCATTGTCTTGCAATTGCTTTGATCTTGATATTCATCACAAACTGAATTTTACATAGTGATGAAACAAAGAGATGTGTGTCTGAAATGATTCATTCCACACAACTTGGAAATCATTCCTTAGAGTGCTCACTATCAAAGCTCTGATTTAGAAATGTGTAGACTACAGATCTACTTCATGACGCTTGATTTTATTATGATTAATATTTATGTTTTGTCTACCGCAATCAATCTTTAATGATACTTCATATGGTGGCAGGTGAATACATGTTTAAATTTCAAACTTATATTTACTTCCTCACCTTGCCAAGTTTGTTGATTATTAGATATTTTCAAAATTGACATTGTTTTTATTTAAGTCATCATTTTTCTTTATCTCAGTTTGAAATTTTGATTTTGAGGCAGTGAGAAACTTCCATTCATACTCTCTTAAGGCATCGATAAAATACAACAATTCAATCATATCAATCCCATTGCATCAAGAATTTGAAGGAGCCTAATAAATAGTTCAAAATTCTATAACATAGAGGTTTATCTACTTCCAATTGGTATTTATGTTACTGACTTCTTGTACAGAGCACTGTGGTACGAAGGAGACTCAAGAGACTATTTTATGGTGTTTTATATTCACATTTAAGGAGGGCGCGATTTTTTAATCTCAAAAGGGTTGCTGGTAAAAGTCTCTATTTATTTGAACAACCATTGAATATGTTAGAATTCAGGTTAAAGGAGGGTGCGGTTTCTAATTTCAGAAAGAGTTGCTGATAAAAATCTCTATTTATTTAAACAACGATTGAATGCTATTTATCTTATTTTTTGGATCCCACTTGCATAAGATGTTTTAACACATCTTCAACTAGCTGAACAATAAATGCATCTTAATGTTCCCTCTGACATATGTTGACAATACCAAATTTTCATTTCGATAGAGTCTTTAACAACTTTAGTCATCCTCTTTGATGCATAATCTAACATTTGAAGTATTTATGAGATAGTTGTGCGCCAAATTAGAGAAGTGAAATCGAACAAGGCCTATGGGAAATCCCCTCCTGCAATTGTGTTTTCATAGACATGGGAGATCTTGTGATAGGACACCTCATTTTCACTACCAAAATTGACTGGGCTACCTACCATTGTCGTGTTGACAACAGAAAGGTTTGTCATCGGACCACTGGTTTCTTCATTATTGGATGTGTATACACCTAAAATTGGTCTAGAGCATTCGATTAATTAAATATGAATTATTTGATTAATTATCCTAAATTTCCTCTAATTTTTTAAAAATAGAACTATTTATTTATATAGTTCACATTTAAATTCATCTAAATTAAATTAAAAAAATTAAATACTTTGTTTGATTTAATTATCAAATCCCTATTTTATTCTATCGCATCAAATCTTAAATTAATTAAATAAAGATCAAACACTTTATTGATTAATTGCCCTATTCTTCTATCTAATTTAATAAACTATCCTATAGTTCTTTTTATTAAATTATTTATCCCTCTTTTTGCTAATTTAAACAAATCAAAAATATTTGAATTAAGTCATAAAGAATATTCCATCTATATTCTCTCAAAAATGAATTAGATATGCTATGTCTAAGCTATGTCTAAAATATGTCACAATTAATGCTTTGGAACTTCACAAGAAGTTTTGGAGACAAATTGGAGACAAATTCCAAAATCTTCTCTAAATCCTCCTCCATCAATCCTTCCTCTTCTCTTTCCTGGTGTTTTCATGGGTAGAGATAATCACCAAATTTCTCTCAATCTCCTTTGTCTCTCACCATTCAATCCTCTAGATTGAATCCAAGCCTTTCAATGCCTTCCCTGTTCATTTCTACAACCACTAATTCTATAAATACAACCTCATTGAACCAAGAAAAGGGTATGTGCAAGATCATGAAGGCCATATGATGGCCCATGTGCTAGATGACTTTATTTTACCCAAAATTGATGAAACAAAAAGGGTTTTTAGAGGAGATTATTAGTTTTCTACCAATATAAATTTTTGTTTACTTTGAATTTAATAAATAATTATTATTCATTTTCTATTAGAATTACGAATAAAGTCCTAATTGATAGGCCAATTGAAAAACATCTATAACTTTCAAACGGTATCATATTTTTTGAATCTGAAACATGTGTCACATTTTGTGCTTCACATACTATAGGAATTAAAAAAAAAAAAAATGAATTTCATGAATATTTTACTAAGTTAAGGTGGTTAGACAAATGAGCTTTTATATTTTTTAAAATTTATAATAAAAAAATCATAATTAATTATTTACTTGGAAAAAAATTATAAAAAAATATGCATCACATCAGGACATGAGTCCTCTTCTTATTTCTAAAATTTTATAAAACAATATTATCATTTTATTGTGGTTAGGATGGTCAGACAGACACCTACTTCTTATGTTTAGCCTAAAATTTAAATACTATTGCATTCAAATTTCAAATTTTTACCAAATAGATTTTATTTTTTTCAATAAAGGTCTAGTAGTCTAGAAACTACATTCAATTTTATACAGATTCTATTTTTACTTTTTTTTTGAAATAAGATAGATAACTTATTCAGATTTTTACCTTTGATTTTCTACCTTTATATTTCCACTTAAGGGCCTATTTTTTCCATGATGATCCTGCACATACCCAAAATGATCCAGATAATCTAACTTATGCACTCTTACTCTACAGGAATTCAAGCATCAAGCACATAAAGCATCAAGCATCCAATATCTAGCAATCAAGCTTTCATATCATGGCTGCCTCCTGTAGCTACAATTATCTGTTTCATGTTAATTCATGCTAGTTTAATTCATTTATCATCTAGTATATGTCATATTTAGCTCCATATCACTACATTATCATCCATCTTGTTCTTTGAATTATCATTTTAACAATCATAGTGCACTCACGATCTGAGAGCCATTTTGATTTAATAAACCTTTGAGGATAGAGAACAATATGACGCTTTCAATTGATTATTGCTTTGAATTAGTTAAATTTGATTTATCTTTGATATAATGTCTTATTAAGAAGTGTTTTGTGCTTTACACCTAATCCTACACTTATAGGATGCATCCAAGCAAATGAGATCATGTAAAACCGGTGAATGAGATAGCTTGCCCCACACGCTGGAAAGTTATTTGCATGCTTTTACACCTTCCAAATGAATTTATTTGAAAAATCCATTTATTCACTATCAAATGGATCAGCTTGAAAGTTTTGATGTGGGGAAAGTGGTGGAATTTAGCTTTACACCTATTATTTGCATTAGCTTTAATGTTTTTAAAATTATTTATTTGTTGGCTCTAAAAGTATTTGTCTCAAATATGTCTTGAACGAGGATTAATTGAATCATCAAATTCATTGATTATTAATTTGAACTTACTGTTCACTAATATCCTTTTTTGGATCTGATTTAGTCACCATTCTAATCTAAACTTTTTGAATCCTTATCTTGATTTATCCCTTGCATAATTAAGCTTGAGATTCTTATCAGTGAAGGTTTTAGAAAGTAACAGTTTGCTTTGAAAATTATGCCTCCTACACTAAAAAGTGAACTATGTCTTCATATTATTCATGGTATTTCAGAATGCCCATTAGTCATGCTTGTCCACTTTTACAGTCTTTGGATATTTTGAATGTTTATCACCGAATGCTTAGGAAGAAATCAACTACTATCCCGATAAATCAGAATTTTCATCTCCAAATATTTTGTTCACATACTTTTGAATATGTTGAATTCTCATTGGATAGATTCAATTTTTTTGTCTTGGAGGGCTTCACTCTTCCATACTTGTTAGAAGTGATTATTGGAGAAGAAATTTTCCTAGATTGAATGTTTCTTGGAGGCTCTGATATTTCTTGGAGGCTCTAATATAGTTTATGCTTTGAAATTTGCCACTATTTTTTAGGCTAAAACAAACTTATTTTTAATGGAGTAGAGCATACAAAAATTAAGTGCTAAATTGAAGGTTACCTCCATTGGAACATAATTAGAAATTAATTATCTCTTTAATAGTCAAAGTGTGCTGATGATTTCTAATAGTAGAAAGGCATTCACAAAGAATTACACAGATTTGAGAGATTAAACTAAAATTATAGTATTCATTATTGTCTTTTTGAAGTTTGGTTTTCTTAATGTTACTTTCAATGGAAATTTTCTTTATCTTTAAATCACTACTATTGGTTTTATAGGTATCTTATTGATTGATGTTTTTGATTTATGACATTTTGCAGGCTTAAGTAAATGAGAGTCAAAACCTTTACTTGTCTGCATTTTGGGTCACTAATAAGGATTGCGGTGATCTTTCTTATATGACCAAATGTTTTAATTAAAGGCTTTGATATTGTGAAAATATGGAAGATAGAAAGATGCTTATTAATGCTTCACTTATTAGTTCAAAGGATCATAGTATTTTCATTTAAAATTATTGTTTGAAGTTAATGATTAAAAAAAAATCAATTGAATAAATTGATCTTCATATGATTGTCTTTTTGAATAAGTTGGCATTGGGGTTAGGCATCGGAGTTAAAACAAAGGCGAATGAATTGGAATTGGAATTTTTTGAAATTAAGACCTCAAAAAATCATTTTTTAATGCATGTGGTTATAATCTTAGGCTGCAATTCTTGCTTTCGTTTTCTGTTTTAAACCAAATCACTTTTCAATTGGGGTTTAAAATCAATCATTGATTTGATATTTTCAAATTTGGATTAAAATTGAACCTTAGAAACTTACTAAACTTCAATTTGGGTTCTAAGAATTTGACGAAACAACTTTCACATTTCGATTTTGGGGCTTTAAAAAAAACTCATTTTTGCCTTTGGAAATTAAAATGAACATGTGCTTTTGCGTCTTGTAATCTTTTTTGAAAATTAATTTCATTTAAAAAGGAATATGCACTTCTCTCATGTTTCACGATGATCTTGAGAATCAAAAGTCTTTTTGGTGACATTAAGCTGCAAAAAATATTGCCTCCACATTTCAATTTGGGTACCTTAAAATTGAACAAAACTTGTTAGTGTGAGTGGAGGATATTGTGTACAATCTCTCTCTTTTTTATTGGAACAAAGATTGATTGAGTTATGGATATTTCTTACTCACTTTTGTTTATTGTAGAGGGCTTGACTTGTGGGAAAAATTAATCACCCAAGGGAACAACCAAACTGGGAACACACTAAAGCCAAGCGACTTCCACCTAGGATATAAATGTGGATATTGGAACAAAGTGCAATATCACGAGGATTGTTCTGATGAGAAGGGCGGAAATGGTCTCTCGCCAAATGGATGGTCCCCCACAAATGGAATGCCCACATTAAAACCCTTTGTTTAGAAAAGGCCAAAATCCTAATCTATTTGTTGGTGCAAAAGGTCATGTCCTTTGAAGCCGCCCCACATATACATGTGATTCTATTGTAGAGATAAAAAATATTCCATGGGAGATTCATGGATACTGATGCTTGGCTAACTAGAGAAGTGTGTGTTGTGGAGGGGAGCAAGTGTTGTCAAGCTTCTAATCATCCACACTGAATATGCACATCTAGATTTATCCAAGTGGGAACCCAGTAAATATTATATTTTTAGCCTAGGGTTGTGAATGTCATTGGAATCAAAACACTTTGCTTGGATCTAAAACATTGGAAAACCAACAATCAACAAGATCTTCAAATTTTCAAACCCTTTAGGAGGGGAAAATACCTTTGACCAAATCCAAGTGTTATTGCTTTCCATAGGGATTTTATCCTTAGAGGTTTCTAAACATTTGGATTTACATCATAATTTGCTCATACTAAAGTCAACCTAGGAAACTGTGCTCTTGAAACCTGGATTTTCACATAATGAACCTTGTGGAATGAAAAGGAATTGAGACATAGATATTTAGTTTGAAGCTTTAATCAAGAAATTGTTTGGGGTAAAAATAATTCATTAAGCAAAGTAAATAACAATTGAACCCTGCACATGTGTTCCTCCAAATTATTTCCCGCAAAATCAAAATCTGGAAACCCAAGCTCAAAAGTCTTAGTCCAAAAGCTCGTGAGGAGTGTCTTGAAAGACTTCTTGAGGTAAGAGAAAGATTGGTTTACATCTTCTACAATAAAGCTTCAAGAAACAACCCTAACTTGAATGAGTTTTATCATCAACAAAATATTGATCTTTTTCAAAAGTTTTATTTTCTCACATAGGGTATCAAGTGTGTTCTTCAAAACCGAGATCTTGTAAGGAGTTTTATCTACGTCAAGTCTAGGATCAAAATCAATCACTATTACCCATCCCTCAACCATTAAAATCAAACATAATTTCACCAAAAACTCTTGGAAACTTTGAAAACATCATGTATGCTAAACTTCTAGGAAAAATCCAAAATCACTTTGTTTGACTTAATACACTTAGTCAAATTATCCTCTTGTGCACAAGTTTACTCTAGGTTAACAAAACTTCCTAGGCTTTACAATCTCATTATCACTTTTTTTGGCTTAACACACTTAGTCAAATTATCCAATCCATTATCACCTTTTTTGACTTAAAACACTTAGTTAAACTACCCCTTGTGTATGAGTTTACTTTAGGATAACACAACTACCTATTGTTTACAAGTGAATTATCACTTTGTTTGAATTAACACACTTATTCAAACTATCCTCAATCACAATCAATGAATCAAGTCCTAAATTTTAGCATCTCCCTCAATTTTCTTCAAGAGTTTCATTCATCCACATCATCTATATTTCGTTTATCTCATTCTCATCATCACTTTAATCCTTAAATTATCCTAGTTCTTCTCTTCTCTGAGCCTAAGGTTTAGAATGATCTAAGGGGTTAGAGGTTCATCTCTTACATTCCTCAAAATTGATCTCTATTTTATGGTTCAAATTCTATCTCAACACAAGAAGAATATGGAGCAAAATAGAGAAACATCCACTTCAATTGATCTAAGTCAAACCAAAACAACATTCAACCATAAAATAACCATTGACATCCCAATCAATCCTCCTCAAATACCTCAAAATTATCAAGAGGAAGGTCATGTAGAGGACATCACTAAAAATGGGATGCCACAAGAAGAAATTCTAGAAATGGTGCAAAACCCCAAGAATCACTGAATTGTCAGTCCCATGCTGAGGTTGTAACCATCCCAATACATGCTTGAGTTAGCGAAAGAAGGGGATAAAATCCCTTCTGACTATGACCTAAGCACTACTGTGGAAGGACCTTTTGGGATCATACCCTCAAACACATCCACACTTCCACTTCAAAGTGTCACTCATGACATCCCCCAAATCATATCATCTATCATTTCAACCCCACCGGTTGTTAACAAGGGAAGTGCCATGCTTCAAGAACTCCAAAAAAAATGCCTTGTGAACAATCAAGGGTTTAATGCAAGAACCACATTAGATCAATCCATCTCAATAAATCCATTGCACCCATATGTCCCTCTCACATTCCATGACACCAACAACCCAATTTCTTATCATGTGACACCAATCTACCCTCTATACATGCAAATATCTCTCCCTATCTCACAAGGAGAGGGTGACTTGTTTGGAGTAGGAGGAATCTTGGATCCATCATCATCACTTCAAGGGATTGCACCACTCGTCTTTCAACCATTTCCACCCCTACCACTCACATCTACATCATCCTCGGGTTAGGTCTTCCTCCTCTTTCCGCCATCAATCAATCAAATCAGAACACCATATCAAATCCTCTAACTATGCCATATATATCACAACAGTATATAGCAACCATCCAAGAAACCACAACAATCAACACATCCACCATTACTCAAAGCATAGTTTCTCAGGGACCAAGCACCTTGATCGCACCATCCATAGCTCAAACCCTGATCATTAACATGATCGTTCCACTCATCACAACGGTCAATGTTATTCCTAATCCACCACAATTACCACCAAAGAACAACGTGACCAATTCATTCACCATGAATTTTCAAGCTTCTCGACAAGCTACTCTATAAAAAGCACTCCAAAATCAGTAGGCCACACAACTAGCTGCACAATAGGCACAATACGTTGCACAAGCCCAAGCTTATTACAGCAACAACAAGCTACAGAAGTTTCCCAAGCTGCACTGGAAACTCAAGTTGCACAAGTTGCACATGTCGCTCAGATTGCATAAGAAATCCAACAAGCACATGCTCAGACACGAGCCCAATTCCAAGCTCCGCAAACACAAGTGCAAGCACAATACCAGGCACAATTACAAGCACAAAAAGAAGCATATCAGTAAGCCTTGCAAGACTATCAATTACAAAAAAAATATGACCAACAATAAGCATTTTTGGAACAACAACACAACCAACAACAAACATTGTTGGTGTAGAAAAAACATGACCAACAACAAGCATTGTTGGCTTAGCAGCAAATGCATGCATCACTTTCTTAGAAAATCTTACAGAAAATTCCCACCAATAACCTGCCCGTTGATCCCACACCCCAGAATGTATTCACCCCACCTCTTGATCCACAAGGTGATGTGATGACATAGATCAAACTTCTCTCGCAGCAAGTGATGGATCTTCAATCAGGAAAGATAATCAGGACACCTAGCAACTTGTTTTCCTACCTGTTTGATAGAAGCTTTTCAATGGTACCATTCTCGAAGGGAATCAAAATCCCAAAATTTGATAAATATCATGGGATAGGAAACCCTGAAGATCACATCAAGGAGTTTCACGTAAATTGCATGGAAGTCGCATACAATGACACATATATAATATGGCTATTCCCTTGAAGCTTGGTTGGTGACGCTATGGAATGGTTTTCTGATATGCCTATGAGCATCAAAAGAATTCAGGAAATTAAAGACACATTCCTCCAAAATTACGCATTCAACATTTGCGTGGATGTTAGTTTGGAAGAACTTTCAACACTCAAACAGGGTAAGGGGGAATCATTCACCACCTTTCTTTAGTGATGGCGAGCCAAGGCCAATTGAAGCAAATGGGCCATGCCAGAAGAAAAACAATTCTATACCATCATTGCCAATACAGACAAGACCTTGGCATTCTATCTGAAGATGCAATGCATCACCACCTACGATCAACTAATTCCCAAGGCTCTCAATATTGAATGGGCTCTTGTTACACAAGGGGGAACACCTACTTATCCTGAACATTAGGACAGTCACCCATGTACTAGCTACAATGATAAACCTCACACATGGGAAAAGAACCAAAATGTCACAAATGATGGAGTTGTGGATGCTAAGGTTGTCATTAGTGCTCCCAAGAAAATTAATCAAATGCATCATCATCAACCACAAAAAAACAACCAAAATAACACCCAAAAAAATGTGGTGAACCAACAACCAGCCCACAACCAGATCAATAATCTCAATAATCAAGGAGGACCACCTCTGCGAAACAAGTATCCCCCCAAACAAAAATTCATAGCCATTTAGGAGTCAATTGAATCCATCATGAAAAAGGTGGTCAATGAGAGCATCATCAAGGTCCCCACTCATGATAGTTACAATGAACTCTAGGTGAAGTCACCCTCATAAAACAAAAAATATCCTTTGTGATTATCATAAGCTCAAGGGACACACAAATGCCAACTATATGAAGCTGAAGAACATCATCCAAGATCTCATTGATGATAAAATCATAAATTTTGAGCAACCGACTAGTAATCAAGATCTGAAGATATACATGAATCTTATGCCCAACCATAACCAAGGAAACAACAAAGGAAAGCAAAAAAATTGTAATGTGAACCATATATGTGATAATTTTGTTGCATCCCTAGATGAATGGGTCACTATTGTCAATATCAAAGGAGCCAACAATGATTGTGGAGTCACCACACGTATTGGAAAGGTCACTATTGTCAAGGCACTGCAACCAACTAAGACCCCCACCATAAATCAAAGGTTCATCCCTAATACTTATAGTGTCCTTGACTAGTTGAAAAGAACCCTTTCTCAGATCTCCATCATGGAGTTACTGAAGATTTCAGCTGCCCATAGGGAGATCCTTAAGGAAGCATTGAATTCATCCACTGTCTTCGCCAACCTTGATACAAAGAAATTTCAAGCCATGGTCGATAATATCACCACTCTGAACCTCCTCACATTTTCTGATCAGGACTTTCCCACCCAACAACCTCACAACCGTGAACTCCACCTCAAATTCATGTTCATACAAATAATGTTAATAAGGTCTTGGTAGATGGGGGTACAGGCCTCAACACCTTCTCACTAAAGCTCATCAAGAATCTAGGAATATTTAAAGATTCTATTAAGAAATACAAAGGCATTAAAATCAAAGTGTATCAAGGCACTATCAAACTCCCAATCCAAGTAGGGCCAACTACTATGCAAGCCACATGTTAGGTCCTCGACCTTGATTTTCCCTAAAATATCCTCATGGGATGCCCATGTATCCATGGGATGAAGGAAAATGCCCCAACATTCTACCAATTTGTCAAATTTTCATATCATAATGAAGAGGTCATAATTCATGGTGATCCTGACCCCTTCACTTATTGCAAGAATCTGGAATCCAAGTTTTATAAAGTCCCCCAAGTCCTGAAAAATAATGAAGGACTCTTCACTTCATATATCAAACCATCCAATATTTCCTCCACTTTAGGGACAAAGACACCCTCCATTCTTGACATATCCAACATCAAGCTCATGATCCAAGACAATGGGTGTGGAGATTATAGAATGAAAAAGAATTCTTTTTTTGTAGGGGATTTACCTCAATCTCCTAGGTCACATGGGAAACCCCAACCAACTCAAACACCCTCGCGCACTTTTAGGGTGGATCCCTCTAGATTCTGATGTTGGGGGAATCTGAGTCAGGGAGATGTGGATGAAAGACATTTTGAGCTCACTATACCAAGATGAAAGGCATGTGCATAATCTTCCCATGCACGAACAAAGAAAGGGGATACAAATGATGCTTGGTATGGACTACAATAGAAATGAAAGCCTTGGAAGGAACAACAATGGCCGAATAAAACCCATCATTGTTGAGAGATGAATGAATAATCTTAGCCTTGGGTGTACCCCTTCGAGTATAACCATATGTGGCTGAGGTCCCCCAATTAACGTAGTCAAGACTCCCCCTCAGTTATCAGCAGCTACCCTATGATTACTAGTATCCATAAGTCTACCCTTAGACAACTTCACTTTTGATATAACTGTTGTCTGTAGTAGTAGTGATGACGAGGATGGCATAATTGGCCTACCCATTCTTTTTGAAGACTCCTCCCTACTCATGATTAGTACCTTATCCTTTGATTTAGACCACCAAAATCACAAAATAAACTTGGTCTATCCCCAACTCATCGACTATGACCAATGAGGACCACCAATTCTGGACACATTCAAAAATGATGAGGCACTCTAAGAATTCATGGGACTACGAGATACAGTGCCATAAAGATATCATAAACTAGGATTTGACATCACACTAGACACACATGCCTATTATGAGGAGACGATTGAGTCCTTTAGTCACAAAAGTGAATAATTGAGAATAATCTCAAGGTCATCAAGTGAAAACCACACTGTACCACTCTCTAACCATAAAATAGTAAAAACAAAGCATGCATCCAATAGTGAAAACCTCTCTAAGGCACCCGAGGATGAAGGATTCAATCTCCCCCCCACTACACTTCATTAGGAAAAATCAGCGATCCTAGTAGAACAATGTAACTCCATCAATATGGGAACAAAAGCAATACCACACATCACTTTCTATGTTGAGTCACTTCTATCAAAAGAACAAGAGCTCCTAGCAACATTCTTAAGGGAAAGAAAGGTAAACTTTGCATGGACCTACGCTGACATGTCTAGTCTTGATCTAGAAGTCATTGTTCATCACTTAGCTTTCTATCCAAGGGGAAAGCTCGTGAGACAGAAGTTGAGAAAGATGCATCCCCAAATAGCCTTATTAGTCAAAATGGAATTGTAGAAGCTCTTGGATGCAAGATTCATAAGGCCAATTGATTATCCTAAATGGGTGTCAAATCTTGTACCTATTTCAAAGCCAAATGAGGGCATCTGCATCTACACTGACTTCAGAGACTTAAATAAAGCATGTCCTAAGGATGTATTTCCGCTACCAAACATCGACATGATAGTGGATATGATAACCAGACACGAAATTCTATCACTAATGGACGGGTTTTTTGGATATAATTAAATTATGATAGCAAAGGAGGATCAACACAAGAAAACATTCACATGTCTGTGGGGGACCTATTGCTGGAACATGATGCCTTTTGGATTAAAGAATGCAGGGGCAACATACCAAAGAGCCATGACACTGATCTTTCATGACATGATTCATAAGATAGTGGAAGACTACGTAGATGAAATTTTGGTAAAATACAGAAAAAGATAGGACCACATAGCAGCCTTGAACTCTATTTTTGATAGATTGGAAAAATATAAGGTCTATCTCAATCCAAATAAATGCATCTTTGGGGTGCAATCATGCAAGATCTTTAGATATATAGTGTCAATGAGAGGAATAAAGGTGGATCCCACCAAATTCAAGGCGATCCTCCACATGGAAGCACCCAGGACACTAAAGAAACTGAGAGGTCTACAAGGTAGGCTCTAGTCCATCCATAGATTCATAGCACAACTAGCAGCTAAAAAAATCCCATACTCTCATCTACTCCACAAGGGAGTAGCATATAAGTGGGATGAAAAATGCGACTAAACATTCAACAAAATAAAATAATACTTGCACCACTAGTTTTGATGTCACCAATCCCAGGAAAACCATTGATCTTGTACATTTCAGCAACAATGGAAGCTCTTGGTGCTCTATTAGCTTAACACGATGAAAATGGAAGAGAGAGAAATATACTATATCAATAGAAATATGGTGGGACACAAGCTAAACTTGTAGACACCTAAAAATGACCTAGGCCTACAAACACTATTTTACCACTTTCCATCCTAGCATAATTGTAACATTTGAATTATGTCCCTAACCCACATTCAACTATTAATTAAATAATTCATGATTATTTAATTAATTCATAAACTTTCATTCTTCATGATTATTAAATAAATAAATCTTATTTATTTAATTTAATATGTCACTAATTGTTAAAGTCTTCTAATAATTAAATAAAGTCATCAATTTATTTAATTAATCCTTATCATTAATATCCTCTTGATTATTAAATGAACATATGTACAATATATTTATTTAATGTGTCACTAATTCCTAAATCCTCTCTTAATTAAATAAATTCATTTATTTATTTAATTAATTAACTACTTCTTCTAAATTAAATAATTATTTTAATTATGGCATGTGACATTTCTATATTTTTAAATAAAACAAATCATTTAAAAATATCTCGCATACTTAACTGATTCTTCATTTAGTAATTAATTTCAAAAATCAATTACTAATTACCTCACAAAATCTTCTATTTTGAATTAATTTAATTCAAAAGGGAAATATTCTTCTACAAATCAAGTAATTTCCAAAATTATTGATTTTCTAAAATCTCATTCTCCTGTCTTCTGATTTTTACTAATTTCATCTCCACTGTCACATTCAGTCTGGATTTAATTTATTTAATTAAATCTTATTTACACCTAGGGGTATTTTTCCCTAACCCTAATTGAGGTTGTCTTATTGAATCTTGACCTTTGATTCTAGGGTATTCCTCAATCTCTCATCTTGTCCATCCATTCAAGATTGCATTTTCTATAAAATGACAATCTTGATTTCATTTTCGGATCCATGATCATTTGTTTACACGTTTACTATAGGCATTCTTCTCATCTAGACTTTGATATTCATTATTGCTTGCATTCAGGATTGAGTTTCTATTTGGCATAGTGAATAGTTTAAATCCTTCAAATAGATTTGTTAAAATTAGACATCTTAGAGTGTGCTCACAAATCTGAGGGCATTTCATCATCAATAAGAAGCTTAAGAAGGTGCAATAGAAGTTAGACATGGAGTTAGTAAATGGGTGAGATCTTACTAGTTCTTCCATTTATTTCTTTATTATTTCCAATGCATTCTATTGTGATTATTTAAATTAACTTGGAGGTACAGCTAACTGTTTGAATTCAATCTTGTAGGATTTTTAGATCATTACATTGGTGAACCCGACTTCCTAACACGATTTTGTAGGTTTCGTACGGCTCCAGATTGTTTTTTTTGCAGGTCCAGGGTACGAACGACGCAACTGCAGGCCCAATCGCTCTGTCGCAACGCATTTGCGTTCCGAGCGACGCATACGCACTATTGCAATGCATTCGATTCAAGCGCATTCGATCGGAAGCGACGCATTTTCCAAAAACCTGAGCCGCATCCGATTTTTGAACTGCAGGTAACTGGTTAAAAAGATCATTTTTTTTGGTTTTTTTTGTAAAACTGGATCCGACGCGACCACGGCCAGTATTTTCAACTTGATAATTTTTTTTTCTTTAAGGATAAAATGAACCAATCCTAGGGTAGACACACTTAAGGATTAAATCTACCAACCCTAGGATAGACATTTTGTTTAATTTGGGAATTTATCAATCTAGGATAGTCACCATACTTACTGTTGTTTAAAGTAAAATAAACCCCATGTTTTCGGTGAAGCAATATCTTCACCTAGAGTAAAAAATCTTTCATTTGGGGTTTAAAATTGAACAATTGTTTAGTGTGCTTGTTCGGATAATAGGTATATGCTCTCCCCTTTACTGGGTGATCAAAAAGCCAGACCTATCCGTTTTATTTCATGCATTTACTACTTTATTACAACCTTTAGAAGGCCTGCCGTAGTGGGAAAAAGTACTCACCCTACGGGAACGACCTAAGTGGGAACACCTAAAGCCAAGGTTTCCAACCCACTATAATCAAAAGCAAGTTGTTGATGAAAATCCAACTTGACAGTAGTTGACAAGATAACCATCCCCAAAGCCTTTGTTCTAAAGGTTGGGAGGTCTCTCGAGGGAGTATATCCATTGCCACACTGAACGGAAAGACTTACTAAGAACCTAGTGTAGTAGCCAGCCATGTCAGTAACCAGACATCCTTTCAATCACGGTGCAAGGGGAGGGAAGAATCTCCCCCCAAGACACTCACCATATAATCACCACAATTGTTTGCTCAAGGGATTCGGTATCCACTTCCGTCACCTTGAGTACGCACCTGGAAAAGACAAAAACACGGGCGCCCTCTAGGGGGTGACAAGGCTGTGTGAGTCGACGTGATTTTAAGATGTGGGCTGTGATTGCGAGGATGACCCACTTGACTTTTAAGAGTGAGTCTGTTTGAACAAGCATTTCATATTTTTGATTTCTGTGTTTGCCAAGAATTCTTAAAAATCTTCAAACAAATTACAAAATCACAAATTGGAATCACAAAAAACTGGTTGAAAACTACAAACTGTGTTTGGTTTTTCCCTAAAACTACATATTGCGACGCAAGTGCTCTGCTGCACTGCATTTGACATCTGGAAAACCGCATTCGCTCTGATGAGCCGCATCTGAGCCATCAGGAGCTGCATTCGCTCTGTCAAGACGCAATCGACAATTACAGAGCCGCATTTGCAACCAGTGAGCCACATTCGGTTAACTGAGCCGCATTTTCCAGACACAAACCCGCATTCGCAACACTGTGTCACATTCGACACTTCCTGAACCGCATTCATTCAGTGAGCCGCATTTGCTCTGTTGCACCGCATTTGCTAAAAACTGCAAACATTTCTTTACTGTCAAAATCAGAAAGTTCACAACCTGTCTCCAAGTCAATCAGATCTTTCTTCACTGTTACAGTCCAAACCAAACTCTGACTTGCTCAACTTTCCCTCAAAACAATTGCATATTTAGATACCATTTTAGGCTCATAATAGGTCACTTTCACTAGATTGCATTGGTAGCTTCACCACCTCCTTAGACACTCACTTTGGCAGATTTTAGGAGTTGACTCTTACCATTCATTGTCCAAACTTTGCATTCATTAGTAGGTTATCATTGGACCCAATTACCTTTGTCATTTTTTCAATCCTTTTGTGAAGCATTTCCCACTCAATAGTCTAGTGTGGAGATTTCACTTTGTCCCAGTTATAGTCCTTCTACGGTCCATTGATCCTCCAAAACTGAATCATTGCAAAAACATTGTTTGTCCAAGTTTGTCCTCTTTAAGATCTCTCACTAGTAAGTACATCTTAGGATCACTTATTGCATATCATTTTAGCATCTCCATCTAGTGTCACACCACTTGCATCCACAAGTCTTTTTCATAGCATCATTTTGAAAATCCAAAAAAAAAAAAAATAGTCTCATACTTAGATCATTTTTTTCCATCATCCCAAGTTGAGCAAAACTTTGTATGGTTGAAACTAGACTACAGAAAAAGAAAAGACTCATGGATTCCTTTGGAGAAGACAACAACTTTCCTGAATTCACAACTGGCATGGACTCATTTCCCAATACCATGAATAATCCTTGTTTTGACATGGAAAATTCCACAATCAATCCTTTTAGTGAGATGAACATACCATCATCTCCCTCACATATTTTTGAACCATTTATCGACGGGATCAAAATGGGGATGTCTTTGAAGAAGACATATTAGCTACCGCTCAACATCCAGAAGTTGCTGCTTTTGTAGAAGAAGTAGTCTTAAATGACTCTTCTAGATTCCTAGCTATGCTCCTTGACCAAGGGGCTAAGTTACCAAAGGGATTTGACCTTAACACTCTTAGAGCAACTTCTCCCACTCCAACATCATACAATTCCTCCATGGGAGCGTCCTCATAGAATGTCATCAACACACTCAATTCTACCTCCCTTGGTCATACCACTACCACAACCAATACAACATCTATTGGGGGATCATCTTCCCAAACCAACACCACATCACAATCCATCCCCCAACAAACATCCACCATTCCTTCACAAACAATGGGGGCAACCACATCAAACCTCTTAGGAACTACATCTAGTTCCATGAGTACATCAGCAAACCTACTATTAGGTTCTTCAAGTGCCATTTCAACCAACTCATCTAACCCATTTGGGAGAAATAAATGAAGAGTTTTCATCCAAGGCACCCAATCCACTTCATCACAAGTCAACACCGGCATTCGTATGACCCAAAACACCAACACTCCTCAAGGTCATAATCTTTTATTTGGACAAGGCAATCAAGGCACACAATCATATAATCCATTTGGGCATCAACAAGCTCAAAATCAACAAGGCGCTCCATTCTGCACTCAATTTGGCAATCAACAAGGTCAAAACCAGCAAGGTCCTCAAATCCAGTCCAATATGGCAGGATATCATATTCCCACTTATGCTTCTCAAATCCATATGTAGCACCACATCCCTAATCGAAATACTCATTTCCAACAACCGCCTAATCACAACAATCATTTCACTCACCGACAACCCACTCAAAATCAACACATCTCATCTCAATAGTTGGGGACTCAAGCTGCCCCTATCACCAACATAGGTGATGCTACCAACCATCCCATGGTGGAAGCACTCACACACCAACTCACTACTCTTCAAACACAAGTGGAGACCTTGCAACAATCCAATAAAAAGTCATACATGTCACATGACTTGTGTCCTTATCCATTTGACACAACTTTATATATGCCACCATTTCCTCATGGATATGTGGTCCCTCATTTTCCCAAGTATAGAGGCAAAACAAACCCCCTTAAACACAGAAGGGAATTCACAACTAGTTGTATTGACATTGCTTATGAGAAAACTTATCTCATGAGGCTCTTTTCTAGAAGTCTTGGAGGTCATGCACTAGAATGGTTCTCACTCTTGCCTAAGGGAATAAAAACTTGGGACGAATTGGCAAACAAGTTTGTCAAAAACTATGCTTACAATATCGACACAGACATTGACATTGCCTCCTTATGCAAACTTACCCAAGAGGATGTAGGAGAGACTTTCATTCCATTTTTTCAAAGATGGAGAACCTTAACAAGCAGATGTCCGGTAGAAATACCTGAAAAGGAGAAAGTAACCATGTTTGTACAAACTCTCCCTGGACCACTAAGGTATGGATTACAAGTACATTGTTGCACAACTTTTGTTGACCTTGTTGAAAAGGGGTTTTAGCTGGAAAAAGCCTTGATTGCCAAATGTGAATTGATATATGGTGGAAAAACCATCAACACAACCACCAATAATAACCCAAGTAGCTCAAATGACAAAAACAAATATTGGGTTAAAAACAAACACATCACAAATGATGGTGTAGTTGATGCAAAAATCATAAATGCAATAGGTCATGTACTCACAATCAAAGGTTTACACAATCAAAATGCATTTGTAACTACACTGACACCAACTGCCAATGCTCTTCAAAATAATCATGCACAATCTAATCAAACGTAGTTGTGTCAACCACGACAGTTCCAAAAGCGTACTTTCACCCCGTTGGGTGAACCCATCGAAACTGTCTTAAAGAAACTTCTCCAAAATGGTGTCATAATGCTGGAGGAGCCGAAACCATATGAACCTGGTCAATTCAAGCCATCATGGTGGGATGACAGTTCATTTTGTGAATACCACTATGCCAAAGGGCACAAAACTTCCTCTTGTCGCCAATTGTGAAATCTGGTGCAAGACCTCATAGAGAACCACACCATTGAGTTGGGTGGTCAATCTTTTA
Organism: Sequoiadendron giganteum; assembly: GCA_007115665.2. Taxonomy (NCBI): domain Eukaryota; kingdom Viridiplantae; phylum Streptophyta; class Pinopsida; order Cupressales; family Cupressaceae; genus Sequoiadendron; species Sequoiadendron giganteum. The sequence continues at coordinate 73,364,381 of CM021103.1, read as the reverse complement.
CATCCAATGCAGATCATACCATACACAAGAACCCACTGCAGGATCATGGTAAGGCTTCCCCGTCTGGCACCAAGCATACAAACAACCAAGCCAACCACATTCACCCGACTTATAATACTACTCCTCTTGCATACAATTATCCCGATGGTACTATTATTAACAATCTTCATGTTGCTAATGAAGATGAATCTGTTAATACCATCAACATCAAAAGAGCCCCAAAATGCAATGTGACTATGTGTAAAGGCAAGGTCACTATCCCGAGTCCTTCTGCCCATCAACCAAAGATCACCATACCTGGTCCATCCGCTAGACAATCCACCCCAAAACAAGAGTTCAACATTGTTGAGCAGTTAAATAAAACACCTGCTCAAATATCCATTCTTGAACTACTCTGTATTTCACCCACGCATAAGGCCATCCTCAATAAAGTACTGCAAGATTCAACCGTCCCAACCAGCATCGATGTTAACCATTTTGAGACCATGGTCGGATACTTGAATTCGCCTCACCATATCACCTTTTCAGACAATGACTATTCCTCACCCAAGCCATCACATAATGATGCCCTCCACATTGAAGTCTTTTTCCACAAGCATAAGGCTCGATGAGTCCTAGTAGATGGCGAAGCAGGATTGAATATCTGCTCTCTGAAATTGGTCAAAGCTCTTGGTTTTTCTGAGGCATGTGTAGATGTTAGCAAAAGCATCATCATCAAAGCATATGATGATGAAGAATGCACTTCTAAAGGCATTATTACAATTCCACTCTGAGTGGGACCGATCATCATAGATACCACATGCCAGGTCTTGGATCGTGATATCCACTATAATATATTACTTGGTTGCCCTTGGATTCATGCTTTAAAGGCAATTCCATCCATGTGCCACCAATGCCTCAAATTCCCTTTTGATGGAACTAAGATCACCATCCCAGGCAATCCTGATCCATTCCAATACTGCACCAACCTGCGAGCTACCGCTGAGCACCAAGTACCCATCAATCGGGAGGCCTCATCTTCCACCGCATCAAAATACATTGACCCAACGACACTCACGAAATCATCCATTTCATCATCTTCTACCACACCATCTCCATCGACTTCCATCCCAAGTAAAGATATTCAGATCCAAGACCTTAGTTGTGGGGAATTTAAATTAAATATGGCTTATTGTATAACTGCAATACCGAAGCCACCTAAAGTCTATGGCAGACCATGTTTTGCAATTGAGCCCAAAGTAACTTTCAATGTTCCACCAAAAAGTGTTTTTACACGGTGAGGTGATATGGGTGATGAAGACATCATTGACATGGATAAATGGATCTACAAAGACCCAACAAAGTTATCTCCACTACCATTGCATCTTTATGGCAAAGGATATGACATATGCAAATCCCAAGGTTTTGATGGGACAAGCGGCCTTGGAAAGAATGACAATGGAAGAAGGGAACCTATTATTATAATAGCAAGACCAAGATACATAGGGCTAGGGTTCAACCAGCTCGGAAATGATGATCAATGTATCTATGAATTTTCAAGTAAGGACGTAAAGGCAACAAAAAGTGTCGGGACAAGTGAAGAATCCCTAACCGAAACAGACTCAAATGAATGGGAATGGGGATTTGACAAAACCGTCCGTGACTATGACATTGATGAACTATTCTTAGAACCTGGCCAACCTTCCTTTGAAGAACGATTCTGCCAGCAATATAACATTGACCCTATTGACCGACATTCGAAAGACAAGAAATGGGTAAGCATTCCTTGGAACCCAGAAGAACATAAAGTGTCATCAGCAATACCTGAATCATCCCACCCCATTCCTGAGCCCACCTAGGAGCCTGACCTATATGAGCCCATTATCCATACTTCTGAAATGCCTACTACTAGTCACGATGCTGATAATTTCATCTCATTTTATGATTTTGAATTTGATTCATCTAACTCAGAGTATGGACCATCCATTGCATCAGATGCGGAAGTGGAAATTGATAACTTTGCCTTTACACTTGAGGCATCAATTTTCACACTTTCCGCATCCTCCCCATCCTTCACTAACACTGATGATGGAATCCCCCTTGTGTACCCACAACTGATCTACTGGGACCAACAAGATCCACCGGTGATGGACATATTTCAAAATGACGAGGCAATTACAGAATTCATGGGACTAAGAGAAGGTATTCCATGGGGGGACCACAAAATAGGGTTCTCCATTGATCTCAATTATGCAATCCTCTAGTCGCAAAAATGCAATAAAATAGTAAAAACAAAGGACATATCTGAAGGTGAAAACCTCTCTGAGGCACCTAAGGATGGAGGATTGGACCTTCTCCCCGTAACATAGGAAAAATCGACCATGCTCATTGAGGATACAACAGAAGTTAACATAGCTACACTAGAGAATTCCAAAATGATTCTCTTGGCTGCATCATTATCAGATGAAGAAAAACCTGAGTTTACACAATTCTTCACAGAAAGAAAAGTTAACTTCGCATGGTCATATGCTAGCATGCCAGGGCTTGATCCCAAATTGGTTCTACATCATCTTCCTTTAATCCTAGGAATCAAGTTGGTCAAACAAAACTTGCGCAAGATGCACCCATAGATCGCACTACTTGTCAAGGCAGAGTTAAAAAAGTTACTGGATGCTGAATTCATAAAGTCAATTGATTATGCAGATTGGATATCAAACATTGTTCCTATTACCAAGCCGAATGGAAAAATCCGTATCTACACGGATTTAAGAGATTTGAATAAGGCTTGCCCAAATGATGATTTCCCTCTACCAAACATAGACATGATTGTTGACCTCACGGCAGGATATGAGATGCTATCTCTCATGGATGGTTTTTTAGGTTATAATCAAATCAAAATTGCAACAGAGGATCAACATAAAACAACATTCACTTGTCCTTGGGGAACATAATGTTGGAACGTCATGCCTTTTGGCCTAAAGAATGCAGGCTCTACATATCAGAGGACTATGACAACAATCTTCCATGACATGATGCACATTCTAATGGAAGATTATGTGGATGACCTATTAGCAAAATATTTGACAAGAAAAGATCATCTCAACATCCTAGACAAAACCTTTAGAGGGCTTGAGGATTACAAGGTCAGATTGAACCCAAAGAAGTGTGTCTTTGGAGTCACTTCAGTCAAGTTACTAGGATACATTATTTCAAGACGAGGCATTGAGGTTGATCCCTCAAAGGTAAAGCAATTTTGGACATGCCTCCACCAAAGGGAATCAGTGAGTTGCGCACACTTCAAGGCAAATTGCAGTCTATTCGTCGTTTCATTGCACAATTGGTAGACAAGTGTCAACCATTCCAATATCTATTATGCAAAAGCAATCCTTTTGTATGGACAGATAAGTGCAACATAGCCTTTGACCAAATAAAAGAATATATATTAACACCACTAGTGTTAATGCCGCCTATTGAGGGAAAACCATTGATCCTATATGTCACTGCAATGACAAATGCACTAGGGGCATTATTAGCGCAAAATGACTAGCAAGAAAAAGAAAGAGTCATATATTATATCAGTCGCACACTAATTGGATATGAGCTCAATTACACAACCATTGAAAGGGCATGCCTTGCGGTTGTTTTCGCGGCACAAAAACTGAGACACTATATGCTGAGCCATCAAACACATTTAGTGGCAAAGATTGACCCATTAAAATATCTTCTGAGTCGAGCAACACTGACAGGTCATTTAGCAAAATGGGTCATGATATTAAGCGAATATGACATACAATATGTGGAGCGCAAAGCTATGAAAGGTCAAGTCATAGCAGATCAATTAGTTGATGCACCAATCCGGGCCACTCATCCTCTGATAACTGATTTTCTGGATGAGTCTATTTTTAATGCAGAACCAGCTCTACCATGGAACTTATACTTTAATGGATCCCACACTGGTCACGGCCCAGGAGCAGGCATATTATTTATCACACCACAAGGGGATTCAATTCCTAAATCATTTCGAATTGCCTTCCCTTGTACAAATAAAATTGCAGAATACAAGGCATTGGTCATAGGTCTTAAGATAACAATCAAATGGAAAATTCAGACATTGCTCGTATTCGGAGATTCTCAATTGGTCATCAATCAAGTGAATGATGACTATGACACAAAAGATGAGAAGTTGCTTCCCTACAAAAGGATGGTGGATAGTTTCTTGATGTATTTCAAAATGATTGCATTTGAACAAATCCCAAGGACACAGAATAAAGCAGCCGATGCAATGGCTACCATTGGATCTCTCCTAGACATCCCTAAGAATGTGTCACAATTTGAATTCTTAATGGAACAACTGCTGATGTCTGCATACGATATTCCAGAGTCTGAAATGGTGTGCGAGATTGTTGGTCCTGGTTCACCTTGGTATACGACTATCTTAAATCCCAAACCCTCCCACCCAACTTGTCTAACAACCAAAGAAAATCCTTTATCTGAAAAGTGGCTAGACATACCATCATCAGTGACACCTTATACTATTGTGGCTTTGACAACACCCTTCCTCGCTGTCTCGACACTGATGAAGCCCAAACAACTTTACGAGAAGTACATGAGGGTATATGCGGATCTCATTCGAGTGGTCGAACCTTAGCTAGGAAAGTCACCAAACTGGGATACTACTGGCCGACATTGGAAAAAAATGCTCTTCAGTTTGTCAGAACATGTCAAAAATGCCAGGTGCACAGTGATCTGATTCACACACCTGCACAAGAATTGAGACCTATCACTTCTCCATGGCCTTTTGTACAATGGGGACTCGACCTCGTGGGTAAGATCCATCCATCCTCTTCAAATGGCCACAAATTCATAATAACCGCCACTGAGTATTTCACTAAGTGGATTGAAGCCATTCCTCTCACTTACATCACCAGTAAACAAATATCCAAGTTTATTCTAAATTACATCATCTGCCGGTATGTTGTCCCACAATCCATCATCACAGGTAATGGCATTCCATTCAAAAATCAGGACGTTTGTGAACTCTGTGAGCAATTCTACATCCAACACCATTTTTCCACTCCATACTACCCACAAGGTAACGGCCAAGCTGAGGCATCCAACAAAACAATTCTTCACATTCTAAAGAAGATCGTCAATGACACTAACCGAGATTGGCACCTACAACTCAATCCTGCTTTATGAGCCTATCATACCAACATCCGTACCCCCACTAGAGCTACTCTATTTTCCCTGGTCTATGGATCTGAGGCCATATTACCCATCAAGGTCAAAATTCCTTCTCTCTGTGTTTCTTTGAAAGGAATGATTGATGATGAAGAGTACAGACATACTCGTCTCCATGAGCTAGAAATGCTACAAGAAAGATGGCAAAATTCCTTAAGTCATCTACAAGAATATCAAAATTGTCTTTGTCGAAGTTGTAACAAAAGAGTCATGGTGAGAAAGTTCAAAATCGGTGACTTGGTTCTCATGTAGAATCCCAGAAATCAAGCAGACTGTGAAAAGCCTGGCAAGTTTGAGGCTAATTGGCTTGGTCCTTATATCATTACTGCCACATTTGGTTCCGGAGCTTATCATTTGGCCACACCTGATGGAGAACAACTAATAGAACCCATCAACAGCTTACACCTAAGAAAATTCTACACATAGCATCAGAGAGCTCAGCAAAAAAACCTACAAAATACAAAAAAAAAATGAAAAATAGAAAAAAATCATCCCTTGATGAAAACCTGGCAAACAAGCGTCTTGGTGACACACAAAAATTAAAAAATGGCAAAAAAAAATAGTAAAAAGAAATGAATTCATCCAATAGTGAAAAACTAGCAAACAGGTGCTTTAGATAAGTACCATGGTGAAAACCTGGCAAATAGGTGCCATGTGTAGTCGATCATTGCTTCGCCATCTACTGTTACTCAAATCGACCTTTACCCATTTTTCATAATCACAAAAGCCTGACACATTCACGACATCCATCCAAAGTCCTATCAATTCCGACCATGGTTAACATTTGGTTGGCATCATTCCTTGCATATCCTTGCCTTTACCTTGCGTCTACCTATCTCCATATCATTGAACTTGGGTATTTCCTGACTTGTTTGGGGGCAAGAACTTTATCATGTAACTATAGTGGGTACCGCACATGATCCTACATTCTCAAAAGTCTTGAAAAAATCTTAAAAATCTGAAAAAGTCCTAAAAAAATCCTAAAAATCTGAAAAAGTCCTGAAAAAAGACCTAAAAATCAGAAAGCGTCCTAAGAAAATACAAAAACATCCAAATCAATGTCAAAATCCAAAATCAAATTCAATCTTTTGTCCATGTCCGAACTACGTTGTCTCTACGCTTTTGCTACGTAGGCAAGATTCATCTTTGAATCCCCGAGCATTAGGTTAGTCCTTCTAGGTTTGTCGCAAAATAAATCATGATTCAAACTTTTGTCCTTTGGACAATGTCATTGGGCGTGTTGAACTACGAGGTCTCTGAGTGCAAAACGTAGGGAAGGCCATCAATCGATGGACCCCCGAGGCCACACTAGGTCAGTGCTTTAGGGTTCATGCCACAATATTCTCACACACATCAAGCTATCTTCGAATCAAGCTATCTTCGAACCAAGCGAATCTTTGAATCAAACAAGTCTTATGTCAATCTTGAATTATCAATCTATCGGCAATCTGTTCCACCAACACTTTCAGTCAATTTAGCATGTTAGCAACGACATGTAGTCAAAATCCTATCAAAACAATTTATCATGGAAAAGCTTTGGGTTCTTCTTTAGATGTGTCCTTTTGAAGAGTAACTCTCATCAACATCCTTATGCTTTTGGATGTGTCCTTCCTAAGCATCATCATCATCTGGCATTTTGATGGATTCTCCTAACTCTGAGAATTGATCTCCTAGATATCAATGTCATTCAAGATGTGTCCTTCCTGAATTTGATATCGCCCGACACTTAAAACAACACCTAACATTAAAACACTTGGCAAACACTTGGCAAACTTTTTTTTCTATCTTTTGATAATAATCATGAAATTAGTTCCTATGTCCTAGGAACCACGACATATCATGATGATTATCCTTGTCTGATTATCACTCTGCTATTAGTTTCTCCACGATGTCCTGACTTCAGGATTTAGAGAACCAACGACATAGTATGATGATTTTACTATCTGTTTTTACTATGATGTGGCTAGTTTCTCAAGGATGTCCTATCATCAGGATTTAGAGAAGCAACAACGTCTCATGACTGGGTTGGTTTTTCTGGTGGTTGGTCATGATAAAGTGACTAGGGGCAACTGTGTTCCTTGCATGAGTCATGATCATCCTTGTCTGCGACCGTTGATCTACGTGATGGTTCGACCTTGCACACTATTGATCTATGTCATATCATAGTGTTTGTCGACCATCATGACATTCTCGCCCAATGATGATTAAAGAGCAACAACTAGAATAACACTATAGCAAAGCTTTTGAAGGATTTTTATTTTTTGCACTAACATGCATATCTTTCTTCGCACTAACATCCATCTTCGTCTTCTCTTCTCTAATTCTCTAATGATATCCTGTGACATACAAAAACAAAGTTGCATACATAATGGCATGATCATTTGCATCCATTCATAAAACCATCATTTGCATCAACATATAAGCATCACAAATAAAACATTTACATCAGCATATAGGAATTACATCATCACAACATTACACAATGCATACATACATCCATAATCACATTCATAAACATAAGCATAAATGCATCTCATCGCATCATCAAAGCATCACATAATCATCTCATAAAAACATAGAATACCATAACACATTACATCATATAGGCCACATCAAAACTGCATCGCATATATAATCTCAAAAAAAAAAAAAAAATGTTGTCACAGGATAGAGTCAAATAATATCCCAAAAATAGAGCTCGTAGGCCCGAATATCAAAATATATACGTGTCTAAAGCAAGTCCTAAGATGGCCCTCCTCCATCTCATGGAGGTGAATGACGAGGTAACTGTGACTGATCCATCAGATGAACAGTGAACTGAATGGGTGCTCTCTCTTATGTCTGACTCTGTGATCCTGAGGGATCGGTAATGGGAGGTTGGCTCTGCTCTGTCTGCTGCCCTAAGGACACTAACCTATGACCATGCTCTGACTGGTGACCATTATCTGATTTGTGGCTATGCCCTGATGAATGCCTATGTGAGCTATGTGATCTATGGCCCGATGACTGCCCTGATGTAGTGGACCCCCCAGCACTGGTATGACTACTGCTGTGTGTCTGACTGCCACTACCTGTCCTGCTGTGAGATCGAGACAACCCTGGGTCCCGTCTATCTGGTGGAACGGCCTACTCATACAATGCCCTATATCGGCCCCTGCTCTCTACTACCCTGGCCAACTCTCGAGCCTGTCCCCTATCGGTCCCGTGCATAACCCGACAAACTCTGTAACCCACCGCTCTGACTCCTGTCGCCAAATGATGGCCTGATCCCTCTCAACTCGAGTGACCTCCAACTCCACTGCCAAGGCCTTGTTCTGAGACAAGGCTGCATCTAGTCTGCTCTGTAGATTAGTAATCCTCTGGTCAACTGTGGCATCCACGGGCAAAATGGGTAGTCTATCACCCTCATCATCACCAAAGATCATGCGCTCTCGTAGTCGCTAATCTGCCTCGTCCTTGTCCTCATCCTCCTCATCTCTCTCCCCCTCGGTCCAAACCTCCTCCACATCTATGTCGAGAGGATGTTCCCCAACAAGTGGATCCACCTCCACTCTCTCCTCCACTCTCTCCTCCTTGGCCACCTCCACTCTCTCCTCAGCCACCACCACTCTCTCCTCCTCAGCCTCCACCTCCACCTCCTCCTCGGCCCTCGCCTCCAACTCTCTCTCCTCCCCCTCCTCCCGAATAGGTGATAATGGTACTCCACCTACTCTCTATCTAACTCTCTTGGGCTGCCTCCGCCCTCTGCCATCCCTCCTCCTCCTCACACCCCTCCCATCTCCTCCACCTCCACCATCACCTCCACCATCTCCTCCACCTCCCCCATCTCCTCTTCCACCTTCATCTCACCCATCTCGACCTCCATCCCTACCTCCATTTCTACCCTTGGCACCTCTGCCATCTCTCCCTCCATCTCTGCCACTATGACCTCTCCTCGGTACCTGCGGAATAACTGATCTCCGATCAATGGGCGGTGAACCATCTAGATTTGTCAAGGGAATGGGCCTGTGAACCTGCCACCGTGTATCAAACTCGGTCGATGTGCCTGCATCTACTGGACCCCATCTCCATACCCACGGAACTACCAATAATCCATCAACCTTCTGCTCTGCTACTGTAACTGATATAGGCGACCCCCACATGGTCTCTCTGGAAGACCGAGCATACTATGCTATGCCTACTGGCATAATCTACTGCTCCCCAAACTACCGTAGTACCCGCTGGGGCAGGTACATCTCAATGATCCTCTGGGTTTGAACTGTGCGACCAATAAGGTATCAGAACTATCTACAGAAGGATAGGTGCCCATCCTCATCTGCCCACTGAGCGCACTCTCTGTATGGTCTCCAAACAAAGTTGATCATCGTGTCTATCCGATGACGCTAGTACGCGGTATCTCCAACACGAGTCTGACTGACTGATCCTGCATATAAATATACATAGGGCATCCCATCATCGAACTACTACATCTGTACTGGTGGTCGAAAAATGTGAATACACTCCCATACCCAAATCATAAGCAATGTGGTCCTGCAGCTGATGCTATGCTCATGGAGATAAACTACCTCGTGCAACTGGTGGTACAGCATGGCCAACAAGTAGGGCCCCCAAGCAAAAACAATCCTCTGTGACCTCATATGAACTAGAACATCCCCCCATCCAATGGGAAATCCATGACCACGACGATCTAGGATCAGCAATCCAGCAATCAGGGTCATAAGTATGGCATCAAATCTAGGAAATCGGTCTGCTACAACGTCCCAGCTGATCTCATAACCATCCAAAGCTAACTGCCCACCGTCGGTACCCTCATATCTCTTTGTCAGGACCTGTCATCCTTGGTGTGGATCATAGATCACCCTCTCTCCACTGATCAGAATGCGGAGAGTGTGGTAAACATCCTCCAAGGTGACAGTCGCCTCTCTAGTAGGCAGGTGGAACAAACAGGTCTTAGAATGCCATCTCTCACAAATAACAGTAAGTAAACCTTTGTTTTCCTGAATAACGGGCATATACGTCACATGATATAGGCCTAGGGCCATCAATCACTGCCTCTGTCTATCATTAAGACAATCTCAGAAAGCATAAGTAGCTGGCCGGGACTCCCGGGTATAGATAGGCACAAGCCGACTCTGCACAAGGAAAGGCCAAGGATTACAACATATTGAGAAGCATTATAGATAGTTTTGTATTACTGGCAAGTCAAAGGTACAGAGAAGTTAAGCTTGACATAGGTCAACAAAAGTCAACTTTGGTCAACTTCAATTGCGTTGCGTTGACTGCAAGTGCGTCACAATAAATCAATTGTGACTCGGGACATGACAAATGCGATGCATATGTCAAATGCATTATTCTAAAGGGAAAATGCACAATCAAACATCGAATGCATCATTTAATCTATCAAATACGCGATCTAACAACGAATGCATCGTTAGGCTTATCAAATGCGTCGCACATTAACAAATGCATCACAAAGTTCTCAATTGCATCAAAAATTTAGCGAATGCGTCACAAATTTATCATTTGCATCACAAATTAGTGAATGCACTCACCCTCGCGAATGCACAATCGCACAAAATAGACTAGTCTACCCATCGCACTTGCATTGCGACGCAAGCAAATGCGATGAACGCAAAGGCGATTGCGACTTTTGCGATAGTGTTTGCGTCACACCGCAATTTTTATCCCCCCTTTTGACCCTCATAAATGCGACAAATTTAAAATTTTACAAATTGGATAGGGTACTTACCAGTGCACCTACGCCCTCGGGTCGTCGGAATGAACGCATGCGGTATCCACGGTGTGCAGTCGTAGGGATCACCATCCTCGCTCAGAGCTCTGATTTCTAGAAATTTCTAAATAACAAATGAGAAAATGACATTTGGTTTAACCTTTTCAACCTATTTATAGGCTGAAAATTAGGGTTTTGACCTAATCGGTTGTACTAGAGGTTCATTGGACCACCTATGACTAACATTTTGGCTGACTTGGCGTCCTCCATTTTTGAAATCATTTGTGCCCTTATTTATCTGGTAATTATTCAAGTTAATCGAGATATTTTCCAAATTTTTCTAACCTTAGGTCAGAATTCAAAAATTTTCCCGAGGGGGCATAGGCATTCTGTACCTCCGTTGGGGCATATTCTGGACTTGTTTTCTTTGCCACAATGCGACAACCTGCATTATGACAAACAGGGGCAAATATAGACACCTAAAAATGACCTAGGCCCATGAACACTATTTTACCACTTTCCATCCTAGCATAATTGTAACATTTGAATTATGTCCCTAACCCACATTCAACTATTAATTAAATAATTCATGATTATTTAATTAATTCATAAACTTTCATTCTTCATGATTATTAAATAAATAAATCTTATTTATTTAATTTAATATGTCACTAATTGTTAAAGTCTTCTACTAATTAAATAAAGTCATCAATTTATTTAATTAATCCTTATCATTAATATCCTCCTGATTATTAAATGAACATATGTAAAATATATTTATTTAATGTGTCACTAATTCCTAAATCCTCTCTTAATTAAATAAATTCATTTATTTATTTATTTAATTAACTACTTCTTCTAAATTAAATAATTATTTTAATTATTTAATTACGGCATGTGACATTTCTAAATTTTTAAATAAAACAAATCATGTAAAAATATCTCGCATACTTAACTGATTCTTCATTTAGTAATTAATTTCAAAAATCAATTATTAATTACCTCACAAAATCTTCTATTGTGAATTAATTTAATTCAAAAGGGAAATATTCTTCTACAAATCAAGTAATTTCCAAAATTATTGATTTTCTAAAATCTCATTCTCCTGTCTTCTGATTTTTACTAATTTCATCTCCACTGTCACATTCAGTCTGGATTTAATACATTTAATTAAATCTTATTTACACCTAGGGGTATTTTTCCCTAACCCTAATTGAGGTTGCCTTATTGAATCTTGACCTTTGATTCTAGGGTATTCCTCAATCTCTCATCTTGTCCGTCCATTCAAGATTGCATTTTCTATAAAATGACAATCTTGATTTCATTTTCGGATCCATGATCATTTGTTTACATGTTTACTATAGGCATTCTTCTCATCTAGACTTTGATATTCATTATTGCTTGCATTTAGGATTTAGTTTCTATTTGGCATAGTGAATAGTTTAAATCCTTCAAATAGCTTTGTTAAAATTAGACATCTTAGAGTGTACTCACAAATCTGAGGGCATTTCATCATCAATAAGAAGCTTAAGAAGGTGCAATAGAAGTTAGACATGGAGTTAGTAAATGGGTGAGATCTTACTAGTTCTTCCATTTATTTCTTTATTATTTTCAATGCATTCTATTGTGATTATTTAAATTAAATTGCAGGTACAGCTAACTGTTTGAATTCAATCTTGCAGGATTTTTAGATCATTACAAACTATAATCCTATTGAAATTTTTTGTCTAGCAGTTGTGTTTGCAACTAAAAAACTTAGATATTATATGATGTCTCATAAAATCAAGTTGATCACAAAGATAGATCCACTCAAGTACTTACTTTCTAAAGCTACTCTCACAGGATAGAAAACCAAGTGAGTCATGATATTAACATAACACGATATTGAATATGTGGAGCACAAGGCCATCAAGGGACAAGCAATTGCAGATCAACTGGTAGAGGCTCCTATTTATGCATTAAACCCACTCATTTCAGAATTCCCCAACGAATCAATTTTCAACCTAACTATTGTAGACCACTGCAAGATGTGTTTTGATGGATTTTACATGCAACAAAGATCAGGGGCATGAATTTTCTTCATAACTCCCCAAGGAGACTACATACCCAAATATTACAAACTATCATTCCCATGCATGAACAACATAGCAGAGTATGATGCTCTCGTCATAGGCTTAAGGATTGTAGTAAAATGGTAGATCATGGCTCTAAGAGTATATGGAAACTCTCAACTCATAATCAATTAGGTAAACAATGAATATCAGACAAAGGATGACAAGATAACTCCATTCAAGAAGTTAGTTGAGAGCCTCAAAGAGTCATTCATCAATATCACATTTGAATAGCTACCTAGAGAAAACTATAGAGCAACGAATGTAATGGCTACAATTGGATCACTCTTGGAAATCCCACACAATGTCCCAAAGCAAGAATTCCTTGTAGAGAATCTTCTCATACCAACATTCAAGGTACCAGAGTCTGAATTCATGTGTGAGCTCATTCATCCCGGTGATCCTTGGTATCATGAAATTTACACTTACTTAAGAATAGGAGTCCTGCCCACCGATATAACCCTGAACCTTAAGTGAGCCTTTGTCAAAAAATAAACCCTCTTTTTCATCCTAGGAGAAACCCTTTATCGTAGGAGCATTGAAGGAACCCTATTGTGTTGCCTAAACATTGAGGAAGCCTTGAATGCATTAACCAAGGTACACAATGGAATATGTGGATCACACTCGAGTGGTATGACCTTGGATAAGAAGTTGTTGAGAATCAGATACTACTAGCCCACAATGGAGCGGGTTGCACATGACTTCATCATAATATGTTTATAATGTTAACAGCATGGGGAGCTCATTCATGCACCAGCTCAAGAGCTTCACCCTATTGTTACACCTTGGCCCTTTTCACAATGGGGGCTCAATCTCATCAGAAAAATCGCCCCCACCTCATCCAATGGCCATAAATTCATCATCACCGCCATAGAGTACTTTACAAAGTGGGCCGAAGCCATTCCCATGACCTACATAATGAGAAAGAAGATATCCAAGTTCATCCTGAACTATCTCGTTTCTCAGTATGATGCCCCCCAAGCCATTATCTCAGATAATGGGACACCTTTCAAAAACTGGGATGCTCATGAATTATGTGAAAAATTCAATATCCAACATCGCTTTGCCACTCCTTAGTATCCCCAAGGCAATGGCTAGGTAGGAGATACCAACAAAACCATCTTGAAAATCCTTAAGAAGACAATCAATGACACTGGTCATGACTGGCATCTACAGCTAAATCCCACCTTATGGACCTATCGTACCAGTATCTACAGACCAACATGTGCCACCCCTTTCTCCCTGGTCTACAGATTAGAAGCCATCTTACCCATTGAGATCAAATTCCCATCCCTAAGAATATCATTACAAAACCTCATCACTGATGAAGAATACAGGGTCTCATGACTAAATGAGCTAGAGTTACTGGATGAATGGAGTATGGATTCCTTAAACCAACTATAGGTATATTAGAATTGACTTAAGAAGAGCTATAACAAGAAGATCAAGAGGCAGACCTTCCAAGTCAGCGAACTTGTGCTAAAGGAGAACCAGAAGAACGTGCCAAACCCATAAAGAAAAGGAAAATTTGAGCCCAACTGGCTGGGACCTTTCAACATCACGATGAGCTATCAATTAGGGGCATATCAATTATCCACACTAGAAGGCGAACCCCTATAGGAGCCCATGAATAGCTCCCATCTCAAAAAAATTATGCCTAAAATATTACAAGGTATACAACCAAAAAATACAAAAAAATAAGAAAATGTCCTGAAAAAATGGTCACCCTAATGAAAACCTAGCAAACAAGCATCTTGGTGACAACAATAAAATATAAAAATCCAAAATATAAAATTAGAAAAAGGATTGAAAATAGTAAAGAAAAAAAACGTCCTCTAGTGAAAACCACTTCGGTGGCGCTTTGGACAAGTACTTTGGTGAAAACCTGGCAAACAAGCGCCAAGCGTAAATAAAGTACTCTCCATCCACCAAGATATTTTTTGACTTACTCTGCACATTCCATTTATCCTTCAATCATCCATCTACATCTATATCATAGCCTGATCTTGTGCTCATATCATGTTCCACCATAGTACTACTTGCAATATTCCTAAGGTCAGTTTGTCCTACCTATATCGAAGTAGTCTATCACATCATGCTGGGGGCATGTTCCTATACCTGCATTAGATTGAATTCATGTATATTCTCATGATATTCCTTAAAATCCATAAAAAAATCCAAAAACATCCCAAAAATCCATCAAAAAATCCCAAAAACATTCAAAAAATCCATCAAAAATCCAAAAACATCCAAATCATGTCAAAATCCAAAACACTTCAAAAATATGAAAAAATAAAAAATAAAGTCATCCAACTGAACTACATTATCTCTGAGCTTGAACGTAAAAAAATTTGATCTATGATCGTCCCTTGAGACATTTTAGGTCACTCATTTAGGCATTTGGTGCAATAGAAATGGCAATTTGTTCGCCCATCTATCTCATCATTGAGTCAAGTCAATTGTTAGTCAAACTACGTGGTCTCTGTGTGTATAAGGTAGGCAAGGCTAATCTGTTGATCAGCTACCGAGACCCCTAGGATAGGTTTTTAAGCTAGTCTCTTGGTCATAAATCTTGAAAATACCAAAAAACACTTGTAAAACATTCGAAATTTTTAAAAATAGCCTCAAAACATTTGAAAAAACCCAAAATGGTGCACCCGTCTCATCTCGCTCTCACCCACAATAATCATCATTCCTAATAAATAAATCGTCATCTTCACTCTTTGGCAAGTTAGTCAAAAGCAAGTCTAGCAGTTTCAAAAGTGAATGCCCAATCATCAAAGTCTTAAGTCTAGGTCAGTAAGCTAGCAAGTTGATCAACTCGGAGTATCAATAGCTTATCATCTAATCAAAATCTCATTATCACCTGATCACAACATGTCCTAGGAATGTGACCTTCTTGTGATGGACATCAACATTAGGCATCACCATAGGTTAGTTTTGGCTAGCGGTATGAAGAACATTAGCTTGTCTGTTTACTTTATCTTCGTCTTTTTTATTTATCTTATTTTGCGCTCATTCCAAGGACCTCTCGATCATATCTAAACAAAAAAATTTAGAGAGAGAGGAATGGGGCAATGATCATTATCTTTTTGTCTGTTTTGCTTCTTGGATATTCTTGTAAAATAACTTCACTATGTGTGCTTTATTTTGTTTGTAGGGAGGATGTTTTAGGTGTCTTGTTGACCACATAAGAAGGCTTTCCTTTTTATGTTCTAGTTTGAGATGTCTCGAATATTTGAACTACACTCCGAATAAGGTTCCATTTGTCAAGTGTGAACAAGAGTACTCTTATCTGATTTTTGAGTCAAAGTCCATGAAACTAGGCGCAACACCATCCTGGTTCTTTATACCTTGATGCATCACACCTATGTGCATTATCAAACATAAGGAAAGCTATGCTCTTTATCTCTCTCATCCCTGGATAAGAAATATATCATCATCATTCATCATCATATCTAATAAAGTCTTGAGAAATAATGGACTTGTTGGACTTTTGCATCTTCTTGAATTTAAGGGTTGATCCCTCTCATTCTTCTATCCTCTTTCATGCTAACATAATATCATTTCATCAATGCATCCATCCTGCATCCGCACTCTCATCCCACATTATCATGTCAAATCATCATAAGACAACATGCATTGCATAATCATTTAAGTTGTTTAGGATAATATAGATTTTTTATTCTAAGCATCTTAAAAATATCTCATTTAAATCATCATTATCATATAGTCTAACCATCCATACATCCATTTTTAACCTCTTTGTCGCTATATCGACCCTCAAATTGAAATTTTCTCTCAATCTCTCGAGGGGGCAATGTACCAACGCACTTATTTGCACTAAAGCATCTAAAAAAATAAAATAAATATCAATCTTGGTGGCATCATTCTTTGAACCAATGCAACACGTACATTGCTTCAAAGAGGGGAAAAAAGTAGACATGCAAAATTGGCATCATGCATTTAATTTTCCTTGCGAATCTTATGCACAACATTAAAAAAATTGTAAAATCCTGGCGAATCATCATGAATGATGGGTAAAAATAATAATCACATTGGCGAATCCTTGTGAATTATCACTAAAAATATTAATTACAATGGTGAATCTCTCCTTTAAAAATTTACATAGTTGGTCGACATAGTTGCCACATATTTTTTTTTTTTTTTTATAATATTGAAGTAGGGGCCCGAGGGCAGCAGCCACTGGTGGAGTCAAGGGGGCAGAGCCCCCTTGTGGGGGTCGAAGGGGAAATTCCCCCTCGCGGGGTCCGGGGAAATCACACGGATGAAGTGTTTTTAAAAAATCTCATTTGAAAAGTAAGACTAAATGAAACTTGAAAATTTTACCATCGATTCGCTTATAAATCGAACGGCTTCAAGTTCATTCCATAGGCGAATATTGGCATGAGTGAACATCATCGGTGGGACACTTAGGGACGTCCCCCCGATACAACGATGACGACGTATGTCATGAACTATTGGCAATAGTGAATGGTGAAGATCAAACAGAGCTTTGATCGGATGTCTTTCTAGGAGCTTCATGGGAATATTGTAGATTCCCTTCATGATTCTTCGAAATTACACAAGTGGTGTACCTATGCCTTGGTGGACCCCAGGTGGAGTATTTAAGCCTTATCGTGGTGAGTGAACATCATCAATGGGACACTTAGGAATGTCCCACTAATACAATGATGATGACACATGTCATGAACTATTGGAAATAGTGAACAGTGAAGATCAGACGTCTTTCTAGGAGCCTTGTGTGAATATAGTAGATTCCCTTCTTGATTCTCTAGAATTTCACAATATTACTGGTGAATATTATTAATATTTTTAAATTTTATTGTATAAACTACTGGCGAATCAGTGCCAATGACGCATCGTTTACATGGCGAATTAATCGAGATGAATTTTTTTTTTGTAAAAACATGGTGATTCAATCTCCATTTTAGCTTATACTATTCATCATTTTTGGAGCTCCCAATTTCTATTACTCACCAATTGGCAAAGATTCACCACTAAATTTTTCCCTGACTAACATCATCCCCTTTAGCTAAATAAATCAAAATATTTATTTAACTATGTCTAAATCATTTTCCATCTCCTTTTGATTTATTGTAATCAATAAATCTAAATCAAATAGGTCAAATAATCTAATCCCTGATTAAATTAATCCAATCCTAATTAATTAAATCTAAACTCATGTCACATCCTCTAGCTTTTCCCACTTGCACAAATAAATCATTTAATTGATTTATTAAATCTTCTAATTTCTCTCAAATTTGAATTCAAATCCAAGTGGACTTAGTCCTTCCAACAAGGCATTTATTTCACCTTACAAGTTCTTTTGCATTGAGCCAAGTGTCCATTACTCCATTTGACTCTCCCTCCACCTTGTCATTTCAAAATTTTCAAAACTCAAATTTATGCATTTATGGGCACATTCATCAAAACTTGCACATCCTTGGCCCATTAACATTGTGACAAGTGGATTCTTCCTATTGGTTGGGTTTTTATCCCACATTCATCCCATTTGCTTCTTCTCTCATCAAACTCTTCTATAAATGGAGAGACTATCCTTCATTTCAATCATCCACAACATCATGCAAAGTTACTCTCTTCACATTGAGAACTAATTTTGTCCATTCTCATAAGCATTGTATCATCATCATTGGCTTGTCAAGGGATGGAAAAGGGATAATTTCCACACAAAAGAGTAGCACCAATCCACTATGAAATAGGTATACTTCATGTTTTATATGCTTTGATCATCTTTGTCATTTGTTTGCATTTTGAAGCATGATGTATTATTTCATAGGGATATTGGATTTTTTCTTGGTTTTGAAATATTAACCATGCTAATAATGGTGTGTGTTAAAATTATAGCCATTTGCAGATTTTGATGTCCACAATGCTTAATGTCTCCAAGAGAGGAGAAGTCAAAAAAATATCACACTCTCGGATGAAATCGAACCCAGTGACACCACCAAGAAAATGATGTGTCACAAGAAGAAAAAAAATCACACAATAAAACATGAGTGTCGATGTGTGCCCCCACTTTAAGTGGTTGCTCACACCATTACTATGAGAAATTTCTCTAAAGTAGAAGAAGACATGAGAGCTTATTCGAAAAGCCCTATGCCATATATTTTCGGTAAGCTACATCATGAAAAAGGAAGGGGTTTCCCACAAAATGTCACCTGTGAGCCAACTTAAGGCACACCACTCACATCCCAAGCTTTCTCTTATATGTTCATGAAAGGTGGTCAACTAGCTAAAAGAGACAACAAGTGACATATGAGGATAAGGCTACCTAATTCCTTTCCCCCACTTAGTGCAGGGCAAGGATGAGCCAAAATGATTGATGAAAAACATGATTGAGTGCAAATAAATGTCAATTAGAGGAATTAGGTGCTTTAGCATAAGGAAGAGCACCACAATCCTTAAGATGTTTAATTTTATTACTCAAATTCTTACATTCATTAGTAAAATGACTATGAACTCTATGATATGCACAAAATGAATGTTTGTAGTAAAATTTATTTTGTGTTCTTGGAGGGAGAGAGATCAGATGATCTTGGAGGAGTCTTGTCAGGATACTCTCTTGATCAAAAGTAGAAAATGTTCCTTTATTTTGTGACAAAGATATCTCTTTCTTAGTACAAGGTGGCATACTTACACAAGAATCTTTAGATTGCAATATTTTGTTCTCTCCTTTATAGGAGGGTGTAAAATCTAAAAAATATAAATCATTAGTGTTTTGTGTGATGACATCGACATTAAGTAAAGATTTATTTGTTTGTTATGTTTCTTGCAAAGGCTAACCATCAAGACCACTAGTGTCTATCAGTTCAAGATACACCATTGTTAAAGTCAGCTTAAAAGTATGTTTTGTGATAGTGTTGATATTAAGTGAAGGCTTATTTGAAGGTTTGATTTCTATCATGGGACAATAACCAATAAAATTATTTTCTTCTTGCGGGTTAGGATCTATAGGGACACAAATACCTTGTTCTCTAGAACCACATCCTTTTCCACTATATCCGAAAAATTTCATAAGTTCATAACGTTTTCCATAATTTTACTTCATCTCTTTTGGATTTTGTGGTTGTTCATGATTAAGTTTGTCAAATTTCGTTGTGTAATTTTCCTTGTATTCTAAAGTGGTTGAGGTGGATTCTTTCGAAGGGTCTTCTGAGTTTTGTGTTGGCATTATTGCTTTTTCTTTTCCCTTGTCTGAATATTTTTTTATGATCATGTATTCTCCCATAAATTTTGGTTTGAAATTCAATGATCCCAAATCATCTAGTGATATCATTGTGAAGGGTTTGGGAAATCTATCTTTTTTTTCTTCTTGCATGGGTTCTACTTCTGTAGTTGGTTTCAATGTTTTCAAAGGATTTTCCTTGTTTTTCTTGAGTTGTAAAACACTTTAAGGCTCATTATCAGCATCCAATGTATACAGTTTGTTGTTGTATACATACTTCATTTTACAATGAAGGGTAGAAGGCACCATATACATCTCATGAATCCACAACCTTCCCAAAAGAATATTATATTAAAGATCATAAGGCATAACATGAATAGGGGTTTTCAACATATCCTTTTCAAATGTAATAGGTAAAGTGACCACTCCAAGTGTTTTTTTTCTGACATTGTCAAATCCCTTAATAGATAAAGAGTTAGGTTGAATTTTTTATTTATCAAAACCAAGCCTATCCAAAAGGTTTGCACTACACACATTTAAGGCCAAGACATTGTCAACAAGGGTTTTCTTTATCCCTATGGTATTGTATTAAGCTATGGTCATGAAAGAATCAATTTTTTTTTCACTTCCAAAGCAGGGAGATCACTTTGGTGGAAAACAATGTTATCATTTATTCCTTGAATCATGGCTTCTATTTCATTCAATTGTATATTAGAAGGGATAAGAATTTTTTATAAGGAACTTTGAAGCATAGTGTGATAGTTAGGTGAATTTTGAATCAAGTCAGGCTAGAGGTATATATTTACAGGATTATTCTTAAGTTGGTCAACAAGATCATTCTCCTTTCCACTTTGTGAAGGAAAACAATAGGCACTAGGAAAGATAGGATTAGGCAATGGTAGGGATGTTGAAGGTGTTTTTCTAGGTTATGGATTGTTCCTAGTGTTGTATGTATGAGCAACGGTATTGTAGCTCTATTGCTGAAAAACATTATTCTTGGGTGGTTCAAGGATAAGGATGGGTTTTGTTTTTAACTTGTAGTTTTTGTGAAGGTGGATAAATGATAAGTTTAGGGTCAGGAGAGTACTCTAATGGGTATCTAATGTGCATAACCTTAGAAGAAGTGTCCTTATTTTCATGATCTCTAAGTGAAGGGGAGTCTAATTTCACAGTTTCTTCATCTTCATCTAAGGAATTACTATTGTCAATATTCTCATTTTCTTACACCATGATATCTTCCAAAGGGGGAGAGTTTTTAGAAGAATTACAAACTAAATTTTCATGAAATTCAAAGGTTGGTTCTTCTTCAATGACTTCATCGCATGCAAGGGAGTTATCAATGGTTGAAATGTCTTGTTCAATAATTTTTTTCCCTAGGGGAAGAGAAAAACATAAGATTCTCATCAATCATATTATTTTCTTCACAACTAGGAGATGATTATATGTGATTGTCCAATTTATCTATGTTTCATCCTATTTAACTAGGAAATTCTCTCAAGCAAGGGATGAATGGAGGCTAGGTAAGATGATGTTTAGGAATGTGTCTATGATCTCATTCTCTTGTGATATAATATCTTCCCAAGGGGGATGAGGAGAAGAAAAAACAAAACCTTCATGTTTCTCAACGATTGTATCTTCTTTCACCAAGAAAACTTTGTCTCTAAAAGGATAAGTATCAGGAGAAGAACAATTATGATCATCATGATTGTTTATGCTTGCAACATCTTCTATCACATCATTCCCACAAATAGGAGAGATAAGAGGGGGTGTAGGTTTAAGGCAAGCATCACCATTTTTACTCTCTTGTGCTAAGAGACTCTCATAACTAGGGAATGAATTGAATGAATGACTAAAATGATTATTTACTAGCTTTTTCTTTGAAAATTTGGAAAGGATGGATACTAACATTTTTTAATAGTAATCTATGCAAACTCAAAATGCAATGTAAAGGCCCAAAATGGAATGTATAAATACAATTTTCAGATTTCAAACAAGGTAATTTTCTGATTATAATTGAACTACCAAAAACATATGCTAACAAGGGAAAGAGGATTACCTTACTAGGCTCTTAGGGTTTTTCATCCTAAGGGCACTTGGTTAGGAATGCCTCTCTTTCCTCTATGTTGATATGTTTAAGGGTAGGTTCATTCAAAAAGGGGGGATGGATTGATGATTTGGTTATGCTAAGTGTGTGTGATATGTGGCTAGAATTGAAATTAAAATGATGCTAATATAAATGTATGCAAATGTAAATAAAACAAAATAAAACTAATGCAAAGCTACTCTAGAATGACCTAAATGTGTATTTTCTGGAAAATAATAAAGAAGGGCATAAGATGTGTACCTAGAAAAGTGATGTTGCAAATGAATGCTCTTGGGAACCTCTCAAAAATGCCTAAAAATATCAGAAGGACATTTACACCAAGTGGAGTGACCTATTCCTCCATGGAGGAAACTTTTCCAAAATAGGTTTCGGGGAAACGTGTGCCCGAAAATACAAAAAACATTTTTTAGGCCTAGCACAGGGACAAGATCGCCAATAGGGGCGACCTAGTCCTCTTGTAGCTTTATGAGGAATTAGGCTTTGATTTTGTGGGTCCTGATTGATGTTTCCCTTTTCTGTAACAATCTGTGATAGGAACTCCTGAAAGTAACCTGTAGGTTGTCTTCTTGCTCTTTCTATAGTTTGAGGCTTGGATGTGACTTGAGGAGAATGTTGATATTTCTTGCAACACTTTGTACTTCACCTAATCTACATCAAAACCTGCAATCACATGGAAAGACCAAGAGAGTATTGGGGTTAGGAAATAGGAGTTTGCCTAAGTCAAACCCCTTTGTAGGTGATTAAACCGAAATGAGATGAAATAAAAGGAATGCAATATTGAAAGATAAACTTAATGGAAATGCTTACCAAACCTTTGCTGTTGATGGTTTGCAACATTCAAGAGCAACTCCAATGGAGGTAGCTTGAAACCCCTAATGCTTGTTTGATTTCTTTGGAAGATTTGAATGTTAGAGTGCTTGTGATGAGCTTGACAAAGTCTAAGAGAGTGAGAGTGAAAAACGAGCTAACGAGAGAGAAAAATGAAGGTGAAAACCCTTATTTGTACATGTGAAACCCTAATTTTCCTAAAATGCAACTTGATAGGTCAGCCCTAAGGTTTAGGAGGAAATATTCTCGTTGAATTTTATTTAAAATTTGAATTTTATGCCTAAAGGGACTAGGTCTTCCAAAGTGGCGACCTAGTCCACTTGGGCAAATTTTAGTGGTGATCAGAAATTAATTTGTGTTTATTGAATTTAATCAGTTTTTCCTCCCGAAACACACTTAGGTCAAGACTAAAGATGCATTAAAGGGGTAAATTAGCATAGGAAAAGGGTTAATTTGAGGGTGATAAACCTAGATAAGTGTGAAAATGCAACACAACACTTTACTACACTTTGTCTTAAGGCTTAGGGAGGTGTAAGAATGTATTATTTAGGTGAATTATGTTGAAAGGGTCTTAGAAAAGTGAGGAAATGCATTACAATACTTCACAACACCTTAGTAAAACACCATTAGGTTATTGATGAATTGCAAGCTTACAAGGCTGAATCAAGGTAAGCAAGGCAAATATGAGTGAAAAAGTGCCAAGGTATACACTTTTTGGCAACACAATAATATGCAATGATTTGAAGGATGCAATGTTTTAAATGAAAATTTGGAATTAAGCAATGCATGAAATTAAGCACTCTAAACTAGATTTAGTGAAATGCATGAAACAAAAACTAAAACCAATGAAAACAAACGTAAATGTAGAAAAAAAAATTTAGACCCTAGAAACTATAGCTTCAAACTCAACAGGGACTAAGATGCTAGCAAGGGAATCTTGGTCCTACTGAAGGAATTTGGAGGGTCGAGAAAGTGGAGCAAAAACCACACAAATCAAATAGGATTCAGAGCCAAAAATCTAGAGAGGGACTAAGATGTTAGGAAGGGAATTTTAGTCCTAGAAGAGCTTCTGTTCAAAAAAACAACAAATTATAAGCTATCTACAATATTTATAGGTTGCTTATTTAGGGATGTGGTGTTTAGAAATAGAAAACTGTGGAAATGGATGCAAGGAAAAGTAACTAATAACAAGCGATTGAATGGAAATTTGAAAATAATTTTTTTTAATTTTGAATGCAATAATAATGTTTCTAAATGAAATTGGAATGATTAAAAATGCACTTTTTAGTTTTTTAATGAATTGAAATGATGCAAGAAAGTAAAATGCAACCTATATGCACTTTCACTAATGCAAATATGAGAAACCCTAGATGCACTTTCACTAATGCAATATGCAAGAAACCCTAGATGCACTTTCACTAATGCAAATATGAGAAACCCTAGATGCACTTTCTCTAATGCAATATGCAAGCAACCCTAGATACACTTTCACTAATGAAATATGTAATGAATGCAATCTAGATCTAAGACTTTAATGGACTCCAAATCAGAAAATGAATGATCAACAAAGTTGGGTTCACCAAAATGAACCATTAAAAAATGAAGTGGATGAGTGTTCACCTATTTCTCTTGTTCATTCAATAATGTCCTAAGAACCTTAATTGGATTGACTACCAGCATCATAAGGTGAGTCAATTATCAATTAGGAGGATGTAGGAAGGGGGTTCTTTTAGCTTTTAGGGATTCACCACCAAGAAAATTCTTAGAAAATAAAAATAAGAATTCAACCTACAAAACCTAGTTGTGCAAGCTAAATAAGGGATGCAAATGATGAAATTATGCAACAACAAGATAGGATTTTTGTACCTATGAAGTCTAGAGATGTGATGAGGATTCCATAAATGAAAATAATTTGTAAAAATATGCCAGGGAGGATAAAGATTCCCTTACTATTGTCTTAGTCCCCCTATTATTTTTCAGGGCAAATGAGGAATCTTCGGATCTCGAAACAAAATCTCAAACAATCCCTAAGAAATACTATAGGAGGACTAAGACACCATAGGTAGCGTATTAGTCTTGTTCCATATTTATAAAAACTTTGAATGTGATCTTGAGCTCCAAGGTCTGCACTTGCTTCCTCTCAAATATCAGGTTCTAAAACTTTCGGATTTAACCTATAGGTAAGTTTCCATGAAGATGACAAATTTGTAATGCAACTTTGTAATCTTTCACTCCAAATGATCTTCAAGTCTTCAACCTAAATCTACAATCACAAGCATACAAGAGAGGAAAAACTTGTTGATTTTTAGTAAATGGGGGTTTGTCTTGGTCAAACCCCTTGTTGGTAATTAAACCTTGAAATGAAATAGAATAATGAAGGGGAATGATGAATGAACAACATGAAATGCTACAACTCACCAAACCCTTGTTATAATGTCTACAAACTTGTGTGAAATGGTTTCAATGGATATAGATCTTGAATCAATGGAATGCTTTGATAGATCTTGCTTGAATCAAAACTGTACATCACAAGTGGTAGCACAAAAACACACATGATGCAACAATATCCTTGATATTATGCTTGAATCTTGATGATGGCTCCAAAATGCTTGAATAATTGCTCTTGAATGCTCTTCGGTGAATAGTTGAATGCTTGGATGCTTATTATGCTCTTGGATATCTTGCTTCTTATTAAAATGAGTGAGTGAACCTTGTATTTATACTTATCTATGCTTAATATCTCCAAATTACATCGCACCAAGCGGACATAGAAAAAAATTAATTAAAGGAGGCTAAATCCCACGAGAATTTGAAATTAAATCTCAAAAATAAGCCAAGGAGGACTAAGACATCCTAGGTGGAATCTTAGTCCCAAGGCTCAAATCTCGAGGCACAAACTCCAAAAAGGGACCTTTTCAAGTGTATTCAAAATTAGGGTCCCAAGACCCTTGGGGTACTAAGATGCCCTAGGTGGCATTTTAGTTCCTACCCAAAGATCAAGGACACATAGATATAATCATTAAATGATCATTTTCCCTTTGATGATTTTTGAGAAATTATCCAAAAAAAGATGTAGTTTATTAGGCTTGTGGATGCAAAATACGACCAATTAAGACCTAAAGAAGGATAAATAAAGTAAGGTCGGCCCAGAAAATATTGAAAATTCAAGGGTATGAATTTTCCTACACTATAATTTTTTTATTACTAAGATATAAAAAAATTACATCACTCTATCAAGCATATGTTATAGGTAGAGACATTGATAATAATTTAAAGTTTTCAATGATGAAGTTCTTGTTAGAGTAAAAGGCTTATTACTTAGTTATTTTAATTAAGTTACCTTTTATATTTTCTCTTAAGATTAACTTAGTTTGCAGTTTGTAGGCATTTAATAATTATTCTAATTATTAAATGCATCCCTTTTAGGTTCCACTTTAGGGTTTCTTGATCTCCTTCATAAGGATTGATCTCTGTGTATTATTCATTCAGTTAATTCATTTTTTCTCTTGAGCTTGCAAATCATCTTTGCCTTTTTGTCTCCATCTCTTCTTTCTGTGACAAGATTTATTTTCTGGGAAATTAGAAGAATTGTATATAACTACATAGTATTTTCACCATTTGAAACAACAAGAAATTTTAGAGAGAAATTATTATACTTCAAAAATCCATTTAATAGAAGTCAAGAGTAGAAGTATCTAGATTATTGTAGCATCTTGTTATTCAAGAATCATGTTAAGTTTTATGTGTGTTTTGTTCATGTTTGTCGTGCATTTTATTTTTTAGCACTAATATTTGTAGGCATTAAAATCGATTCAATTCAAGCAACAATTGATCCTTGAAGGTGATGAGTGTGACTTTGGTCCATCAAGGAGATCAGATTCAAAGTGGTGAGTTATAGTAAGTTGTCAAATCATTACTAATTTATCATTTAGCCTCTATTCATCCAAGGATAACCTCTCTTTTGTCATCAAATTTTACATTATGGAGGTAGAATTACCACACTAGGTTTGACTTAGGAAAACCCCTTTACGGCGTAACCCTTCCCATATTTTCATGTGTGCATGTTATAGATCTGAAGTGAAATGGAGGAAGATTGAAGGCTATTTATTCATTCTTGCACTTAAACCCTACAAGTTGACAAGTCACAAAATCAACATTTTCTCATCAAAAGGTGAATTTAGAGTAACAACTCCTAGAAGAAAAAAGTTATAGATTGGTGACCTCGGGCTTGTACTTTCAGATCTAGTGAAAAGGGAGGATAATCTAGGGTATATTGTGTACCCTAGAGCAGCTAGATCTACATCAAATTTTAATACTAGGTTCTTTTGTGTCTACCTTCTACATTTCTAGATTCAAATATTTTATGTCTATATTTTGTTTCTTAGAATTATTAATAGAAGGCTACATTCTGACATTATCCCTAGTTACATTATTAAATCATATCAAATTCAAACTATCCAATAATTCTTGTCACCGCCAAACAAAGGGATTAGAACCATGATCCACCATTTTGGCTCTTCCTAGAAGGTTTGTAGCCAAGTGGGGTTTTATGACCATTTCTAATCCCTTCCATTAAAGTTAGGAAGAGAGTGATTTATAAACTATATCCATTTTCCCAACCAAATAGATCATTAATTCATGGTGTGTTTCTATTTTTAAAGTTATATATTCCACAATGGTCGAGATAGTTCTATTAGTATTGAGTATATAGGTCATTTGTATGGGAGATTCATGAGATTGTGGGGTTGCATTAAGATCTTAGCATGGATTGATCAGTTGTAGGTGTTCATGGATACTTTGAGAGTCAGTTGAGGCTTAAGTTCTCTTTATTTTAGATACATTTTTTGTTATGCTTACTCTTTGGAGGCTTCAATAGGACTTTTAAGGAGCCTTCACCTATATATGGATGTGAGATCATGATGGACATGTAGATGATATTTTTCATGGAGAGAATCCTTATGGATCGGTGTATCCTATAAGATTTTATATTATTCCCCACTCCTGTACTACATAGTGGATAATAATCTAATATTTATTTTGTGTAAGCTTGAATATATAAAATCACACATGTTTTGTGGTTGGCATTGGTTGGCTAGTTTGGCAATAATTGTATTGAACTCTCATGTTGAGTACACATATGAAGCATGGCATGGGATGTATGGTTACATGCTTGGATATATGAAGGATTCATTATACGAGCTTTTTGTTTTTAAAGTAATGGTATGTGACATTTTATTTCTGAATAATACACTGAGATTGGATTCTTTTGGAGGCTAATTTTTTCCTTATTAAGCTTATTCTTAGGGTATACCTTGTGTAATCTTTTGAAATATCTTTTATCTCTACATTAAGGTTATTTAGTAAGATTGTATACATTATTTTCTCTCATGGGGTTATGTAAGAAATTGTTTGATAAACTTATAATTTCCTAACACACTCAATGGTGGAAATACAATAGTATTTTTTTTTGTTGCTACTAATGGCAATGATGCTATCAAATTCTACCACCACTACAATTTAATAAGTTGAATATTTTTTATAAGTGTTTAATTTGTATGCACGTGCATAGGTTGTACAACATCTCTAGGTAATTGTTTTATCCCAAATTTTCCTTGAACCAAATATAACAAATTAAATATATGAAAATAGGGGTATTCAAGCCTTTCAAATCCATTGGAAATATCCATTTGATCTCAAAATACTGCAAAAAAGAGAAGTTTTCCTAATATAATAAATAAACCCATATTTTTGAGCTATCTTTCTAAATTTTAATTTGAGTAAAACAAAAGTCAAACTTAATTTTTTCAAGCCTCTTAAATAATTTACAATATTGTAAAGGTTACAAAAATGTTGTAAACATCCAAAATTCAAAAAATATAATTACAAAATTGGGTGTTTAATTATTTTTAACCAAACTATTTTGATTTTCCAATTCATTTGAGGATACAAGAGAACATTATATTTGATTTTATAAAATACACATGCAAGTGGTTAGCACCTTCCTAATCTCTCAAAAAATAGAAATTAAAATTTCTACCCTAGAACCAAATCTTTGATATTGTTAGAATCTAGTGTAAGGAAATAAAAACTATGAAATCACAATTCTATTTACTTTGCTTATTTTATTTATTCACTTTAGTTAGCACTTTAAAATTCCTTTGTTAAATTGTTAGTAGGTTTTTGGAATTCTTATTGTACCTTTGTACTTTCTGGATGTATGGATGCCAGTGCCCCAATGAGACACCAATGCGCTATGTTGTCATCCCTGAACCATGCTTCTATCCTCTAGCAGAGAGTTGTTCAAGGTACAGTTCAAGTTCCACAAGCCTGCTAGTTTATCCTCATCAAATCTCTCAAGTCAGTAGAGTGACAAAAGAAATTGAGAGTCTCTTCATTCCCTATATTTTAGCTAAAACACCTACACAATTGAGGTAGATTTGGGAAGCCCTCACTCTCAGCTCTCTGTGATCTGGAGCCTTAGTATGGTTGATCTCCCTCCTCTACATTTTGGTGAACCTGACATGAATAATGTCTATCCATTCCTTGGTGTCTAAGACTTCTTCTATTGTGCTTGGTGATTGTTGTAAACTCGGGTGTTGTGAGGTTTTATGAGCATCACAACCTAGTCTATGATCTTTGGGTATGTGGTTAGAAGAAGCATGCAACACTTACAAATGGAAAAGATGAAGGTCACTTCCAATTAAATATTACTAGATTTTCTACAAATTTTACAAGTGAGATGGGTTTCTTTGATGAGACCATTCATGCACCCACTCCACTAGTGTCCCCTATGGCCTCATGCATGGATGAAGATGAAACTATACATATTCCTACATAAAACATTTAGGCATTAGACAAGTTGTTAGATCTCATGAATCATTTAGAAAAAGAATCAAACATGACAAGAGCCACTAGGATTGTTATTGAGGTGAGATCCATGTTAGGTAAGGATCGAACAGACATGGAGTTCTTACATGGTCTCATCGATCTAACTGAAGCATACATCCTTTTGTATAACCCTAGACTGAGTATCACCCAAGGAGAGGTGCTTGATGCCTATGTGAGAAAAATAGGTGTCTTGATGCATGGACGGAAGAAGTCCCTCGATCAGCATTTTCTCTACTTCTAAGAAAACACACACTGTTAAGGTGAGTAGGATACCCTTTGGTTTCAAATTCACCCCTTCTACTTCCCCTGGTGGTCGGGGATCTAGTGCAATGAGTGGTGGAGGATTTGGTAGGATTGACAGTGGTGGCTATGGTAGAGGTCATGGTTGTGGCTCTAGCCAAGTCCCCATTGGTTGTTTTGGTGGTGGCTCTATTGGTGGTCACAACAGTGGCTCCAAAGGTGGTTTTGGTGGTGGCAGTTTTGGGAGGTTCCACAGGACCTTTATCATCTTTAGACCCTGTTCTGAATTCTCTTCTTCAAAATATGGAAAAAAATGAAAAGCCAGTTGGTTAACCTATCTCAAGCCTCCTCCCAACCAATCTTTTAGCCCTTCTCCTGACATAGTTCGTTGTTAGTGAAAATTTTGAGCACTCCTTTCTTGTAGGGAATGGAGATTCCTAAGTTTGAAAAGTATGGTGGTAAATGAGGTCTACAAACACATATATCCGCTTTCAACACCATGTGCATAGATTTCTTTCACCATGATGCTCTAATGGTGAAGATTTTCCTTCGATCTCTCAAGGATACAACACTCAAGTGGTACTAATCCTTGCCTAAAAAATCCATATTCTCATGTGATCAACTTGTCAATCAGTTTCTCCATCAATTCTAGGCTAACACTGATTCGAAGATGACCTTCTCGGATCTCATCCAACGTAATAAGTTATAACAAGAGAAGATAATTGATTTTATTATGTGATACCAGTTCTCTTTTCACAAATCTCATATCTAGTGCCTGACTCAGATGTGCAGAAGGTATTCATAGGCAACCTATAGTGAGCCTGGCAGGAAAAAAATTCTTTAATGGAATACCCTTCTCTTGCACACCTATGCACTGCATTGTGGGAGTATCAACAAATAGTGGTTCAGTTTGGGGGATCCTCCTCACACTCCCATTCCGAAGGAAAATCTATTGTGTCCATTTCAAGAAAAGGAAAATATTTTGCAAATTTAGTTGCCATGACTAATGATCAAGGCCTTAGGTTCAACAATTTTTTTACAAAATTATCTAAATCTTATTCTTCTATTCTGCAAATTTTATTGAAAGATAAGATTATAACCTTATAAAATCCTTGGCCTCTTAAGGAGCCTTATCCTAATTGGTAGGATGGGAATGATTTTTTCTAATACCATCATGTTAATGGTCATGATACTAAGCATTGCATATGCCTGCATCATGAGATATAGGATCGCATCAACAAGGGTACCATCCTTCTCAATGGGAAGAAGTAGAAAATGAATAAGTCAGTAGAAAAGGAAAATAGCGAGTTGTAGATTTATATGAACCTATTTTTTTCTCACTCTATGAACTTGATTATTGATCCTCTTAATGCTTCTTCTAAAGCCTTGTCATATGTTAATTTGGTTTCATCTACTCCTGATCCTCCCTCACAACCTGCGACTAGTTCGCTAGATGTGCTTTTCACCTTGTAGGACTTGCCTTTGAATAACAGGCCATCTCCCCTATACATTCTTGCTTTCCTCAATGTAAACATTGTGATAGGAGTCCTAATCGACCCCACGAGTCAAGAAAAAAATTTATTACAAAGGACAAATTGTGGCTAAATTCCTTACAAAGGGACAATTATGAGAAAATTAGATCTATTATACGTACACAAGAAAATCTCTCTCTTACATCATATAGATCTATAACTATTTCCATCCCAGTAGGACCTAGATTTGTGGATACAACTTTTGATGTCATTCTAGAATCTGATATGCTTAGGGTGAAGTTGGGCATCCCATGGCTAGCTTTCATGAACGAAATCATTTTTTTTATTCACAAATGTTTAAAGTTCTCTCATGAAGATGTTGTGCATGACACTGGATATCAACCATTTGTATTTTGCGGGGGTTATTCTTTAGATCCTTTTTGGCCCACCTCAATTGGTCTGCTCCCTCCTAAGACAAACCTACTTTATCGAAACTACGTAAAGTATAAAGCAGAGGGCAAAGGACAGTCAAATGTGACTCACCTAGTAGCACAATAACTATAAGTTGCCCCTTCCTCTTGAAAGGGAAAGGAGAAGCCTACCTATGTGCAATGCATCACCTCTACCTCCCTCCCTAAAGAGGAAATTTGGGTTACTACTCCTACTTTTTTCATAAGGAGTCCAATGATACCTACTTCGCAAAAAGCCAAGTGTTGGGTATCCGACCTTCCTATCTTACCCATGATGCCTCAACCCGGTGTGTATGGTAAGGGGAAGGGTCCCCATGGTGAGTTCTTTATGTCTTGGCCTCTATGGCCTCCTATCACTCCTACCTCTAAGGCATTAAATGGAAAGAGGCTCGTCGATGAGGCATTAGAGTTAGCTCCCCCTATTATTGTTCTATCATCCTCTCGACCTCTCCCTCCTATTCTTGAACAGGAGTCTCTCCCTCCACCAAAAATGGCTATGATGGATACTCTGATGATCAAACAAGAGTCTTCCATTCCATCTCATCCTCCAGCATCTAGCTGCTAGAGTTGCAGGAACCACCTTGTGCATGAGCACAAGTGTCAGAGAAAGGCTCTCGCTACTAAGGAAGCCAACCTGCAAAGGAAGGAAGGGGAATTGACAACTCTTTCTTCATAACCTTTTGTTGTGTCCTCCTCTCCCATCCCCTATGCTTTAGTTCCTCCAAATTTTATTTTTCTTCTAGATCCTATTGTGAGCATAAATGATCCTCACCTAAAAAGGGTGTAGGTGTTTATTGCTCCTTTAGTTGAGTTGCCCCTTCTGATGTCCCTTCTGGACATCCCACCATTCTCAAAACCAGTGCACATGTTGAATACATTGGTGGTGTCCATCGTGGTGTTATCCTCTTCCTCCACACCTTCTTCTTTGTCTGTGGGGATCTTGCATCCTCTAATGAAGTGGAAGATGGAGGTTGACCCTGCTAGTAATGGGGTTTAGAAGAAGAGTTCACCTTCTTCAAAGGGTAGCTCTGTGTTAGCTTGTATCATTCTAGTGATGCATGAAGCATCGATGTCCTAAGGTTTTTCCACTACTCCCAAGTCATTCAATGAGCCTAGAGGTGAATCTTCAGTGCTAACTCCATCACCCATTGAGTTAACACATGGCACTCCTGTGAAGTGCAATTTTAATTCTATGGATGACGTCCCGGCCCTATCAGCAATTTTCATGAAATCATTGACTTTCACCCCACAAGAACTGAGTGGAGAAAACCTCGTGGGGCCTTCTTCCTTGGCTCTTGTCATGGGAGGGTCGAAGGGTTCCCCCCTTGATATTATGCCCTAGCAAGCTCATCCACCTTCCCCTTATGTTGATCTAGACTTGGAGAATGATGACCTCTTGGTTGTTAATGACTACGAGGTGCCTCTTCTTTATCTTTAGAGTAGATTGTGTGTGTGTTTGTATTCTCTCGTTCTTGCATTATGTGTTCCTAGATGACCCTTGTCACTCTCGTAGGTGCTTGGATATAAGAGTGTTTTATATGTCATAAAACTTCCTCTATTTGTTACATTATTCTTCCTTTGTTTTTTATTGATTTTCAACAATTGAGGATGATGCAAAGTGTTGGGGGCATTTAGGCCTCCCTTCCATATTGACTCAATTTTTTTGTCTTCATGTGCCTTTCTTCATATGTTCTGATATAGTAAGGGGTTAATGATAGTTTATTTATATATTATTATACTTATTTATCTATGTTTATGAGAAGCTCTAACCCCAAAATATCATATCACCCCTGTGTCCCTTATTCGTAAAGTTATTGTGGGTAAGTGCAAGAAGTTGAGTCCATGAAACGTGGAAGTTTTTGCCTTAGCCAGAAAAATGAAATCAGCATTGCAAAAACTGGATATCGTTTTTAATAAACGGGATACTGTTTATCCGTTTAGGTTCGGGATCCCGTTTTTAAAAAAATGGGATCTCATTTAAAACGGGATCCCATTTTTTAATCCCATATTTTAGAAAACAGGATCCCGTATTTAAAAATTTCCAGTTTTGGAATATTTCAAAAATGGGATCCTAATTTGAAATTTTCCAAAATGGAAATTTCCATTTTGGCAACTTTGTCAAAATAGGATCCCGTTTTGAAAATTTTCCATTTTGGAAACTATATATTTTGAAAAAATCAATTTTTGGAAAATTTTCAAAACAGGATCCCGTTTTGAAAATTAAAAAATGGAAATTTCCCGTTTTGTAAAAGCATAAAAAATGAATTTTTAATAAATTTTGAAAATTTCAAATTTGTTTTGCTTTGTGGCCGAGTTTTTGCCTCGGATTTTGGTTCGGGAAAAGCATTGGGAGTCCGAACCTAGGCCTTCAACCTGGTTTGCCTGCAAGTTGAAGGTTCTAACAATGTCAGAGAAAAATACCGAGTTTGGACATATGGCAAACAACTTTTTTGTAGAATTTTTTGACGAAATCAAAACCCATTTTAGATGAGACAATGTAGATTCCAAATATGTAATTTTTTTTACAATTGGTTTTTTTTTTTCTATTTTTTAATTAATTTCTGATGAAATTGGTCCATAAACTTTAAATATCAGAGTTTTTTACTATTTTAATAACTTTTGTTCAACATAACATTTTGACGAACGGATTGCACAAGGGCAAACTTTAGAAAATTATTTTCAATTTAAAAAAAAAAATTGCAAAAAATGATAACTTTAGGTCATCTTATGCGTGTCGTACACGACGATTTTTCTAAATGACAAATATGCCTAATAAAAAATTAACAAAAAAATATATATTCAATAAAAAATTACAAAAGAATATCCAAGGCAAGCTTCAGTGAGTCACAAATCTTTTCCCAAAAGGATTTAGAAAAATATGATAATTTAAGTCAAAATATGGATGTCGTACATGTGCATGGTATGGTAAAAAAAATGACTTTTAAACAATGGTTTTTACATATGCCTATTGAAACTCAATTTGTACAATTTGGATATTGAAATAAATTACATATTTGGAAACTAGACTCCAGGTACTACATTTTATGATTAATGACTTTTTTGAAGATTCCATCTTTAAGTGTTTCAAATTTTAAGGTCAAAGTGTCAAATTTTGAAAATCACGGAAAATACTTCCACTTTTTTGCCAAAAAGTGGACTCAACTTCTTGCCAGCACCCTTGTCTCTTCTTGCATTTTTTCTCTCTTATCTTTCGTGATTTTTTTATGATGTTGTGGTGCTCATGTATTGTCCCTTGTTTGTGCGACAACATTACCACAGTTACATCTTGCTATGTTTTGTGGGCCACAACATCACTTTCTCATTATTGCTTTTCTCTCCTTAGGATGCCACATGCCTTTGTGTGTTTGTCACACCATCCTAAGGGGAGGCTATCACATCCTTCAATTTTTATAAAATGCATTCAATGGTCAACAAATCTTTTCTTGAAACCCCTTCAAAATATATTTTTCAAAAAATCGCATTCCTCAACATGGATCCCTAGTGGAATATTTTTCCTTTCATCATGGGTTTGTAAAGGAAAAATTCAAAAAAAATTCCTCCGAGGAGGGAGCACCTTCTCCTATGGGTGAAGTCTAACCTTCCCCTTGTAAGGGGACCTTCTTCTTTTCAAATTTCTTGATGAAGTAAATGTCTTTCAAAAGGATTCCTTATGTTGAATTCATTTTTGAAAATTACCCTTACACTTTTAAACTGAGCATCCCTCGAGTGGACCCCTTTTCTTTTGAAGGGTTCTTGAGTGACCCCTTTGAAAGCTTCTCCTTCAATTTTTGACTATCTGCATTAATTTTTGCTTGTCTTCCTGTGTGGCTGCTTTTTGTTTTCTAACATGTTTTGTCTACGGATTAACATGTTTCTTTGCAAGTGCGCTTGTGAAGCTACTTTCCAATATGACTCTATGGATTCCCTCACATTGGGCTTCCTCCAAGAGAGATTACATTGGGGTGCCTTCTTTTCAGGTCTAAGGACCTTTAAATTGATTGCATCTTGCGAGATTTCTTCATCATTGGTCTGTGGGCCTTTGGTGCACTTTTTTCGAACCTCCTCAAGAGAGAGTACCTATCTAATTATTTTCCTACCCTACACTTTCGATTTTTACAGATTGAAGTTTGATTCCTTAATGGTTCAAGTATGCGTCTTTAAAATCTTTTAATCTACTTTATCGAACACTCATTGGCACTCATGTTCGCTAAAGTGGGGGAAAAATGTATAGGAGGGAATTTTCAACCACCTTGAAAATTACCCTTTCACACCCTCCACCTTAGAAAAACCGAATCTGACCAAGTAATTCCACATCCTCATTTTGTACCTCATCCACTTGGTGCTTTTTTTTAGTTTTGGTGGGGAGTTTGCATAGAGGATGCACACATGGCATGTGATAGTCTACGTGATGTATTGTCATCTTGACAAGATTCATGCCTCTAGAATTTTTGGAGGCATTACATTCTCCATTGGTGATGAAATGTAATGCCCCTATGCCTTTCATTTGAC
Source organism: Sequoiadendron giganteum (assembly GCA_007115665.2). Taxonomy (NCBI): domain Eukaryota; kingdom Viridiplantae; phylum Streptophyta; class Pinopsida; order Cupressales; family Cupressaceae; genus Sequoiadendron; species Sequoiadendron giganteum. The sequence continues at coordinate 73,327,598 of CM021103.1, read as the reverse complement.
ATTTCAACGACTCTTTCCCTCCCATTTCACCTTCAAATGGCTATCTTTCTCATTCAATCTAGCTTCTTCATGTTTCCATATGCTTTCTTTATCTTGCTTCATAATTATTGCTCCATACTCCTTCTACTCAATGCACTATCAACATCACAACTCCAATATCACAACATGCCACACATTTTACCATAGAATTTGTAGCTTGGTGTCTAGTGAGATTGCTTTTGGCATTGTTCGGGCTGCATCAACTCTACCATTGTTGTGAGCTTGCATTCCTCTCTCATTGGCATTGAGTTCCTTTAGTCAAGGGTGGTAACAATTTTTGTTTTCTTTTTTGGATTTGTATAGCTTTGGGTCTCTTATAGTATTCAATTCCATTTCCATTCTAGCATAATTTTCTTTATCATATTTCTAGCTATCTCTCTATCTGGTTATTCATGGAGGTGAAAACACTAAACCAGGGGTTTGACTATGACAAACCCCTATACAACCCCAACATTTTTTATCTCTTGGTTTTTCTATGTACATGTTCATGTGCAGCTTGTTGGAAAAATGGACTCCTCGTGAGTTAATATTCATCACCTTGGTTTCTTTTCACTTGTACATCATCATTCTATTTACTTTGCCTATTCTATTTATTGTCGCTTTAGTTAGTACTTTAAACTTCCTTTGTTAAGTTGTTAGTAGGCTTTTGGAATTCTTATTATACCTTTGTACTTTCTAGTCATACATACGCCATCACCCAGTGAGACACCAACATGCCACACTATCATCCCTAACTTGCGTTGATGTCCTTTTGTAGAGAGTTATCTGAGGTAGAGTTCAATTTCTAGAAGCCTACTCATTTAGCCCTATCAAATCTCTTGGGTCAATAGAGTGATAAAAGCACTTGAGAGTGCTCTTCATTCTCTATCTTTGAGTTAAAACACCAACACGATTGAGGTAGATTAGGGTAGCCCTCTGCTCTCGGCTCTCCTTGATCTAGAGCCTTGGTTTGGTTGGTCCCCCTCCTCTATAGATGAATGGTTACATTCTTGGATATATGAAGGATTCATTTTATGAGATTTTTGTTTTCAAAGTGTGTATATAATATTTCATTATTGAATAATAGATTGAGATTGGATGCTTTTGGAGACTAATTTTTTCCTTCTTAAGTTTATTCATAGAATATATCTTGTGTAATCTTGTGGAATATCTCTGATCTTTACGTTAAGGTTATTTAGTAAGATTGTATGCATTATTTTCTCTCATGGGATTATGTAGGAAATGGTTTGATCAACTTATAATTTCCTAACAAAACCGATGGTGGAAATTTAGTAGTATGCGTTGTTGTTTATACTAATGGAAATGGTGTTTTCAAATGCTACCTCCACTACAATTTAATAAGTTGAATATTTTTTATAAGTGCTTAATTTGTATGCATGCGCATAGGTTGTACAACATCTCTAAGAAGTTTTTATCCCAAATTCTCATAGCACCAAATATAAAAAGTTAAATATATGAAAATATGGGTCTTTGATCCTTTGACATTTATTGGAAATGTCCATTTGATCTTAAAATACCCCAAAAATGAGTAGTTTTCCTAATGTAATAAATAAACTCATACTTAAACTACCTTTCTAAAGTTTAATTTGAGTAAAATGAAATTTAAACTTAATTTATCGATCCTTTTGAATAAATGACAATATTGTAAGTGTTACCAAAATGTTGTAAACATCCAAAATTCAAAAAAAAATACACTTGCAAAATTGGGTGTTTAATTATTTTTAATCAAACTGTTTTGATTTTCCACATTATTCAAGGGTACAAGAGACCATTATATTTGGTCTTAGAAAATACACATGCAAGTGGTTAGCACCTTCATAATCTCTCAAAAAATAGAAATTAAAAGTTCCACCCTAGCACCAAATCTTTGATACTATGTTATAATCTATAAGATAGATAAAATTTAGAATCTAGTGTAAGGAAATAAAAACTATGAAATCACAATAACATAGTAAAATTATTTTTCTAAAATAAAAATGGTCACAAAATAAAATATCTGTTAAATTTTTTTGCAATATCATGAATGAGTTACAAGCTAGAGGATGATAAATTTATATAGACCTCTTAGATCCATGAATCGAGGATATGACAAGTCCAAACGATATGAGTTAACTCTCAATCAAGATTTGATTTAGCTTAGTTTTAATAGGATAGAGATACCCTTGACTAAATCAAGGTGGCACCTAATTACCATCAATTAAGGGTTGATGACATAGTGGTGGCACTTGTATACCTCAACTCAAGGTGAGCACATATAATTATTAGCAAACTAGGAGAGATTTATTAAATATTCACATCATCTCAAATAAACTTACTAAATACATCTAATATCACACTTAGGATAGAACATATCAAAGGTGAATAAAATATTACACCAATAAAAATGGAATACTCAATGTCTTCAATGCAATGTACAAATTCCATGAAATTTTATTGATAAAGGTTACTGTAAACAATGTCACACTCATTGGATCATATAGTGTGTTTATCAAAACTAGTAGGTGGTAAAAATTTCCCATTAAAATTGTCACCTCCTTCTTCATTCCAAACAATTCTCTTAGTGGTTTGTAACATGCATCTAATAGTTCTTTACATACTAGACCTCGTCAAAGAAAGAGGCTTTCAAGCATTGGTGATGGAAAGTATAAGGTCTCGGACTCTCAAAACCTTGGAGATGTACACTGTAAAATATGTAAAACATTCATATTATACACTTTTCACAGCTAATCTGATTTTAAATTTTAAATTTGATTTTAATCACTTAAATACAAAACTTTTCTAAAATTAAGAATACATATATCCTTTCTATTCATGAATTGTAATAAAATTTATATTAATCCCATTGTTTTTTATAATTACCTATAAATAATGATAGTAGTCTCATTTCATTTTAATTTTCCAATTAAACTGCTCACAATTAGAAGGATAGAATAATACAACAAATTCAAAAATCGATTATCTAACAGTTTACACCATAGTTTAATTGAAACCTATGAATAGTTTACACCATAAAATGAAATACAATTCGAAGATCTAACAGTTTAAAAAGACAAGAAAGAAAAAATCAATTTAATAGGCAGCGGTGGCTATCAATTCCAGGCTCCGTTTTTCGTGTTTTTGGGTCATCTTTTCTTGAAAAATACTTCATCGTCTGGTACAGGCAGGTGCATATAGTACACGGAGGGACAGCACTTGTTTTAAGGCAAGCCTGCAGTGAAGGGCAACGCATCTAACCATGTATCTCCAGAGATGAAATTCGCCAGGGTAAAATTTAGAGCATCAGAAAAGTTCATGACGTGATAACCAGGCCATTGAACGCGAGCTGCAGTTCCTGCCCCTGCTCCCCAGTTCATATATTCACCATAGTAGAGCGTACTCAGAGACAAGTTTCCCGACCATTCCAGCCAACCCCGGGGTTGAACCACGTCGTCTATGAATGACTTTAAATAAACCGTTCGAGAGTATTCTCTCCATGGCCTCCCCAAGTAAGTTGGGAACAAGCTCTTCTCTGCAACCAGATCAGGTGCAGCTTTAACAGTGCAGTTTTGAATGGAAATACCTGTATTTTGATTTGGGTCGCTTCTTCCTTGAGCTGTAAATATATTCTGTTGATTCGCCAATGGCTTTCTGGCAAGAAGATTGCAGCTCTGAAAAACCGCTGCGGCATTACCGAAGATGAAATCTACAGTACCGTAAATGTCACATTCCCTGTAAAATTGACGGAAGGAATGCACGTAGAGAGTGTCTTGGTAGCCTCGGAAGCTGCAGCGGTACAAGGCTGAGACATCGGAGCCCACTCTCAGAGCAACCGCCTGATGTTTCTCCGGGCCTGCCGTGTTTTCGAACGTGATATCCCGAGCAAGGAAGCCTTCCCCCACAACGGCTGCAATACAATACAACCAGCCGGCGCTATAAAATTTAGTTTCAGAGTCAAAAATCATTAATAGTTTTAAACAAATTCAGTTTTGGAGTCAAATATCTCATCATTAGAAAATATTACGACTAATTTTTGCTCTGAGGACCGCAATATATCACCGAACCCGCGTTTCCTTTATAACAATAAAAAAATGGCCCAGTCCAAAAAGCAGCTTGTCGTTAGTCGTTGACGTTAATTTTAATTAGGGGAGTCGTGGTTATTTTGCGCTAAATCAAAAATTAAAATCATATATTTTGTAAGGAACAACATCCTTTTCATAGCTTACACTGACAAAATTTGGTAAGGCCGCCAAGATGACAGATGCGCTCCTCGATTGAATAGAAACTAATTTAGTTATCTCAAAATCGAGTGGTTTTAGTTTGTCCATCCTAAGGATCTGTATTGGTAATTACCAAAGGTTACACGACCTATTTTAAGATCTATGTATACCATATCACTAGAAATTCTTCAATCGATTAGATCAAGAAAATATTAACCTCCTAATGTAGATTGAATGTCTGAGTTAGCGAAAAACAAGAATAATGGCTGTAACTTCCAAATCCAATTTACCTCCTGTAACAGCCATACTCGCCCAATCATGATCACTGAGCTGAAGAAAAACAAAGAAGAGAAGAGAAGAGCTTGGGAAAGAGTTCTTGAAAATCCAATCAACTATCATGGAAAAGAGTGCAATAACTTACCAACAGTTGCAGAACGGAATGTAGTCCATCCATCTACCACGCTTCTGTTACCGGTAATAACAGTGGCGTTAATCCCATCTCCGAGCATCATAATATTTGTCTTGTAACTGGGGATTTCTATATACTCCTCGTACACCCCCTCTGTGATATAGATCACATATCTGTCCAGGCTCTTGTTTGGAGCGGCGCTGATGGCTTCATTAATTGTTGTGTAATTACCAGTGCCATCCTGCGCCACAGTCACCACATTGTCAGCTAAGACGATATTATCGCCAGTATCGTCTTCTAGAAGTCTTCTTCTATCCGCAGCGGACAACCACGACGGGAATTCTTCATGATTTGCATGACCTTCTTCTGACAACAAACGCCGGTTGTGGTGTCTTCCCACAACAGAGATTTTCTTCACCAGCGCAAGAGAATTACTGAGAAGCCGCGACACGTTACGTAAATTGCCGCTGAACGTCGGCTGACGACCTCCGCTGGCCTCCTGAAAGCCTTCCAAGCAGGTGGCCTGGTTCGTGAGAGCTGCACTAAGCCAAGTCTCAACATCAAATGCCTGCCTCCACGCCAAAAAGTTACTGTTAGAGCTACTGACATTTAACAGAGATTTCTCCAAATCATTTAAAGTCAGATCAAATAGCTGCGTGCAGTCTTGAAGAGCGCCGCGTTGTCGCGGGGAGACTGCCAACCGATTCAGTCGAGAAAGAAATTGGGAAACTTTTCGAGCTTCGACAATGGTTAGCTTGAGAGCAATTCTGCCAAGATCTTTGGATCCTCCCTGCCATGACCCTGCAAACGTCGTCATGGCGGAGACGCAGAATGTGGGATCCAACGTCACATTGCAGGCAGATTGAAGAGCATTGTGAGGCACTCCATCGCTCTTTATTTCAACAAACATTAAACTGACCACGAAAAACGTAAGCATCAATTTTGAACAGGCCATCACAATCCTCTTTCTCAATTGACAATTTTCTTCACAAGAAATAAAATCTGGCTAGGGCAGTTTTATAGATGATTGGCATGGAAAATTAGAGCATAAAATCCGCATATGATGTTTTATAGAAAATTGTTATAGAAAATTGTTATAGAAAATTGAAGCATCTAACCTAACCCAGACTCTCACCAACCTCTGTTCAGTTTCGCACAATCAACTTAGCACCGCTGTCAATCAGCATAAATAAGTCAGATTTGAAATATTAGAAGCACATTTCAGACGTTCCTCTGCAACGAAGCAGACAAAAGATTTAATATATTTCTCTCACTACTGAAAGCTACTTCTTCAAACATGACTTGTATTACAAATGACAGAGTATAGAGTAAGCCATGTTCATAGTCTAGAATCTGTTCATTTCAGAGAAGGAATTTTGACGTCTTCTATAATTTATTGGTCCAGTGAGACGATCCCACGCGTTATAACTCTGTGCAGCATTGACTAATCAGCTCACCAGAATATATAAAAAGAGAAGTTTCGTCGCCAACGTGAATTCAACAAAATAAATATCAAATTAACATAAAATACCATGCAATACACCATATTTAAAACACAATATGGTCCCAACCGATGCGAAACCATGGCCTAAATGATTAATATCCGATTTTTGGGGCAGGTAGATTCAGAGATTCTTGCAAGTTGCAACATTTATAATAGTCATGTTGACACAAATTAATAAAGCATGCAAGAAAATAATTAATTAGACGACTTGTTTGTACTTGTTCAGATAAATTTTACGATCATAGGAAATGATTTCGGCTTTTAATTTGTCATTAAATTCAAACTAGGTAGTTGTGTACAAAAGACACGTAGTAAATCCAATACAAGTGCTCCAATGAAGAGCATGCACGTATAGGATGGGAAGACTGAAGTCTGATAAGGGTAAGTATTGATCACTGTTTCAAGATTTTGTTATCAGCGTTGTTCAATATCATTTTGGAACAGATCGTCTTGTTGTATGTCTATTTATTGGATTTGTTGTAATTGTTGTTGTTGTAGCAGCATGTTTTGTTATTATAGAACTGTTGTTATTATTGTCGTTGTAGCAACATGTTTTGCTTTCTTTATACTCTGTAATGGTGGTCTGGAATCGTTGTTTTTATTGCTGTTGTAGCAGCATGTTTCGTTATTTTTGTACATTCTAATGCTCGCCAATTTGACACCACTGACTTCTGTTTTTGTTTTCTCTTTGATGTAATCTGATTTATTCTTCTGTATACAAAAAAACAAAGTGTTATTCCCTAGTACAACTACTCCAATCGAGAAGTAATACTTAAATCATAGGCCTACCTTAAAGACAAATTTTGATTTTTAATCTGTTATAATGTTTTATTGAATCTCATAAATTCAAATTTTGTAAAGGAAAATTACCTTTTCTCTAATTTTATTATCTACATCATTCATATTAGTGCTTGCAAATAAATATTTAGATAATAGAATTGAGGGTATATTATTGAAACATTAAATTCTAAATTAAAACAATATATATAAAAGATAGATTATTTAGGTTTACGAATGATGACATAAAAATTATTGTTAATCTAGAAAGAAATCTAAATATTTCAATACTAGAAATGATAGATCTATGTCTATACTTTTCCTAATGATCATAATAGTCATCACCTCCTTGAAGGGCCAAATATAAAGGTTTGGTTCATTTCCATGGCCATAGATATAATCTTTAGCCAAAAAAGTGATCTTGTATATTCATAGTCCTACCTTTTGATTCACCTGGTGTGCCTCACTAATCTAACTAGTAAGGAATAGTGATGTTTATAAACACTTTAAAAAGATCATGTGAATGCAAGGGTCATGATATGCTTGGTGGACCCCCTTGATACAACTAACTTTACAATCATTGAAAACATTGAGGGAAAAAATCTTTAGAATGAAAATGATGATGTAGAATTAAGTTTATTTTAGTACTCCAACTTAACTATTCTTAACATCCTTCTTTCTTAAATGTTAATATTGCTTGCATGTAATAGTATGACAAATGAATGTGATTGAATGCCTTCAAATGCAATAAATCATGCAAATATCTATGTAATGTCCCTTCCCATATTTTTGAATGAGAATTACATATTTAGAATACAAAGAATTGTAGTAACGGAAAAACTATCCCTTTTCCTTACTTAGTTTGGAGATAATTGTCATTGAATTAACCTAATTTTACCTAGGTTTAGTGTTGTAATGTGTTGTACACATTCACATTGATTTTGGACCCCTTTTTAATAAAATGTACCTAATATGTACCTTATTTAAGGTGTTGTAAAGTGTTGTAACACACTTAAATCATACTTATCTAGGGTCTCATTAATTAATTGTGGTTAATTAGAGTTAACTAGCCCCTTTAATTCAAATTTAAGCCTTATTTATGACACCTTCTGAAGAATCTATCTTGACACCCAATATCCAAATTGTAAAACATTTAATATGGAAAATTCGAGGTCCTAGAAAATGGTGCTGGGACCTATTCACCCTAGGTGGCGAATGGGTCCTCCCTCTGTAGGACCCCCCTTTCTTTACATATTTGACATGGGTTTTTGGTGTTATTTCAACCCTTGAAGACAAGGTCTTGGAAACTTGTGCCAAGATCCATTCACCCTAGGTGGGTGAATGGGTTCTCCCTTAATAAGGACCCCCTTTTTGAATTTAATTATGGCAGGATTTTAATAATATTCATTTCCAGATTGGTGCTAACTTGAATTATTTGAATTTTGGCGTTAATCTCTAAATTTAGTATAAATATGGGGTTAATTCACCTAGTTTCACCTAGCAAGTTTACAAGAGGCCTAAGCATTCAAGTTTCAAGCATTAGAGCATTCCAAGATCATTTCAAAGACATTCAAAGGCAGACTAACAAGAGTTTATTGTAGTAATTCAAGGTCATTTCATCATGTCTAAGGCATAAAGCACTCATGCATGTTGTTGAGCTAAAATAGTTGATGTACCATTGAAGATCAACTTGCAAGCATTATTTCACATCTTATTTAAGGATCAAGATCTACATTCTTCATGGCTACTTCATGTTAGATTGCAAATTTATACTCCAAGACAACTTCCAAGGTATCAACATTGCATATTTCATGTTTCATGCTTCATGCTTCAATTGCATTATTTCATCATTTGGTTTAGTTACCTAAATGTGGTTTCATTTAGGAAAACCCCTATTAACTAGCAATCAACAAGTTTTTCTTCCCGTGAATGTGTGTTTGCAGATTTATAGGTTGAAGATCAATTGGAGAAGAAGTTTGAAGAAAAATTACAAAATTTGTAAAGTTGCAAAGTTTACCATCATAGTGCAAGAACAAAGGAAGGAAGCTACAAAATTCATTACATATTTTTGGGGGTTGACAACCAGAGATCTGAGAGTGTAGAAATCACAGAAAATAATCTAGATCTCAATTTTAGGAACCCTCATGATGAATGAGTCCTTTGTGCCCTAAAAAATAGACTTCTTCCAACAAGGTACACATCATTTTGAGCTCTAAAACCTCCCCTCATAGTTTGTATAAGAGTTAGGGTTAGTTTTTTATTGTTATTGGCATCATATCATACACAAAATCACATAATTTAGGGTGGAGAATTAGTGGTCTATCATTTAGATTTTGGTAAACCCTATTTTCCCCTAATCATTAATGGTGAACTTGACATATTGAATATTGTAATTTTTTTTATTTTGAAGTATTTTATTGCATCCTAGGTTAGATCTTGCATTCATTTGCATTTAGATTTTCATTGAATTAAGATCTCATTTAGGGTTTCTTTCTTTGCATTCAAAACTTGCATCTCATTTAGGGTTTAGATTTGCATTTTTTTTATTTTGCTTAAATCTGAAAATACAAAAACAGGTCACTCATTATGCATATCATTTATATCTCATAAAATTGCATTTGAAAATTAAAAAAATTGCATTTCAACCTAGGTCTTTGCTTTCACTTTTTCATTGCATTTTCAGAAAATTTGAAACTAAAACTTACTGTCTCAAACCTCGAACTGAAAGACATTAATGAGATCTTGCAAACCATTCAAAAAAGGTTTAAAAATACCTAACCAGGACCCATTCGCCTTTACTAGCGAATGAATTCCCAATCAGGTTAAACCTGAACCTTCTAGCATTTGAAAACAACATTAAAAATCACTCTAAAATCAATAAAAACATCTCAAAAATACCTAACTAGGACCCATACACCCTTACTAGCGAATGAATCCTTGTTAGCTACTAATCTGCATTTTCTATAAATTGAAATCTTAGTTTTAGGATTTTTTTTGTTGTTGTTACTTTCCTGTTTCAGTTTTCTAATTTGTTGTTTCATTAAATTCATTACATATAGCTTAAATTGCTTCATTTGGTGTATTGTCAAAATCCAAAATTTTCATTTACAACATTTCATTTTTTAGTTTATTGCATTGTGTAATTAGTAAATTGCATTACTTAGAATCTGAAAATGGCATTTCATTCTAGGTTATTGCATTGCCCCTTTTCTATTTTAGGGTTTTCACACTAGGGTTGTAAAACTTGTATGAGCTTTAGAACTTGGTGTCCTGTTGTAAGACAAAGTTTGAGGCTCATGTCTCTGACCACCGAAATTGTACTCCCTTCTTGGAGATAGTACAATCCTTGGTCTAATTTGGACCTATCTTGGGCAACCTTGCATTAATTATCTTTTAAATGATCATTTATAGGCCCCTAGGACCCATTATTTTGGATCTCGTGGCCCATTTCACTAAAAAATCCTATAAAATTAGTCAAATCCCCAAAAAATCCAAAAGCCCACCTGAAAAACCTAAGGTGGGACTCATTCGCCACCTTGGGCGAATGAGTCCCATTTGGAGTCTTTTTCAAATTTGAGCGAGAATTCATCAATTTAATTCATGTTTTTGTTGAATGTAGGCCTTAGGGGTCTAAATAACAGTCAATTAGGTGTTGATGCATATAAAATCAAGCTTCTAAGTCATTTTTATCATCTAGCTAATCTTTAAGAATATTTCTAAGCAAGCATCTTCAAGAGTCAAGTGTTGAGAATCTTTCACAAGAGCATTCAAGTTTCAAGAGCAAGGTTGAAGCTTTGGAGTGACATTAAAGTTTTTTTGTGGGTATTCAAGCTCACTTTCATTCAAGATCTAGCATTTTTAAGGGTTGATCATGGTTGTCTATGGTGAATCACGATGGATTCTAAGTTGGGGAGATGCAACTAGCCATCAAGCCAAGCCTAAAGGCCTATTTCCTAAGTGATTCCATCCTCCATCATCACTCCACATTCAACCTAAGGAACGTACAAGCATCATTGGGATTCATTTGGGGTGATTAGAAATCATCACAAGTGAATCATTCATCTCCATATTTCCATTATTGCATCATATTCTTACATCTTAGAATAGGATTGCATCATGTTTCAGATTTCCTAGTCTTAGACACACTTGAGGATAGGGTTTTCATGCATATTTCATTATCTTTATCAAGGTTTAATTACCAAACTAGGGGTTTGACCAAGGCAAACCCCCCATTACCAAATCAAGTTGAATTATATTTTGCAGGTATTTTTTCGTAGATTCATATTCAAAACTCAACTGGGAGGAAAGGGCAGGTGTTGAAGTGGAAATTAGAGCTTTCAGTTCTCAAAAAATATGAACGGGACTAATTTGCCAAGAGTGGCGAATAATTCCCACTATAGTTTTTTACCATATCAGTTTGCATATTTTGATACCCTTTTTCTAGAAACAAACTCCCATCGAGAAATCCAGATCTAAGACTGATTCGCCTAGGTTGGCGAATCAGTCCCAGTTGGTCAAAAAGTCAAAATTTCTAGAATTCCAAACCTATTCCCAATCACTTCAAGGTTCCTAGGTGCACACCATTCACACATTTTATTTTCTATTATGTTTTACTCACATTTCTAAGGTATTTTTTAGGTCATTGCATTAAATTAGGGTTTGTGTCTTATAGCTTGCATTTCGTTGTCTTTTCCAATTTTAAACTTGGTGGTGAACCCCTCATTACATATCATTTCAGCCCCTAGGATAGCCCTATTGCAATATTTAAATCTCCTTTGCATTGAGATCTCTAGGGTTATCCTTGAGTGGAGTCTCTTTATGGGTGGGTGTAAATAACCTTCATTCCCCCACCTCTCATTCCATTTTAAGAGGTTCCAATGTCATCCCGCGATATCTCACTCACCATGGATCTTGAGTTTTTTAACTCTCTTTCTAATAGTGTTGATAATCAACTCTCCATGGTTCATAGTTTGCATAGTTCATTTCCCATGACTTCACCATATGTTCAGATCTCGCAAGACAACATAAACAAACTAGATGACACATTCATAAACTTACAAGCCCATATCCTTAGTGAATGCATAGACATTAGCCTGGGTCCCATTATACAAAATCTAAGGAAAGTGCTTAAAACTAGAAACCAAACACAAATTGTCTATAGTCTTAGTCACTTAATTCATGAGAATTGGAATAAGGAAAACAATAATGATATAAATTCCACAGTCAATCTTATCAAAGCTAGTGAAACTAAGAATGATGTGATGAATTTTGACATAGATGATGACAATATGGATACTATTGAACAACATTCGGTGGATATTGTGGTAGCATTTATCGAAACTAGACCTCATAAGGGTTCAACTAAAAAGCCTCTTGATCTTTCTTTCTCATAAAATGACAAGCCCACTAATGGGATATTAATTGATCATGTCTATGGAGAGAATGTGATCACTGAAGAATTCTTATATGTGCATGAGCTATATCAAGATACATATGACAAACTGAAAACATGGATCAAGAAGCATATTTTTTTCTTTACCTACGATAGGCTCAATAGATATCCCTTTAAAAGTGGAACCGAAAGCACTAATTGTCTCATTTTCCATCATCTCGCAATTAGACCAATTTCGTGTGAAGCTAGGCTATCCATGGCTTCACTCCATGAATGTCGTTCCTTCCACTGTGCATAAATTTCTAAAGGTTCCATTTGGGAATGATATCCTTACCATGCATCATAGTGGATTTAACCATGCCTCAGCCCAAGGGAATTTTTCATTAGATTTATTTTGGCCCAAACCTATGGAACCTATCAAGCCTCATGAGGATTTCTTTTTCAAATCATATCAAAAGTTCAAGGGAAATAAAATAGCAGAATTATCTCTTCGAAACATGCCTCAACCTATGACTTCAACACACCCATCCTTGATGAAACAACGATTTAACCAAAATCCCTTCTTAACATCCAAGAACAACCCATAGTAAAGCCTCCTACTATTTCTTACAAGAGACCGTGAGATAAAAAAACAATCCCATTGTCCCTCCTAGAGTCAAAAAAGTTTACAAATTCAAATAGAAAGTGGTTGATCAACCTCATGTTATTTCTTCTATTCCTCCCAAGGAAGCGAAGGAACCTATGATTGAAAAACCTACTTTTACACAAAAATAAATTGACAATAAATTGAAAAGAAGTCGAAGTGCTAGAGAGCGTAGGCATAGACATCATGCTATTGTCGTAAGTTACAAACTCAAGAAGACAAGAACAACATAGAAAATAAAACCCAAACTTACCTGAAGCAATGCATGATGACTCTATACCCTCGCCGCAACATAAATAAGAACATTCCATGGACATTGTCATTTGACCTCCCATTCTAATTAATCTAGATGATGACATTGAAATTGCAAAGATTGATGAAGTGCATGATGAGTTGAATACATTGTTTTCTTCTTCTATGAGCTTAAATTAAAAATCTCCCAGAAGGAGTGTTGAACCTAGTGCTTCCCCTAATTTGGAACTTGCTCTTCTCCCTTTGGCTAGTTGTCCGCCTTTCGTTTATACAAACCGAGGTTGGGATGTTGGCAACACAAGGGCAAATAAATGAGAGGGGGGTGAATCAGTTGTCACATAATTTCAAACTTATTAACTTTATTAACCCTTATTCTTAGATCTGATTAGTAACCATGAAAGCATAAATTAACAACACATCAGAAATACACATAACACCAACATTTTTGCATGGAAGCCCTGTTAGGGGAAAAATCACGATGGAGGTTAATCCACAAGTTTATACTCTATTAAAATTATAAGAAGAATAAATGGGAATGCACATGCATTCAGGCACATTGCCTATAGCTCATTGCTCAGATACAAGGGAAGACTCACTATCTTATAGAAATATTTAGATTAAATCCAGCTAAATAATTTGAATTGAGAAATTAGCATCTGCTAATGCCTGATTATAGTTTTGGTTAAGCACATGAACACTTCTTTAATTTTCTTCACTCTTCTTCACACTCTGCTCTGCCTTCGAATGATCTAATCTTTATTCACACATAGCACTCACACACCTCACATCATGCATACCTCATATAAGATAAACAATCTCTCATAAATATCTGCAATAAGTAATTACATTGCTTCATGTTGGCCTCAACAAAATAATAGAATGAATTCAAACTGTCAGACCAAAATATTAAAGATTATTAATGAGAATATACCAAGGTTGGACACAATATAGTAGAGACCCAAAAAAATTCCTTGAACACAAAACACCTTCAAATATTTTTCCTCGAAGATCCACAACACGCTTCAATCACCTTGTTAGCCATGAACATGAAAAACATGAACACACAAGAGAAAATCATCGTGCACAAGTACAATGATCAATGCAAAGGTGAAACATAGATAGAGAATGGTCTAGAAACATCCACAAACACCAAAGGAACATACGTAATATCTCAGATTACCAGAATCACATTATCTTCTTCCAGGAACACCAGCTATAGTAACAAAATAACTGTCGGAACACAAAAACTCATAGCTTGCTCAAATATTCATGCGCACCTCTGAAAATTTCTATGGATAAACTAGATAGGCTTGAAAAAAAAACCTTTAATCTACAACTTCTCACCATCAACATACTGATCTTCACTGCTTCACAAACAACTTGCAACTTATTTTATTACGATTTTCTCAATATCCTCGACATATACAGACTTAAATAAATTAATGCTAATAGTGTTGACATCAATGACAACCACACATCAGCAACACAACCACAACATCCAACATGGGATACAGACGACCTACTTTGGGTTGACTCGCATGTACCTTACTAGCCTTTTTATTTTTCATGTTTCTTTATGTGATTGCATGTGTGTAATGTGATCCCCTATGATATTTTGTTTTATGTATCTCTCTCTCTCTTTTTGTGCATTCCTTTATATGTACCTTCATTCTTATATATGTTATAATCACTTTATTTGTCTTGTGTTTTCCTTTTGGAGATGATGCAAGGCGTTGAGACATTTACATCTCTTCCATGTTGACCCAAAATATTTCCTTTTATCTTTTTTATTTTTCTTGTGTTTTCATTTTTGAGATGATGCAAGGTGTTGAGAAATTCAGGTCTCTTCCATGTTGACCTGAAAGTCTTTTTCTTTGTTTTTTCTCTCTTTGTGTCTTTCTTCTAGTTCTATGAGTATTTGGTGAATGATGATAGTTGTGTGCTCTATGACAACATTGTAGCAAAGACATAATAACCTTGAATCCATAGACCCCTTATGTATTTTTGGGGGCAACCCTTCCTTCCTATTTCATGACGCAACTTATTTCGAGAACATATGACTTAGCATAGGGTTTCCTAAAAAAATCTCTCATGTCTTATGAGAAAATATTGGATACTTTAAAGAAATTTCTTATAGCAATGGTGTAGCAATTGCTTTAAAGTGGGGTCATACATCGATGACATCTTTTAGCATATTTCATGGCATGATTTTCTTTTTTCTTGTGACATGTCCTTTTCTTGGTGGTGTCACTAGGTTTTATGTTTTCCAAGAGTGTGATGTTTCTAAGCATATGATCTCCCTTTGTGGAATGATGTGAATGAGGCATCCCATAAGTGGTGATCTAATATCATTGAATTGTCCTCTCTTAGAGACATTAGGCACAATGCTCCCTAAGAAGAAGACCTTAAATGAACAAAATAAAATCCCCTTTAACAAAATTTTACATACATTCAAAAGCATTTACTAAAAGCATTATATTGTGGTTCCTTATTGAATTTATTAGGAGGATATATGTGGTATGGTTAGTACGATGAGAATCTAACACACTTGTTTGAATTTATCTTTAAATTATAAGAAGCTGACACATTGGCATACCTTTCTTTCTAAACCACCTCATTGGGATAACTCACCTAGTGGACAGACTAGGGTTCCACTACCCCAGAGTGAGTGACACATATTTTGGGATAACTTTCCTAGTGGACAAACTGAGGTTCCACTACCCCAGAGTAAGCAATGTATGTTACAGGAAAACAACCTCGTTTTGCATCACGTTGAAATGGTTGTGCTTGATCCTTTTGTTTATTTTTCTTGGCCTTTGTCCCAAGTATGATTATGTACCTTTGTTACTACTGCATACTTAAGTGTCTTGAATGTCTACTTTAGTGTGATTTTGACATGGGGTCATCCTCTCACTAAAGTGGGGGCAAAATGTAGTAACAAAAAAAGTATCCCTTTTCCTTACTCAGTTTGGAGATAATGTCCATTGAATTAACCTATTTTTTTCTAGGTTTAGTGTTGTAATGTGTTGTAC
Source organism: Sequoiadendron giganteum (assembly GCA_007115665.2). Lineage (NCBI taxonomy): Eukaryota > Viridiplantae > Streptophyta > Pinopsida > Cupressales > Cupressaceae > Sequoiadendron > Sequoiadendron giganteum. The sequence goes on along the minus strand of CM021103.1, from coordinate 73,311,354 downwards.
ACATTCACATTGATCTTGAGCCCCTTTTTAATAAAATGTATCTATTACTTATGTAAGGTGTTGTAAAGTGTTGTAACACACTTTCACACTTATCTAGGGTATCATTAATTAATTGTGGTTAATTAGAGTTAATTAGCCCCTTTAATTCAAATTTAAGCCTTATTTATGACATCTTATGAAGGATCTATCCTGATACCCAATATCTATAAAAATTTTAATTTGAAAAATTTGAGGTCCAAGAAAATGGTGCTAGGACCCATTTTCTCTAGGTGGTGAATGGGTCCTCCCTCTATAGGACTCCTCTTTCTTTACATATTTGACATGGGTTTTTGGTGTTATTTCACGCCTAAAGGCAAGGTCCTGGAAACTTGTGTTAGGATCCATTCGCCCTAGGTGGCGAATGGGTCATCCCTTAATAAGGACCCCCTTTTTGAATTTAATTCTGGTGGGATTTTAATAATATTCATTTTTTCAAATCTGATGTCAACTTGAATTATTTGAATTTTGGGGTTAATCTCTAGATTTAGTATAAATATAGGGTAAATTCATCTAGTTTCACCTAGAAATTTTACAAGAGGCCTAAGCATTCAATTTTCAAGAATTAGAGAATTCCAAGAGAATTTCAAAGGCATTCAAAGGCATATTATCAAGAATTTATTACAACAATTCAACATTATTTCATCATGTCTAAGGCATAAAGCACTCATGTATGTTGTTGAGTTAAGATAGTTGATGTAGCATTGAAGATAAACTTAAAAGCATTGTTTCACATCTTATTCAAGGATCAAGATCTACATTCTTCATGGCCACTTCATGTTAGATTGTAGATTTATACTCCAAGACAACTTCCAAGGTATCAATATTGGATATTCCATGTTTCATGCTTCAATTACATTATTTTATCATTTGGTTTCATTACCTAAATGGGGTTTGACTTAGGAAAACCCCTATTCACTAAAAATCAACAAGTTTTTCTTCCCTTGAATGTGTGTTTGCAGATTTATAGGTTGAAGATCAAGTGGAGAAGAAGTTTGAAGCAAAATTACAAACATTGTAAAGTTGAAAAGTTGACCTTCATCTAGTGCAAGAACAAAGGAAGGAAGCTATACAATTTATTATGGGTTTTCAGGAGCTAACAACAGGAGATCTAAGAGTACAAACATTAAGGAAAATAACTTAGGTCTCAGTTTCTGGAACCCTAATAGGGACCCATTCATTGCTAAAGACTCGAATGAGTCCTTTGTTCCCTAAAAACAACCTTCTTGCAGTAAGGTACACATCATTTTGAGCTCTAAAAACTTCCCCCATAGTAGCTATAACAGTTAGGGTTAGTTTTTGATTGCTATTGGCATTGTATCACAAAAAAAATCACATAATTTAGGGAGGATAATTAGTGGTCTATCATTTGGATTTTGGTAAGCCCTATTTTCCCCCTAATCAAGAATAATCTTCACCAACTAGATTCAAATAGCAATGATTTATTATATTGTATATTGTGAATAACTAGTTAAATTCAACACATAAACTTGTACAACATGAATCAAACTTTGGAAACAAAAAATAGGACTATTATGGTAATTATTACAAATTCAACAATTAAAAATACAATTGTGCAACAAAAGGTGCTCAAATGAACAAATAAACTTTCCTACAACTCCTTGAAGATCTAATGCACTCCCTTAGTAAGAATGTCCTCAAGAACAAAAGTTTTTTCTTCCTCTAATTCCAACAATCAATGAGATTTCACCCACTAATCATAGTCCCCTATGGGGTTTTCATGCCCAAAATATTTCTTAAACACAAAGTGATCAGAAGATGTCATAACATAAAATGGATCCTTACAATTGAAATGATTTCCTAGTGTTATATGCAACTCACCCAAAAGAGTAGACTAGTTGTCCTAGACCCAAATAGGCAACAAGACTCAAATTTGGTTTCTACATCTCAATTTAGACTTATAGGCCTTACAAAATTCCCCATCAAAGGTTCAAAGTTTCTCCTTCCTTTCGACTTGGCACAGGGTAGGTGTTAGCTTCGGCCTTCAATCCTTGATGTGTCACTAAGCTTGCTCCATCCTTTAGTTTTAACTTGGTTCAAGTGATATTAGTGAACCCTAATCCTCGAAATCACTCTAACATGCATTGAGCAACAACTCCAATACCTAATCTTTGACAACTCTCGTACATGATTCAAGCCACAAATTTGATCTTTGATCTCCAACATCTCCCTGACATGATTCAAGTGGTAGTCCCAACCCTGATCTCTAACATCTCTCTAAGAAATAATTCTTTCAAATAATTATAAACAACCTTAATCCTTGACCTTTGATAGATCCTTGGCATGGGTTAGACAGTAGCTCTAATCCTCAAACTTTGATGATTCCTTAAGCAAATAGTCTTTCTTTTGATTTTGAAAAAGGTAAAAGAAAATTCCTCCCTCCCCAAGATTCCTTGTCCTCAAGCAATGTATCTATTGGGATACTTGAGTATCTTAGGCCTTGTACCTATTAGCTGATGCATATCTTACCAAAGGGCGTTATGCAAACCCAAATGTTCAAGTGTCTCTATGTGAATGACACAAATCCAACTATAATTCCCAAGTAATTTGGGTCATGTAGCTTTCCATCATTGAATTGGATCAATCAATGAAGCCATGTCCAACTCCTACACTCCTCTTTGACATGATGAAAATTTAAAATATGCACAAACTCCCACAAGATCAAGGGATGGCCTATGAGTTTTCCTTTATGTTTTTTTTGCACCACTTTGATCTCATGATGATGATAACTCCCTTGATTTTTTGGAATCCTTTCACTTTTTTGTAGGTTGTGGCCCTCATGAGTTTGGAACAATCAACTTGCATATATACTATAAATAAATTGCACCTAGTAAAATTTATTGCAAACCACATCCAAAATGTCAATATACTAGTTAATTTAATTTTTTTGCATATCCAACATCTATTCAAGCCTTTCACCAATATAATGATTCATGAATTTTTCCAAAAAATTGTAAATTTGTAACTGAATATGATTGATATTAGAAGTCTAAAAATAAAAAAACTTAGAAATCAATATTATTAAAATGATACAATAGCCATAATACTAAAAATCCCTTGCAAAAACCAATATCATAGAAGTTGGGAACAACCATGCAATGCTTGAAAATATTCAAACAACAACATAAAAATTAAGAACACTCAATCTTTTTGTTGAATACACTTGTATATACTCCTTTTCCTTCAACTTCACCTCTACAGTGTACATTTCAAATAAATGTTACCAATGTATGTCAACTATGATGTTCTCCTCTTCCAAATTCATGTTATAAAGTTTACGTTGGAATCCAGAGATCCTAGCTATGATTCCCCATGCTACTGGTCTATCTTTGCTCAATGAAGGTACACCTAGTAGTAGCATCATACCATGGCTATAAAATTACATTTAATTGCTCTAAATTAGAAATATAATAACTAGGAACCACTTTATTCTAGCTACAAAGTCCTCAACAATGATAATGGGTTCTAAACTCCCCCACCATGTGACTAAAATGTTTTCTTTGTTTGAAATGGAAATGTGTGTAATGTTAGAAATATTGAGGGAAGTGGATCTAACATCAAGAATCATACTCAAAGAGGCCTTTGGATCATGTCTATTGCAACCAAGACTCCTAATCATAATTTCATGTTGGTGGTCATCAACAAGAAGGTTCTATCTTACAATTTTTCCATTTGGTAGTCACCCTAGGAGTGTAAAGTTGAACTCATCCACATTAGAACAAACATAATTTGGATCAAGCATCTCACCTATGTAATAAGTTATGTTTTTTGACCACTATAGGATCTCCTCCTTTAATGCTTTTAAGTTCTACCTCCTCTCCCTTGGGTTTCAACTCTATGTTGGACTCTCCTAGAGGATGTATTCTTGGCATGCCCCATATTATTTTGAACTCTCCTATAACATACAAGTTTTTGTATTCCATGTGTCCATCTACTATGTTGGCATGTTGTACCCACTTGTTCTTATGTGATGAAGGATCTCAAACATCTGGCTAATATTTATGACCATACTTTTGAGCTAGAAATAAATCATCACAATTCACTCAACACGTTATCCAGATCAATTATAGGATGGTTGGAATGATTTCCTCTCATAAAATAACCTTCCCACTAATAGTACCATGCAATGAAATCCTTTCAAAAGGTATGACTCTAGCGTTGTCTATAACTTGAAACATTGAAATCAACACTATTAAAATAATACAATAGCTGCAAGTATGACACACCTATGTAAAATCAACCATGTGATTATTGTAGGAGTGGTAAATAACCATACAAAAAATTAGAAATATCCATTAGAATCTACCAACTGTTAATTTATCTTCACCATAGCTAGGAATCCTTGCAAAACCACTTATGTTAATTCCATTAAATTAATGGGGTGGTTGTTAACAATGATGGCAACAATATTAGGATTAGAAATAAATTCCATTGATATCTTGGGAATACCTCTATTTTGAAATAAGGATCTGCCAAATCTTACCATAACTCACTCATCCCATCCTTCTCATGTTGTCCTATCTTATCATATAACAAAAGTTATCCTTAGAATATTTTAGTGAAAAAACCATTCCTCCTCAACTTGTCATGATATTCTCCACTTAGTGGTAACCATGAAAAGTCAAGTTTCATGCAATTTGGGTCCAAGGTATACAAAGTACAACCTCTAATAGATGATTCAACTTTGAATAATGTTGTAGTTGTAGCTACCAATTGAAACTCCACATAGAATTATTTTCATATCATTTTCTCACCCAAAATGGAAACCAATCACTCTACTTTCATGATTCTCATAGTTAGTGTGTCCCATACTTCATGAATCGTCCGATTTTCTTGTAGCTTGAAACTCAACACCACATTAATATTACTCATAAAATATTGAATATCAAAATGCAACCCATTTTTCTTACCTTCATCTAGCATCAAAATTCTTTGGGTGACTATCTCCATTTGGTCTTTATGTGTACTGAAGTGATATCTTGGTGAATGCATCCATTATTTTTTAGTGTCCATGTTGACCTCTTTTGGATCTGTCATTTGTGAACCAAATGGATTTTTTTCATTACTAAAAACCAATCAATAAACTCATTAATCTAGGAGAAAAGGAGTTTGAATGTTTCTTATTCAACCTCTATGTATCTAGTGTATATCATCATCGAGTTTACTTCCCTCATATCAAAAATTACCGAAAGGTAAAATAGGTTGGAAATTGTGTAACCCATTTTGGGTTACTCTGTCATTTTGTGGATTTGCATCAATCCTTTTATAAACCTCAAACTTTATCATGATCCATCTTTATTATTTTTTTTTGGTGTGTAAGATATGGAAAATCTACAATCAATAATGATAATAGATCCATGAAAGACATATTATTTTGGATCCCACACCATTGCTTGTGTATGTACTTGATCCTAAAAATGGATCTTCATGCCTCAAGCTAAAGGGTATAGCCTCTATCTCTCCAATATCTTTAGGTTTTTCATGATCAACCTACAATTCCTCTTTATGGGGTTCAATCAAAAATCAAATCATTCTTCACAACAAGATAGATAATATCTTGCCAATAATCATCAAGTGGTCCAATCATTCCCATACATTACAAATCATTATTACATGGTATAATTACTTCCATACCTAAAACTTGGGTGGATTTTTCTTGAACATCATTTGAAATTATTAACACATCTTCAACACACAATACTATCTCTTCATCAATGATGATGCTACACTAATCTTAGACCTCAATACCTTATTCATTGAGGTGTTCTCATGTTATTCCTCTATGATATCTTGTTACTCTGATTGTTCTTCCTACTCTATTATCACAAATTCTAAATTGTGACCTCATCTTGTGATTCTAGCTTTGGTGTACCCTTCACTATTTCAAGATCTACCATCTTGGGCTCTCCCTCTTTCAAGAATGATTCTTTTGGCTCCTACTCCTTGCACCTTCTCCTCCTCTAGACCTATTTCTCCTCTAGACCCATAATACTCCTCAAAAGACATGTTGTGATGAATTGTAGGACCCACGACAACATATGCAACATGATATCTCACCCTTTCATCATCTTATCATGGGTGTATAGGTTATTCATATTTCTTATTCATTACTGCCGTATCCATCTCCTTTATATTTTATTTGTGTTCCTTGCTTAAAAGGATTCCCTTCATCTTTGGATGATTCATGAATTCATTCGTTCAAATATTTATCGATAGTCTTCTAACACTCAAGCAATTGTTGTACCAATTCTAAGATGTTTTCTTCAAATATCTTCATATTTATCCTTTGATTCAAAAGCTAGAAATATCTTTCCTCTAATACCATTGTAGCATCCCTTCCCATATATTTTAATGAAAACAACAAAATTGAAATATAAACAACAATATTCATCAACTAGATTCAAATAGTAGTGCTTTATTATACTTGATAGTATGATTAACTAGCTATTCAACAATAGAGTAGGAAAATGCATACCCTTTCATTTTAACACTTGTTTGGGCCTCCCTTGCTTTATTTATCCTCATTTGTGGCTTAATTCATCTTATTTTGCATCCAAAATACCTAAGAATTACATATTTTTCTAGCTAATCCCAACATTCTCCAATGCATAAATGATAATCTAATAATCTAATCTATGTGTCCTTGATTTTTGGATCGGGACTAAAATGCCACCTAGGGCATGTAGACATCTGAATTATTTTTGTACACACTGAAAATTGGTCTAGGCCTGCGAGTACCAATTTCGACATAATTTTCTAATGTCCATGGTCACAATTAAATAATGTTAATTATTTAATTATTTCCTAAACACATATTTCTTCTATTAATTAAATAATTTTAAATATTTTCTTAATTCATTATGACCCCCAATTCAACTTTGATTAATTAAATAAATCTTATTTATTTAATTATGTCATTAATTTAAATAATTCCCTTTCTGAGTTAAATAATTTATTATTTAATTTACCTTTTATCATATTTTTGACTATAATTAAATATTCTTTTCAAATTATTTAATTATTCAATTAACCTTTTCGACAGTCAATTAAATAAATTATTATTTATTTAATTAAATCATTTTAATTTTGAATGTTGAATAAAATTAACATTTAATTCATAATTAATTCTTTATGTCACATTCTTCTAGCATCTAATTAACTAATTATTCACTCACCATCTAACTCGAGATATATTTAAATCCATTAGTTATCTCTGAATTAGATATCTGATCATCTCTGCGAAGAGACTCTCTATCACAACCAGTCAATTAACTAGTTCTAACTCATATGCATGAACATATTTATTAATTAAATATATTTAATTAATTAATTAACTCATGTGTGCATTTGAACAGATCATTCTTCGAGTTCTAACTTTATCCTTTTCATTCAAAGTCTATTTTTTCTATTTTCAAAGAATTTCAACTAAAGATTAAATCATTTATTTAATCTTAATTTATATTCTTAAATATTCTCGAATAGTCTTAACACCAGATTAAATTATTATTCTAATTTATTCTTTATCCTACAGAATTTCCCAACTCACGTTCCAACTGACATGAATCTCACATCACATGGCATTCAACAATCTTGATCATTGATCTCTCTTTCGAATCAAAGTCGATCGTTTGGAAACCAACTTTCTATAAATTGGCTGACCTTTGCCAATATTCCTCCTCCCAAAATCAATACTTTTGGAAGAACGTAATCTTTGATATTTTTCTTAGACATACATCAAGGCTATGCTTGCATACATACTAAAAATTTGAGGGCAAGAATACCAACATGGAAAAATGGAGAAGGACAATCAAGATAATTCGAGGAAATGGATTGACATTCGGTGAGACTGTTCTGATTATTATTTTAATTGCTTTTTAATTCATTTGATTCGTTCTTTGTTGTTTGATTTAGATTTATGCATGTTTAGATTAGATTTAATCATCTTACTATGCAACATTTCATTTTATCTAAGTTACATTTGGTGAACCCGACGTGAAGAAACTTCAATCTTCATGACTCCATTCTGTTTTTTTGTTTTTTTTGTTTTTACAGGTATCATAGGACAAATCGCATCTGACTGACGAAACGATGCATATGAGTTTGTGAACCGCATATGAGTTCGTGAACCGCATCTAAAAAATCCGAGATGCATATGACAACACGAGCCGCATCTGACTGTCAACATCACGATGCATTTGTGAATTGAAATGACACATCTAGCTTGTAATAGTTTTGAATTTTTTTTTAAACTTCTGTATTTTCACGTTTTGATAATTTTCATTTTTGTTTTATTTTTTTCTAATCTTTTTTTTATAGCTATGTTTTAGGAGGATAACACCGTTTTTGCAGGCCGAAGCGTAGAAGACATTGAAAACCAAAACCCCTTCTTTTCTATAGGATGAATGACAAAGGCAACCAATAAACTACTAATCAATTGTATGCAAGACCTGTTGTCGAATACTTTAAATATTTAAAATGAACTTTTGAGTTTTGTAGTTAGATAATATTCATTTGGCTTAAAATTAACCAATGTTTACTTTGTCTGGTGTGAAAGCACACTTTGTAATTACCCTTACGATTCGGTATATCAAAGTATCCTCTCCCCTTGCACATTCGTTTGATCCTAGGTGTAAGAGAAACGGTTACTAACTCTAGAACTTGGACCTATCCTGGTGGGAAAAATTACTCACCCCAAGATGACTCAGACCGATAACACGCTTGTCGCCAGCGACTTCCAGTCAGTATATAAAAGTGGATTTTTGGGGAAAACCCCAAAAATCACGCTCACTATTCCGGCGAGAAGTGCATAAATGGTCTCTCACCGTACTGGTTCCCCACAAATGGAATTCTCTTACTAAAAACCTTGTAGTTTTTCCAAAATAACAATCTATTCACTAGTGCAATAGGTCATACTTGTGAAGCTGTCTCAAATTCTTACTATTCATGTGTAGAGATGAAATGTATGCCATGGGAGTTTCATGGGTACAGTAGTTTGGCTGCCCCATATAAGTGAGTGTCGTGGAGGGGAGCCAGTGGGGTCAAACTACTATTCATCCACCTTGAATATGCGTAGCTAGAGAAATCCAATTGAGAACTCAGTAAATACTATCCAACACAGCCTAGGTTGTACTTGTCTTCTAATTTTAATAGATTCATAGACGTCAAACTGAAAATACTTTGTATTATGTGCTTGTTTTTGCTTTATTTGTCGAAACTTGATCATTAAACTGAGTCAGACGTAACATTTTCATTAGAAAACCGCAACTATAAAATGAGTCGCAATTGTCATATTTAAAACTGCATGTGTTTTTATGAGTCGAAACTGCTAAACAAAAAACCACATGTGTCTGTCAATAGATTTAGTTTCACAAAGTTTAGATTATGAGTCGCATCTAATTTTTGAGTCCCAACTATCATATTTAGAATTGCATGTGTCTGTCAACAGCTCTCATGTCATATTTTGGATTCCGAGTCGTATATACTTACTGAGTCGCATCTGATTTATGAGTCGTATTTGTCATAGTTTAATCCGCATCTATCATCAAAATTCACATTTTTCTGTCAACATTCGAGACTTCATTTGGTCAATTAACCACATCGGAAAATTGAAACACATCTTTCAAATTCATCAATGCATCTGAAATGCGAACCGTAATTGAATGTCAACATAAAATTTTGAAAATTAAAAACTTAGTCCGAAAACAAAATTGTCTTTTTCGCTTTTATTTCTAACAATCAACCTTGGACATAAACTGAACAAAATTGCTCAAAATTCTTTCATTATTAGGTGTCATTTACATCTTAGCGGTAGTCATCCTAAGTTGCACACATTTAGACACCCCATAGGAAGTTGCATATCGTAGAATATAACAACTTTCCGCGTCATTGGATACGTTCATGCTCTGATTTGTCATTATCATTGAACCTAGTCACTATTGTCCTATTAGTGAATCCTTCTAGCTCAACAGTCTAGTTTGGGAAATTCACCTTGTCAGTTGTCTTTGTCCTACAATCAGGTTCCTTGGTAAAGTTAGATCATTGCTTGGATTTATTCCATAGGTGGTAGGTTATAGCCATCTTATAATCATTTACCATCATAAACTACTAAGAAAAATTCATATTGTCCATCTTAGCATATGCCATTCTAGTATACGTCATTTTAGAAATCCTTAATTTTTAGTGACATACTTTATATTCAAAAAATCCCAAAAACATAGAAATAGGACATATCAGTTTTTAGACATAGTTTGCATTACCTCATTATGAGCAAATTTTCATGGTTGAAACAAGGTCTAAGAAGAAACATAGAGAAATTTTGGGCCCTAACAAATTTTTCAATCCTTTCAAAAACCAACCATTAGGGAAAGAGAGACCACACAAAATTTTTCTTGAAAAACATGTCACTAGAGACACACATGGAAAAAAATTTACTGAATACATAGACGCTTCCATACAAGATCCTAAGTTTTCATCCTTTATGGATGAGTGTTTGGAAAATGATCCCTAATGATATCTAGGAAAGTTGCTAGTAGAAGGTGTCACACTACCACCAAGATTTGATGTTCACACTTTGAAAACAACATCTACTCAACCAATGCAAACCATGACATCAAGTGTCTCTGTTCCTCAAATTACCACAACAATACCAACTGGAATACCTACTCAAACAACATCAATTGTAAACACAACCCCATTCAACATAACACAAGGTTTACAATTCACTGTGGGAGCATCTTCATCAAATCCCTTTGGCAGAAACACTAATGGTAAAAGATCCAAAGTTGGCACGAACACAACTATACCACATACTGTCATTCCACAAATAGGGGTTACACAAAACATTCCCATAGGAAATATTCCTATACTAAATTAAAAAATTCTGATAGGAAATATTCCTATACCAAATTAAAACATTCTGACAAGATATATCTGTACACCAAATCAGAAAATTCAAACAGGATATATTCCCTCGCCAAATCACAATCTGTCATAGAACATATCATTTCAGAACACCTACATTGATCCTAACAATGCAAACAACATGTCCTTGACATAAGTAGATTTTCTCCAATAATAAATGCAAATCCTTCAACAATAGATGGACAACATGTCTATCTCAGGCAAATGAACTATCTCAGTGCAACATTTATGTCCATGTCCTTTTGACAAAGCGCTATACATGAAACCCTTCCCACACGGATACATTATACCAAATTTTCCTAAGTATAATGGGAGGAGGAATCCTTTAGAACACGTTAGATAATTCTCTACAACATGCATGGAGATATCATATGACCCCACATACTTGATGAGACTATTTCCGTGAACCCTTGTCAGGATAGTACTAGAATGGTTCTCTAAACTACCATATGGCATACAATCATGGGGTGAATTAGCTGAGAATTTTTTCGAACACTTTGCCTTCAACATAGAAAATGAAATAAAAATAGCTACCTTGTGTCACACCACACAAGAAGAAGGCGAAACTTTCACCACTTTCTTCCAGAGATGGAGAAGTTTAGCTAGTAGATGTCCAGTTGGGATACCTGTGAAACAAAAATTCACGATATTCCTTGAAAATCTTCATCAAAAACTGAGAAGTGACTTAAAAGTATAGTGTTGTACCTCTTTCCTAGACTTGGTACAAAAGGGAATTATCCTTGAAAAAGGCTGTATTGACAAAGGAGAATCTAAAGTACCAGGTAGAAATCTAGTTGTTCAACATCAAAACACTCTCAATGATAGAAACAAGTTTTGTTCTAGAAACAAAAATGTTACAAATGACGGTATTGTTGATGCTAAGACCCTACATACGGGACCAGTCATCACACTTAGAGGTTACAACCCTAATCAAGACATGACAAGTAATCCAAATCAAACAGAAATTTTATCTGAAATTCGCAACAACAACGATGACAAAGGAGATTTCCTAAACGTGAATTTACCCCTTTGGGGGAACCAATCGAGACAATTTTCAAAGAGCTGATTAAACATAATCTCCTAAAACATCTGGAATGAAAATTGTATGATCCTAGATAGTTTAAACCCTCATGGTGGGATGATAACGCCTATTGTGAATACCATGAAACAAAAGGACATAACCTACAACAATGTCGACAACTGAAGAATATCATACAAGAATTTGTTGAAGATTGAACCATAGAGGTCAGTGGGCAGAAACATACCAAGAATAGTGATCACAAGGTCTTCACAGATCCATTACATGACCATGGGAAAGGAAAGGCCTCCAATTTGTGAACTAAGAATAATACATTGGCCAATTATAATAGTGCTAAGTACGATCATAAATCACCTTTGAGGTACAAATGAAAATATCCATACCATCACCATTAAGAAGCATCCTAAATGTGTTGTAAATACACATAGAACTAAGATAACTCTTCCAGGTCCTTCTTCTGAGCCACCTACATAGTCTTCCAAGTCTAAGTATAATTTTCTTGATCAATTGGGCAAGACCCCAACATAGATATCCATCTTGGAACTGTTGACTTTATCACAAGATCATCGAGCCATTCTCGACAAAGTCTTATAGAGCACAACTTTCCCTACCAACTTAGATATCAATCATTTCGAAGAAATGGTAGGATACTTAACCAATTCCCATCATGCCACATTTTCTCAATAGGATTATTCAACTGAAAAGACCGATCATAATGACCCATTACACCTTGAAGTCCTAGTCCATCAAACCAAAGTCAAACGAGTCTTGGTAGATGGAGGAGCAGGGTCAAACCTTTGTACCTTGAAATTGGTTAAGGCATTAGGATTCTCAAAAGCATGTGTGGAAACCACTAAGAGTATAGTCATTAAGGCTTACGATGATGAGGAAAGATCATCCAAAGGATTTGTCACACTCCCTATCAGGATTGGCCCTGTAGTTATGGACACTAGCTTCCAAGTCTTGGATATTGCCCTTCCATATAACCTTTTGTTAGGTAGACCTTGGATACATGCAATAAAAACCATACCTTCCACATATTACCAATGTCTTAAATTCTCGTATAATGGCACCGAGATCACGATTGATGGTGATCTAGATCCTTTTCAATATTGCACAAGCCTACGGGAAATTCCATAATGATAGGTTCCAGCTAATCAAGAAGCTTCATCATCTACTTTATCCTTGTACGTTGATCCATCAACTCTTACCAAGTCCATTTCATCACAACCATCGTCATCCACTCCTAAGGTCGAGATCCAAGACAAGGGTTGTGGAGAATATCACATGAAGGAATCGTATTGTGTCAGTTAGCTAGTTCCACCTAAGATATATGGTTTACCCATAGAAGATAGGAGACATTCAGTAGTCACATTTCATGTTCCTTCTGCAATGACATTGACAAAGTTGGGAGAGTTAAGTGAAGAAGTTGTGGACCAAGATGATATTACCCCCTGGTTGTACCAGGAAAACAATGAATACCCCTCACCATCTATTCAAATAGCTAAGGATCAATATGGAAAAGGCTTTATGATAATTCAAAGCAAAGGCTATGACGGACATAGTGGGTTAGGACTACAATAGAATGGAAGGACTTAACCAATCATTATCTCACCACGACCAAAAGGTCTAGGGCCAGGGTTTCAATTGCATATAATTGGATTTCCTAGTACTTCGTCACCATTTCAAGAGGAAGTAGGTGCTTATGAATACATTGAGATATCTCACGAACCACTTTTACGATGAATCCCCTAACTCGAGTGACTATGAATGGGATTCCCTTTCCTCTACCAGCACCATGAACCTAGATAAGTTATTTGGGGAACTTGACAAAATGATAAAACCCATACCAAATCCATCTAGCCCCTATCATAAAAATCCCTTGTCCAAAGAATAATGGCTTAAGAATTATTATTGGGAAACCTATGATCCTACATCTTGGGCACTTGAGGAACCTTCTTCTAACAACCTAGCCCTTACATTAGTCCCACATCATAGTTTACCTACCCATAGGAAAAAGAACAAAAAGGAGTTAGTCCAAAAATTTTGTGACCATGTCAACCACTCTATATTCACCTTGTCAGCCTCCACATTTGATAACTCTGATGATGACATGCCCCTTGTATATCCCCAACTTATCGACTGGGATCAACTAGATACACCCATCTTAGACATATTTGAGAATGACGAAGCAATAGCTGAGTTCATGGGACTTCAAGAAGGCATACTAAGAGGGGATCATAAATTTGGATTTACCATAGACTTGGATGAAAAAGCATATTTTGGGGAGTCTTTTCACACCTCTAGTCGCAAAAGTGAAAATAGAAAGAAAAACAATGAAAATGAGAAAAATGACAAGTCCCTAGGTGAAAACCGAAAGGCTCCTTTGGATGAAGAAATAGTAAAAATAAAGGATGCATTTGAGGGTGAAAACCTCTCTGAGGCACCCAAGGATGGAGGTTTGAACATTCTCCCAATTGCTTAGGAAATATCACCAATGTTAGTAGAGGAGTCTATTGAAGTCAACATAAACACAACAGAAAACCCTTGGGTAATATACTTTGCAGCCTCTTTGATAGAGACAGAGCAACCAGAGCTTCGAGACTTCTTCACAAAGAGATAGATAAAATTTTCATGGTCATATGCTAACATTCTTGGGCTGGATCCACACCTTATATTGGATCATCTACCATTATAGCTAGGTGCTAAGCCAGTCAAACAAAAGTTAAGGAAAATGCATCCACAAATCGCTTTACTGGTCAAAGTAGAACTGAAGAAACTATTGGATTTCAGATTCATAAGATCCATAGACTACGCAGACTGGATTTCAAATCTTGTGCTAGTGACCAAACCAACTGGGGCCATCTGCATTTGTACAGACTTTAGAGATATCAACAAGGCATGTCCTAAGGATGACTTCCCTTTTCTGAACATTGACAAGATAGTAGACCTTACAACATGATATGAGATGCTATCCCTCATGGATGGTTTCTCTAGGTATAACCAAATCAAAATCATAGCTGAAGACCAACACAAGATAACTTTCACATGTCCATGGGGAACATACTGCTGGAATGTTATGCCTTTTGGGCTCAAAAATGTTGGAGCTACGTATCAACGTGCAATGATGACTATTTTCCATGACCTTGTACATACTCTCATGGAAGACTATTTCCACAACATCATAGCCAAATCATTAACAAGGATAGATCATTTGAAAGTTCTAGACAAGATATTCCAAAGACTAGAAAATTACAAAGTTAGACTAAATCCAAAGGAATGTGTCTTTAGAGTGAAATCGGGGAAACTTCTAGGATATATCATTTCTAGAAGAGGCATTGAAGTAGACCCAACAAATGTAAAAGTTATCATATAAATGCCCCCCCCAACCATTATTGGTCAACTAAGAACACTACAGGGAAGGTTACAATCTATCAAGCGCTTCATAGTACAACTAGCACACAAAATACATCCATTTCAACATTTTCTCAAGAAAGGAGTACCATTTGTATGGACACCTAAATGTGAGGAAGCTTTCAAATAGATCAAGGATTATTTGCTTGCACCACCTGTTTTAATGCCACCTACAGATGATAGACCTTTGATACTTTACATTTCAGCAAATCAGTCAACTTTAGGAGTCCTTCTGGCACAAAATGATGATCAAGGCCATGAAAGGGCAATGTACTACATCAGTAATACCTTGGTGGGATATGAATTAAACTATAGTAACATAAAACATTCTTATCTTGTGGTAGTCTTTGCTACTCAAAAATCTTCGGCACTATATGCTAAACCGCCAAACCATGTTGGTCGCAAAGATTGATCCTCTCAAATATCTCCTAAGTAAAGCAGCACTAACATGACGATTGGCTAAATGGGTGATGATACTTAGTGACTATGACATCCAATATGTGGAGAGGAAAGCTATAAAAGGGAAATTAATTGCAGATTAGTTAGTGGATGCACCCATGAAGGTAGACCATTCTTTAGTGGCAGATTTTCCTGATGATTTTATCTTCAAAGTTGACACTAGAACTAAATGGAAATTATACTTTGATGGGTCACATACTAATCCTGGTTCAGGAGTAGGCATACTATTTTTTACACCTCAAGGCGATACTATTCCTAAATCATTTAGGATTTATTTCCCTTGCACCAACAACATAGCATAATATGAAGTCTTAGTGACAGGACTAAGAATGGCAACCCAATGGAAGATTAAGAGTCTACATGTTTATGGGGATTCTCAGCTAGTAGTCTAGCAAGTAAATGATGATTATGAAACCAAATATGAAAAAAATTCCCCCTATAACTGCATGGCTGATAGTTTCAAGTAGTAATTTGATGACACCACCTTTCAACAAATACCATGCATTCAGAACAGGGTAGTAGATGCTATGGAAACCGTGGGTTCCTTATTGGATATTCCTAGCAACGTGCCTAAATTTGAGTTTTTGGTTGAACAGTTGTTGGTCCCTGCCTATGATGTCCCTAATTCCGTGATGGTGTGTATGATTTTTGGTCCTACTTTCCCTTGGTACAAGGATGTATACGACTATCTAAATTCCCAAATCTTACCTTTATCCATAAGTCTTCCAAATACACCATCATCAGAGATACCCTGTATAGACGTACCTTAGATAACACCTTAATGAGATGTCTCAATGCGAAAGAAGCACTAGAAACCTTATGAGTGGTACATGAGGGTATATGTGGATCCCACTCTAGCAGTCCTACTTTAGCCCACAAGATTATGAGATTAGGTTATTATTGGCCTACAATGGAAAAGGGCTCATATATCTTAGTCAAGAAGTTTCGACAATGTCAGATACATGGAGATTTGATACACGCACTAGCATAGGAACTTTGTCTGATTACTTCACCATGGCCCTTTTCCCAATAGGGACTTGACCTCATAGGCCCTCCATCATCCCATGGCCATAAGTTCATCATAACCACCATTGAATACTTCACCAAATGGATTGAAGCTATTCCCATGACCTACATCACCACCACAAAAATATCCAAGTTTATCCTACACTAAATAATCTTTCGGTATGGTGTACCCCAATCCATTATAATAGACAATGGTCATCCATTCAAAAATCAAGTCTGTCATCTATGTGAAGAATTCCATATCCAACATCATTTTTCCACTCCATATTACCCACAAGGTAACGGCCAAGCTGGGGCATCTAATAAAACCATTATCAGAATCCTAAAAAAGAATGTCAATGATGTTGGTCATGACTAGAACCTACGGCTTAATCCTACCTTATGGGCTTACCGCACAAGCATCCGTACTCCTACCGGTGCCACTCCATACTCCCTAGTATTTGGATCTAAAGCTATCTTACCTATTGAGATTGAAATTCCTTCCCTGGGGGTATCCTTGAAAGTTCATATTGACAATGAAGAGTACCATGTATGCAAATTGCATGAGTTAGAATTAATAGATGAATGAAGACAAAAGGCATTAGATCATCTTCAAGCATATCAGAACCGTCTTTGTCGCAACTATAATAGGAAAGTTCTAAATCAACACTTCGACATTGGTGACCTAGTCTTAATGAAGAACCCCAAGAATCAAGCTAAATGAGAAAAACCAAGTAAGTTTGAACCTAATTGGTTAGGGCCCTATATATTCACAGAAGCTTTTGGATCAGGAGCATATCAACTCTCCACCCCTGAAGGATAACCACTTTTGTCACCAATTAATAGCCTTCATCTGAAGAGGTTCTATGCATAGCTTTTGAGAACTATGTCTTAATCAAATAAATAAAAAAAATGGTTACCTTGATGAAAACCTTGCAAACAGGCATCTTTGTAATACGAAAAAAATTGAAAAATCAATAAAATAGTAAAGAGAAATAATTTGTCCAATGGTGAAAACCACTTCGGTGGCGCTATGGATAAGTACCATGGTGGAAACCTGGTAAACAAGCACCATGTGTAGTCGACTTCACTCCTTCGTCTACCATCATTCCAATCAGAATTTTCACCATCACTCATAATAAATGGTTTTCTTATCCATTACTTGGAACGATTGACATCAAGTCCACTCTGTCACATTCCCCACTCCATCTTATAGGTCTTATTCCCGACTGGAGGAAAATCCTCGCTTTGTGTCATGTGGACCTTGTACATAGAATTACACCCAATGTCAGAAAATATCTTGAAAAAAGCTCAAAAACATCAGAAAATGTCATGAAAAATCCAAAAACATCAAAAAACTCCAAAAAGACAAAAAAATCAAAACATGTCAACAATCCCAAAAATAGAGTCAAAGTCAGTTGTGTCAGGTCAGTCATAGACATTAGTCGAACTAAGTTTCCTCTATGACTGGACGTAGGCAAGGCCATTAGGTTTTTCTATCTAGGTTTGTCACGTCTCACCACATACAATCATGACTCTTTGTACATGTCAAAGTCATTGGTCATTTCAAACTATGAGGTCTATGCATGTACAACGTAGGCAATGCTATCAATCGATGAGCCCCTAAGGCTGCACTAGGTCAGTCCAATAGGGTTTATCACATTCACTATCACACATGTTGCATATCATCAACTTAAGTACATATTTTCAGTCAGTTATGTTAGTTATGTCTATTAAAGTCTGGTCAAACTATGAGGTCTTTGCGTGTACAAGATAGGCAAGGCTATCAATCGATGATCCCTCGAGGCTGCACTAGGTCAGTCCTTTAGGGTATATCATCTCAAGTCCACATCATTCAACACACACACACACTCATAACTATCAAGGCATCAAAACAAGTCGTGCATCAACAAGGAAAACATCTCAAAATTGTCATCAAGTCAAAATCAAACATGTTGTCAAAGTGATCAACTTATGTCTTAAGAAAGATATGTCTTTCTTGTCAACAGACATCGTCAATTGTCATAGCCTCATGTAGCTTGTCACATCAACAACATCAGGCTCAAAATCTTATATGACATGTGTCTTTCTGAAACTAGGCTTTGTCATGCCTTACACAGATAGTTAGAAAGTCAAAACCAGACTTAACGTCTTATACAATATGTGTCATCCCTCACATCGAGCTATGTCAAACATCAAATAATTACACAAGATCAAGTTTTGGCAAATACTTTTATTTGGATTTATGACTTTATATCTTATTTTTTATTATCTTTTTTATAAATTTGTATTTAATTCTGGTTACTATCTTTCTCTAGGATGTCCCTTGAAGGATTTAAAGAAGCAAGGATGTCTCGGGACTCTTTTTCTTTGACTGTTGTCTGTCAACTATCTTTTAAACTTTGGATTTTGAGTCATGTTACTAGTTTCCTCAAGGATGTCCCATGAAGGGTTTAGAGGAGCAATGACGTCTCATGATCTGTCTTTTGTTTGTTTATTGTTTGAGGTTTTTCTAGACAAAAATATTGGGGCCATATTTCCCTTACTATGAGTTAAGACACTCCTTGTCTGCAACTGTCTATTTTTTGCAAGTGGATGAATTTGTACACTATGGTATATCTCTTATCATGGTGTGTACTATCCATTTGTGTCAGTCCTACCCAATGATGATAAAATTCAAAGCTTGGTATATATATGGAAAAATATCAAAGATCATATGTCTTTCAAACAACCTTCTTTATTTCTTACTAAAATTTTGAAATCATCCATGCTAACATTTCTTCTTTCTTGCATTAAGACGGAGTCCTGTGACACACAAAAATATAAAGAATCCTGCATATGCATTTGTGTTAGAAAAATCACGTAAATACCATACATTGTAAATCATATATATCTTACATTCCAAAAACATAAAAATATAGGCATCTATCATATCTAGGAAATCATGGCATAATAAGCATTCAATTATCATAGGGTACATAATGAAAGCATTGCATGTACATATAGCATCACATGTAGAAATAAGTGCATGGATACACATCACATTGCATTCCATAGTTATCAAATGCATACATAACATTTAGCCATTATCATATAGCATCAACATAACATCATAGGTTGCATGAACACATCATAATGTAGAAATGATCATCTATAACATGTACATACATCATCTAGTTGCATAATCATATAGAAATAAATAACATCATCAAATAAAACTGCATATCATATAGAGGCCGCCAAAAATCATATATATATATATATATATATCGCTCAAAATAACGTGTGTCACAGTACAATGTCAGAATGTATCTATAAATAAAGAGGAGCTCGTAGGCTCTTTGATCAAAATACAATATCCAAAAATATGAAAGTGTCAATGTGTCCCACTTTTGCTACTCCCATGTGGTGAATTTGGAGGAAATTGTCGCTGAGGTACTCTTAGTGTAGTGGGAGGCATGTCATATGGACATGTCCTCAATGGTCCTACCACACCCTTTGTGCTCTGTGTCCTCTTTTGACTCCTTTGTGATCTCTGGCTACATACCTCAGAAAAACTAGGAGCTCATCTCTCAGCAGGTACCATTGACTCATACAAATCCCTGTAATAGGTAGCCCTCTCCACTACTCTGACTAACTCATGAGCGAAACCATCAAATGATGTGCCAATGTAGAGACGTCTGATCTCTGTAATTTTTTTATCTGTTTCCTACCTTCAGGCTACTGCCTGGTCCCTCTCCATAATAGAACTATCTCTCTCCATCTACATGGCATCTCGCTTTGCGGTAACCAATGTCATCCTCTCCTCTAATGACTCCATAGCACTGTCTTGGGGAACCTCCTCATCCTGTCTCGGAGCTCTCTCTCCTACTCCTCCATGGGGATATCCTCCTCAACATCATCCTCTCCATAACTTACTAGTATGCCAAGGGGATCAATATCCATGTACTCTCTCTCGTCCTCCTCCTCTGCCTCTGTATGCTCCTCTACTACTGCATCCTCAATAGCATGCTCTTCTCTGATCTCCACTCCACCCCCAAGGTCCAACATCGATACATCCTCAACCTCGCGGATAGTTGATAATCCACCTAACCAACCACCTCTTTTTCCCCACCAACCTCGTCTCCCACCTCTACCACCACCACCTCTCCCATTATCACCACCATCTCTGCCTCCAATCTTTCCACCACCTCTGCCTCTGTGCCACCCTCTCGGCCTTGTCCCTCGCCTCTCCACTAGTGTCGGTTGATCTGGATCTGTGTATGGCACAGGACGATGTGCTACCCACTAGGTATCATATGCAATAGTAGTCCCAAGATCCACTGCTCCACCCCTACATCCACACTATAATGGATGTAAAGCTTGAATATCCTCCTCTATATTAGAAACTGGTATCATGGGCCCCCACCAAGGAACCTCTCTGGATGATCGATCAAAATCTGCTCATCCTCTCAGCTCATCTTGCACCTCACCAAACTATCTCAACACATGGTCTGGCATATGTCTCTTTATGATGTGAACACTAGAAATAGTCCTCCCAATTAGGTATTGTGTCTGTCGATAGTAAGGTAAATACCTATCCTCATCCAACCATCTCTCACAATCCATGTACAATCTCCATATAAACTGAACCAATCTATCAAAGGCATGTCTCCAATAATTGGTATCTCCCATGTGGCTCTGTGTGATGTTTCCCGCATACCAAAAAGCATAAGGAAATATTGCCTCCCGATCAGTAGTAACTGGAGGAGGGAACACCGCAATGTGTTCCCATGCCCAAACCATGAGAAGAGTAGTCCTGTAGCTCATTGACTGTGCATCTCTATATGCTCTATCATGCAAATGGAAGAAAAGCATAGCTAATAGACAAGGACCCCTGGCATATACAACCTCTCTCTCTAGCATCCCAACTAACATCTCCCCCCACTGAACAAGAAATCCATGATGTCGATGGTCAAGAAGAGCTATCCTAGCAATCAATGAACATAATATACAGTCTATCCCATCATACCTATCTGCTAGCACCTACCCTCTAATCTTGTAGTGCTCTATCCCTAAACTATGAATATCATCATATACATAATATCTGTTAATCTCACTAAAACCCCTATGGGTATCATATATCACTCTCTCTCCTTTGATAGGTAATCTAAGGATCCTATACACATCCTCCAACATGATAGTTGCCTCTCTAGTAGGCAAATGAAATGACGAAGTCTTCGAATGCCACCTCTCACATAGGGTAGTGAGCATACCTATGTTTTCCCGAATAGTGGGCATGGTGCATAGATGATGAAGTCCAAGTATCCATAGCAAGCCTGTCTCTGCACTCACTAACCGATCTCTGAGCTCAAAAGTATTTAGTCGTGACTCTCGAGTATAAATAGGATCTAGTATAACCTACAAAAAGCATTCAAACAAGGTGTCAAATATCAAATCATGTCATTTTCTATCAGAAAAAAAAATCGGTCAAATGTGTCATTTTAAAAACATATGCAGTGCACATATCATATGCATCATTCTAAAACATAAATGTGGTGTATGAACATACATGCATGGAACAAACAAGCATATGTGACTCACTTTCGCAGATGTGACACACAACGAGGTCACTGCAATCAATCGGAAAATGTGTGATTCTAATGGAAGATGTGTTGCATCTTATATCTCATAATTACATGCATATGCAAGGTAATTTTACAAATGCATTTTAGGAAACAAAATGCGCCTATCCTATTCACATATGCGATGTAGTAAATGACATGCATTGCATTACATAACAAATGCATGTACTCCCTAAATGACCTAATCATGCCTATATGTGACTTCACAGATACATCGTATCGTGGGCAAATGCATCACATACGAATGCATATGTGTTTAACTTTAAAAGCCGCATCTGTAAAATAAACTTTAAATGCCTAGAAAGACATGCAAAACAAAAATTCAAGAGATCGTTTCATCGTACATAACGGAGGTCTCACGTTGGTTGGCCATCAGAAGGTCTGGATCCTATATCCACGACGGTGAGTGTACGATACTGGAGACATTTCGCCACAAGCTCAGAGCAAAAATCTTCAATTCTTCAAGTCTTAGGGGTGCAAATGACTTGATTTTCACCCTAATTCCTATTTATACCTAGGGTTAAAATGGAATTTCTTCAAACCTTGTCTATTGGCTGCGTAAAATTCCATCTTCCATCAAAGCGTACATGTCCCTACACTTCCAAATTCAATTATGTCAACTCCATAGCATTTTTGGCCATCAAATTGACTTATTGGGAGTGTTTCCTGATTTTTTGAAATTTAAAAAAAATTGTCAATTTTCCCGATGGGGCATACCCTAACCTATTTCATACTGGGGAATAATTGGAGCATCTTTTTAATTATTTTCTTTGACATAATGCAATAAATAACATTGTATCAAAGAGGGGAAAACTATAGATGCTGAAAATTGGTCTAGGCCTGTGAGTACCACTTTCGACATAATTTTCTAATGTCCATGGTCACGATTAAATAATGTTAATTATTTAATTATTTCTTAAACACATCTTTATTCTATTAATTAAATAATTTTAATTATTTGATTAATTCATTATGACCCTTATTCAATTTTGATTAATTAAATAAATCTTGTTTATTTAATTACGTCATTAATTAATTAATTCCCTTTCTAAATTAAATAATTTATTATTTAATTTACCTTTTATCATATTTTCGAATTATTTAATTATTCAACTAACCTTTTTGACAATCAATTAAATAAATTATTATTTATTTAATTAAATCATTTTAATTTTGAATGTTTAATTAAATTAGCATTTAATTCATAATTAATTCTTTCTGTCACATTCTTTTTTTGTCTACTTAACTAATTATTCACTCACCATCTGACTCGAGATCTATTTAAATCCATCAGTTATCTTTGGATTCGATATCTGATCATCTTTGCGAAGAGACTCTCTGTCACAACCAATCAATTAACTAGTTCTAACTCATATGCATGAACATATTTATTAATTAAATATCTCTATTTAATTAATTAATTCATGTGTGCATTCGAAGAGATCATTCTCTGATTTCTAACTTTATCCTTTCATTCAAATTCTAATTTTTCTATTTTCGAAGACTTTCAACTAAAGATTAAATCATTTATTTAATCTTAATGTCTATTCTTAAATATTTTTGAATAGACTTAACACCAGATTAAATTATTATTCTAATTTAATCTTTATCCTGCAGAATTTCCCAACTCATGTTCTAACTAAGATAGATCTCACATTGCATGGCATTCAACAATCTCGATCATTGATCTCTCTTTCGAATCTAAGTCGATCGTTTGAAAACCAACTTTCTATAAATTGGCTGACCTTTGCTAGTATTCCTCCTCCTAAAATCAATACTTTTGGAAGAACTTAATCTTCAATATTTTTCTTAGACATACATCAAGGCTATGCTTGCATACATACTGAAAACCTGAGGGAAATAATACCAACATGAAAAAATGGAGAAGGACAATCAAGATAATTCAAGGAAATGGATTGACATTCGGTGAGACTATTCTAATTATTGTTTTAATTGATTTTTAATTCATTTGATTCATTCTTTGTTGTTTGATTTAGATTTATGTATTTTTAGGTTAGATTTAATCATCTTACTATGCAACATTCCATTTTATCTAAGTTACAATCCTAGTTGATATCATACACCTAATCTTGATCTACTGATATCATTTCATCCTGAATCACGTCTTTACTAACTAGTTAATTAAATAATCCATATTTAATTAATTCATCAAGCTTCCTCTTTTAATTAAATAAGTCAACTTTATTTGATTTAATCATTATCTTCTTTTAATTAAATAAATCATTTTATTTAATTAATCTTGTTATTTCCTCCTTGATTAAATAAATCAATTTTACTTAATCCTAATGTCCATCTTTTAATTAAATAAATAATTTTATCTGATTAAATCATATTCCTTCCTTTGATTAAAATAAATCACCCTTATTTGATTGAATCTAACATCATCCCTTTTAATTAAATAAATCAAAATTTATTTAATTAAAGATCCATTATTCCTCTCATTTGATTTTAATCAATCCAAAAATCTAAATCAAATGTCAAATAAACTAATCTCCACTTAAGTTAATTAAATCTTAATTAACTCTAACTCTAATCTAGCAAAAATCTTTCGGGGAAAATTTCGACAAACCAAAAGTATAAGAGTTTTTGAAAAAATCAGGGAAAATTGTAGAACAAGAGATAAAAACTTTTTTTTTTAAATTGAAAGGTATTTCCATAGCATATAAAGATATAGAGAGCAAATAAAATAAATATTTTAACTAATGAACTATAAAAAATGGATTTTTGTAGTTTATATTCATATCGTTGATTACATTGCATTGCACATCTTTCAAAGTCAAAGCATTACTTCACTTTGCATAACTAATAACTAGATGTTGATAGATGACAAAATTTCAATTACAATATATTTTGTACAAAGTCAACCTAAGAAATTATGCAATTTCTTCACATTGCATAACTAATAACTAGGAGAAACTGCCAATTGCATTTCCTTATCATGGCATTCTATGAGACCAAATTTCTTTGAGGTATTTTTTCAAATAGTTCACTGCCTTGTCTATGTTACCACATTTTTCATACATTTCTACCAAAGCATCTTGTTAAAAAATTCACTGCCTTGTTGCGATGGCTAAAATCCTAAAACAAGTGATTTCAAACAAACTATGGATGCTTCAAAAATATATATCAAAAGCATAATAGTAAGCAATAGCATAGACAGGGTAGTGGATTGTTTGAAAAAATGCATCAAATAAATGTGGTGATGGAATGCCATGACAAGCCATAGAAAAGGCAGTGAACTAGTTCAAACGATGCCTCAAATAAATGTGGTCTCATGGTGATGGAATGTCATGGCAATCAAATTTCTTTTGATTGTCATGGCATTCCATCACCATTAGACCTCATTTTTTTGAGGCTTTTTTTCAAAGATTTCACTGCCTTTTCTATGCTACCACATTTTTCATACATGTATATCAAAGAATTATATCAAACAGTTGATTTCCTTGCTTCTATGGATAAAACCCTAAAACATGTGCTTTTGAACAAGCTATGGATGCTTGGAAGAAATCTAGCAAAGCATAATAGAAAGCAATAGCATAGACAAGGCAATCAACTGCTTGAAAAAATGCTTCAAAGAAATGTGGTCTCATGGTGATGGAATGCCATGACAAGAAAATTTCTATGGATTGTCATGACATTCCATCACCATGAGACCACGTTTCTTTGAGGCATTTTTTCAAACAATTTACTGCCTTGTCTATGCTACCACATTTTTCATACATGTTTACCAAAGCATTTTATCAAACAGTTCACTACTTTGTTGCTATAGCTAAAATCCTAAAATGGGTTCTTCCAAACAAACTAGATGGATGCTTGGAAAAACTCTATCTAAGCATAATAATAAGAAATGTCATAGACAAGGCATTGAACTATTCAAAAAAATGCCTCAAAGAAATGTGGTCTCCATGTGCTTGTCATGGCATTCCATCACCATGGGACCACATTTCTTTGAGGCCTTTATTTTAAACAATTCATTGCCTTGTCTATGCTACGAAAATTTTCATACATGTCTACGAAAGCATTTTATCAATCAATTCATTGTCTTGATGTTAAGGCTAAAATTATAAAACAGGTGCTTTTGAAAAAGCTATGGGTGCTTGGAAAAAATCTATCAAAGCATAATAGTGAGAAATAGAATGATGTGGAGCAGGGAGATCTTCAATCAACTAAACAAAAATCCAACTAATACACCAAGCCTTTGTTCCTCCAAACCCTATCAAGGGTGATTCTCCTCAAACTTCACTATTTGTCTTGTAGGTTTGCAAACCCAAATTCTTCACCTTTTCTTGCAAATCTTACTGCCAATAAACAAGCCACTCGCCTTTTTAGACACCCTTTTAAGCCTTCAAAACTGTATCACAAAAACACACCAGGTCTCTTTTGACCAACACCAACAAAACAAGGCTACTGCGTTGTCCTAATTGGCCAATTAGGCCAAATTTTTAAAGCAACTGTACTCAAAACTATCTTCCCATCCCAAATAAATATAGACAGTCATTTACTAGACTACAAAACCTCCAAATCCACAAACTTTAACCTGAGAACCACTACTTTAAGCCCACTTTACAAAACCCTCATTTTTAGCAAGTTTAGGGTGGGTTTATTTAAAATCTTATTCCCACAACTCATAACACCTTGAAAATGCATCAAACATTCTTAAACAAACTTGCACATGCTTAAAATTCCCTCACAAACTGTTGCTCCAAATTATTTCAACCATTTCCACTCTTAAACTACTAAATTTCACCAAAACTCATGAAATTGCCAACTAGGGCATCAAACCAAACCACTCAACTTGCCTCCCCTGCTCTAGAAACCATGCA
Organism: Sequoiadendron giganteum; assembly: GCA_007115665.2. Lineage (NCBI taxonomy): Eukaryota > Viridiplantae > Streptophyta > Pinopsida > Cupressales > Cupressaceae > Sequoiadendron > Sequoiadendron giganteum. The sequence goes on along the minus strand of CM021103.1, from coordinate 73,283,992 downwards.
CATATGTTCCCTACCCCTAATTATGTCATTCCACTAAGTTACAGTAGGATACAATGGGTGGAATGGATAAAAAGTTATTTTTACACACTCAACTATTGCATTTGACAACTTTTTCGCCAAGTGAGAAATCGCCACCAAGTGAAAAAGGACTCCAAGAGAGAAAAACCAAGAGAGGTTACTGTAGAGGGGACCAACATGATCCCATAGGCTTAGATGAGAAGTTTTTGAAGAATCACAATGTCCAAATACGATCATGCTGAAGTTCGTAGCCATTTTGCACTTTGAAGTTTTAAGAGATTTTGTGGGTTTAATGTAGCTCAAAGAGATTTTGGGTGTTTCAGTGCAAAAGAAGACCATGCCTAGCATAAAATTACCCACCCGGACGCATCGGGACAGTCTGTTTGGTCACCCAAGTTGCAGAATGAAAGTTGCACCACTTTGCAACTTTTTCCCCAAGCGAGAATTCACCACCACAGGAAAATGCCTCTAAGATAGCGAAAACCTAGAGAGATTATTGTAGAGGGGTCCAATATGATCCCATAGGCTTAGAAAAAAAAAATTATAAGCATCATGGTGTTTGAATACGAGCATGCTGAAGTTTGCAGCCATTTTGCACTTTGGACTCTTGAGGGATTCTACCAGTTGAACGTAGCTCAGATTGATTCTGCATGTTTTAGTGAGAAAGAGGACCATTTATAGCATAAACGTACCCACCCAGAAATGTTGAGACATTTTTTTAGTCACACGAGTTGCATAATGAAAGTTGCACCACTTTGCAACTTTTTCCCCAAGCGAGAATTCGCCACCACAAGAAAACACCTTCGAGATAGAAAAAATAGAGGTTATTGTAGAGGGGCTCAACTTGATCCCATAGGAGCAAATGAGAAGTTTCTAAGTGTAACGGTGTTTGAATATGAGCATGTTGAAGTTTGCAGCCATTTTGCAGTTTGGACTCTTGAAGGATTCTACCGGTTGAACGTAACTCAGAGCGATTCTACATGTTTTAGTGGGAAAGAGGACCATGTCTAGCATAAAATTACCCACCCATACATGTTGGGATAGTCTGTTTGGTCACACAAGTTACAAAATGAAAGTTGCGCCACTTTGCAAATTTCAACTACTTGCATTTGACAACTTTTTCCCCAAGTGAGAATTCACCACCAAGGGAAAAAAACCTCTGAGATAGAAAAAATCGAGAGATTTTATTGTAGAGGGGCACAACTTGATCCCATAGGCCCAGACAATAAGTTTCTAAGCGTCACGGTGTCCGAATACGAGCATGTTGAATTTCGTAGCCATTTTGCACTTTGGACTCTTAAGGGAATATGTCGATTGAACATAGCTCAGAGTGATTCTACATGTTTCAATGGGAAAGAGGACCATGCCTAGCATAAACGTACCCACTCGGACATGTGAGGATAGTTTGTTTGGTCACACAAATTGCAGAATGAAAGTTGCACCACTTTGCAGCTTTCAACTACTTGCATTTGACAACTTTTTTCCCAAATGAGAATTCACAAACACACGAAAACACCTTTGAGACAACAAAAACCAAGATATTTTACTATAGAGAGGCCCAATTTGATCGCATAGGTTCAAATGAGAAGTTTCTAAGCGTCACGGTGTTTGAATATGAGCATGTTGAATTCACAGTCATTTTGCACTTTGGACTCTTAAGGGATTCTACCGATTGAACGTAGCTCAGAGTGATTCCGCATGTTTCAGTGGGAAATAGAACCATCTCTAGCTTAAACCTTTCCACCTAGATGCATCAGGACAGTCTATTTGGTCACATGAGTTGCAGAACGAATGTTGCACCACTTTGCAACTTTCAACTACTTGCATTTGACAACTTTTTCCCCAAGCAAGAATTCGCCACCACAGGAAAATGCCTTCGAGATAGGGAAAACTGAGAGAGGTTATTGAAGAGGGGCTCAATTTGATCTCATAGGCTCATATGAGAAATTTCTAAGTGTCATGGTGTCTGAATACGAGTATGTTGAAGTTTGCAGCCATTTTGCACTTTGGACTCTTAAGGGATTTTGCCGGTTGAATGTAGCTTGGAGCGATTTTGCATGTTTCAATGCAAAAGAGGACCATTCCTAGTGTAAATGTACTCACCCGGATGCACTGGGATAATTTTTTTGGTCACACGAGTTGCAAAACAAAAGTTGCACCACTTTGCAACTTTCAACTACTTACATTTGACAACTTTTTCCCCAAGTGAGAATTCACCACCATAGGAAAATGCCTCGGAGATAATGAAAACCAAGAAAGGTTATTGTAGAGGGGCCCAATATGATTGCATAGGCTTAGACAAGAAGTTTCTAAGCATCACGGTGTCTTAATACAAGCATGCTGAAGTTCACAACCATTTTGCACTTTGGACTTTTAAGGGATTCTGTCGGTTGAACGTACCAACCCAAAAATGTCAGGATAGTTTGTTTGGTCATACAAGTTGTAGAAAAGAATTTGCATCACTTTGCAACTTTCAACTACTTGCATTTGACAACTTTTTTCCCAACTGAGAATTCACCACCATAGGAAAATTCCTCCAAGATAGAAAACATTCAAAGAGTTTATTGTAGAGGGGCCCAACATGATCCCATAGGCTCAGACGAGAATATTCTAAGCATCATGATGTTTGAATATGAGCATGTTGAAGTTCACAACCATTTTGCACTTTGGACTCTTAAGGGATTCTATTGGTTGAATGTAGCTCAGAGTGATTATGTGTGTTTCAGTGGGAAAGAGGACCATGCCTAGTATAAATGTACCCACCTGGATGCATTGGGACAACCTGTTTGGTCACATGAGTTGCAGAACGAAAGTTGCACCACTTTGGAACTTTCAACTACTTGCATTTGACAAATTTTTCCCTAAGCAAGAATTTTCCACCATAGAAAAATGTCTTTGAGATACCAAAAATTGATAGAGGTTTTTTTAGAGGGGCCCAACATGATTCCATAGGCTTAGATGAGAAGTTTTTAAGCTTCATAGTGTCTGAATAAAAGGATGCTAAAGTTTTATAGCTATTTTTCACTTTGGACTCTTAACAGATTATGCTGATTGAACGTAGCTCGAAGCAATTCTGTGTGTTTAAGTGGAAAAGAGGACCATTCTTAGCATAAACATACCCACCTGGACATGTTAGGACGGTCTGTTTGGTCAGACAAATTGCAAAATGAAAGTTGCACCACTTTGCAACTTTCAACTACTTGCATTTGACAACTTTTTTCCCAAGCAAGAATTCGCCACCATGAGAAAACACCTTTGAGATAGCAAAAACTAAGATATTTTATTGTAGAGGGGCCCAACATGATCCCAAAGGCTCAAACGAGAAGTTTCTAAGCATCATAGTGTCTGAATACAAGCATGTTGAAGTTTGCGGCCATTTTGCACTTTGGACTCTCAAGGGATTTTGTCGGTTGAATGTAGGTCAGAGCATTTTCATGTGTTTTAGTGCAAAAGAAGACCATTCCTAACATAAACGTACCCACCTAGATGCTTTGAGACAGTCTATTTGTTCACACAAGTTGCAGAACGAAAGTTGCACCACTTTGCAACTTTCAACTACTTGCATTTGACAACTTTTTCTCTAAGGGAGAATTTACCACCACAAGAAAACACCCCAGAGATAGAAAAAACCAAGATATTTTATTGTAGAGGGGCCTAACATGATCCTATAGGCTCAGACGAGAAGTTTCTAATCATCACAGTGTCTTAATACAAGCATATTGAAGTTTGCAACCATTTTGCACTTTGGACTCTTAAGGGATTTTGTCGGTTGAACGTAGGTCAGAGTGATTCTACGGTTTTCAGTGCAAAAGAGGACCATTCCTAGCATAAAAATACCCAATTGGACATATCAGAATAGTCTGTTTTGTCACACAAGCTGCAAAATAAAATTTGCACCACTTTGCAACTTTCAACTACTTGCATTTGACAACTTTTTTAGCAAGCGAGAAGTCACCACCATGGGAAAATGCCTCTGAGATAGAAAAAATCATTAGAGGTTATTGTGTACAGTCATTAACCACCCTCTAAAACCACCAAATCTACAACCTTTATCCAAGGAACCGCTCATGGAGTGTAGTTTTCACAAAACCTTCATATTTAGCAAATTTAGGGAGGGTTTATTGAAAGTCTTATTCCCACACCTATCTCAGCTTGCCAAACCATGAAACATGCTCCAAATGATTCAAGGTTGTTTGGGTTTTTTGAGTCCAATAAGGTCCATTATTACCATTCAAATGTAATTGGTGAAGTTATAAGGTCTTATATTTCCATTTTATTGAAGTTGCAAATCATAGTGAAAATGTTGTCAAGTTTGATAAAAGTTGTCAAGATAGGTTAAATGCCATTTTTTCTAGTGTGAGGTCATGTTTTTTAGATTCAATAAGTTCTACTTAGACCATATCTATTTTTTTAGGAGTCTAGGAGGGTCAAATTGCAAAATAATGCAAAATGAGCAAAAATGTTGTCAACAAGAATATGTAAAAAAGTGCAATTTTGTACTCCAACATCCATAACGAGTTTGAAAATTGGTTGGATTCAGTTTTAGGATGGTACTTGATTTTTTTCATGTTTGAAAAGGCTTCTTATGTTTGATTTTGAGGTTGGAGAAACCAAGTTAGAAAGAAAAACAATAAAATATTTTTATTCCCATGCCATTTTCTGAGTTTTTACAAAAAAAAATGAATTTGATTGGTAGTGTATAGTTTCGTATAGGGTGGTTGTGCTTACTTCTTAATGGAAATTAGTGGGAAGTAGAGTCAAATATTTCAAAAACTTGGTTTGAAGAAATTTCATTCAATTTTGTGCATTTAATAGGCATTTTACTGGAGGTCGATCTGTGAGCCCTGTTTCAAGGGTTTGACTGCATTTCAAATGATGTTTTAAGCCTTCCACCCACTGTATGATGCTATAACTCGGTAGATATTCTTAGTTGAGATAGACAAACATGTTTGCATTGTTTCTTGAGCAAGGGAGGTCTGCATATTAATTTTTGGTGATGCCCTAAGTGGCATTTGGGGTGTTTTTACATGAAAAAGTGAGGTTAGAGAGGGTAAAAGTGGGAAATGTTTGAGAGAAGTCTTTTTTCTTGTTCTTTTAAGAATGTGCAAGGTTATTCCAAATTTTTTGAATTCTTTTTTAGGTATGAGAAGGTGTGGAGCATAGATTTTCAATAAGCCCTAGGGTATATTGTGAAAAGTGAGGGATTTAGTGTTTGGGGTGTTGTAGGGCCTATCTTTCCCTAAAATTTGTGGATTAGGTGTTTCCTCTGGTAGGTGAGTGCTTTCAAATCAAGTTTTGGGTGAAATGAAAAGTTAAAAAAAAATTCTCTTTGTAAATCTGGCCTAATTGAGGCCTTAGACAACGTTGTTTTCAAGTTTTTAGCAAGTTGCTCCAAAGGAGTCTTAGGTGGAATTGAGGTATGTTAGAGATTACCTAGGTTGCATCAATTTCTATGAGGCATATTTTTCCCCTACCTTGTCAACCCTACAGAATTGGCAAGCCAGTGAGCTCACTAGCTTTCCAATTCAATAGGATTGACAAGTTAGGGGCAATAAAATATGCCTTTCTACAATTATATTAGACATTATTTCATTCTTACTCATAAATCCACATTATTTTCCTTGAAGAAAACTTTAAATGTAAATCATGAAGCATTACAACTAATTTTAAATGTAATATACACATTTAATTGAGGCATATATTAAGGAATATACACGTTTGCATGTATTAATTTCTCATAATTTTTGTATATCAAAAAATACACTAAGTCAATGACAAATATTACAATAGTGATGGAAGAAAATCTTGAAAATATTCCCATTTGTCAATACTTGTAGCAATACATGCAGTGAAATGATCCTCCCATTTCCAGCCCAGATCATGAAATATATTGTACAAGAAGAAACAAAAGGAGTTGCTGCCCAGTTTATTTTCTCCAATCCACCTCAGCTAGCCCAGTTATTTTCATTCCAAAATGCTTCAAAACTTGTACTTCCCCTACTCCCTTCTAAACACATGGGTAGTAGCCTCTCTGTGGTTGTGTACTCTCATAGGAATTTGGTCCATAAAAAACCTACAAAATCCTATCAATCTTAGACATGGACTCATAAAAATCATTCAAGGAGAAATAACTAAATAATGTCAGTCATACACTTGATGAGACCTACTATCACCTTCATACATGCTAGATAAGGAGGTCGATTGAAGGTCATACAATGGTGATGTGGCCCTTTGCTACTTTCTCATCTCTCGATGATCCTACATATGAATTTCAAATATATCACTAACAAAATTAATATAAAACATGTAGTATATAAGAATATGAGAAATCTACAAGATGGAAAATAAAGAGCAGATTGACAACCAGAAAAATGAACCAGCAATCGATATTTCTCATACCACAAAACACTTGCACCACCAACCGATGTTCTTTTCTAAAATTTTATGAAACTCAACATTATCTACAATCACAATCACAAAAGGATCAATGGCAGTCATAAATGCATATGGTATCAAACACTAATAGGGAATATGGTGCAGAGCACATTGTCCTCCATTTTCCAATTGAGTCTAGTTAGGATGAATGAGTCAAGATGTTGTCAAATAAGATTTGAAAGTAATTTAATATGGTAAACCGACCCATTCCTCTCATTGTGGCCATTGTAACTTGAGGAATGGGTCTGAAAAATCAATATACTAGTGTGGGAATGTGCAATTTGTGTAGGGGACATCGAGTGTTTTGTTGGGCATGAAGCCCTAAAGTGAAAATTTGTGTTTTCGAAGTGAAATAGTGAGGTTCTAAGATAGTAAAGTGTGTAACAAGGTTGTGCAACATTATTTCTTGATGAATTAATTTTGGGAAGAGGTATTTAGACCTATGTGAGGTATTGGCAAGTTTTGGTGAGGGCCGGATGTGTGATTTTCAATAAGTCATAGGTTATTTGGCTTAAAAGGAGGGTTTTGTGATTCGGTGCTTGGGTGAATGATTGTTTGAGGGTAAATGGTGGATTATTTGGTTTTACCACATGTAGAAGGCTTCCCAATTGAATTTTGAGTGAAAGGGAAAGCTTAAAGTAGAGTCACTTTTAAAAAGTGACCTAATTTGGGTGAAATTAAGTGGTTTGAGTGGGAAAATGATAAGAAACTTGGGGGCAGCAAATATCTTCTATCCTTTTGAATTTTTTCGGATCTTTTATGAAGTGTTGGAGGTATTGGTTGGGTTAGGAAATCCCTGGAAGATTGTTTTTCAGTAAACCCCCATGTAAAGAGCAAGAAATGAGGGTATCATGGTAGGGTGGTTTGGGAAACGTGTCTCTACAAAGTAATTTTTGAATTTGGGGTTTTGTTGGCTAGTGAGTGATTTCCAATCTAAATTTGAGTGAAAAGGAATTTTTAAGGTATAGGTCCTTTGGAAAAATGACCTATTTAGGGGTCTAAAATGGTGAAAAAGCCTGATTGCAAGGTGTTGGTCCAGAAGAGTGATATGCCCATTTGAGATATGTTTGGAATGAGTGTAATGCGTATCTGAAACCCTAAATGGTTTGTTTTTTTTTAAAGATGGTCGATAGTTATGCCTTGGTTTTGGTGTTTGAACACATACAAGGAAACTAGGTTGAAATAGTGAAGAGTTGATGAAAAAAAGTTGTAAGGAAAAATGTTGGTTTGAGTTGGATGAACTTGTGTTTGTAATTAGTTAACCTCCCTATTATTGATTAGAATACCAACTTAAATATGGTCAATAGAAAGCAACATATATAACCATCATTTTGCATATCTACGTTAATGCAATTTTGCAAACCCTTATACAATCAAACTTAAATGCTTGAAAGAAAAAACTGATCAAGAACATGACTTTACAAATTCAATGTGCATACTTAAAAATCAATCCAGTGAACCATCTGGGTCTACTCTACTCTTTATTGTGTCAAGTATTGCCTCGTGGTCAGACTCACACACTTTCCACAAGTCCTTGTTTGTAGGTATGCTCTTATATTTGATCAAATGAACATTGGTAGCGATGAAAAGGTTTGAGTAGTGAAGAATCTTCTGATGCATGTTGAATTCCTCAAACAACCAAACTACAACATTCTTAATTGGGTACCTTCGAAGCCATGTTCCAGTAACAACCACCAAACCTGTAGGATATTCTATGTTTTCTCCATCTATAACTGGGGCCTCCAATTTCTTTTTGGCCTCGATACAATGGCATTGGTAATAATTTGTACCCTCTTCATTCTCTTCATCTTCAATCACCGGATAAATATGCTCTACATTGATATGTAAATCTTGTTAGATGTATTTATTGAGCATCATAATAAAACCTATAAGTAAGATATATTACCTAGTTCTAGTAGGTCTGATACATGATCAAAGTCTTGATGGATGATTGCATCTTTGTTATTTGTAGAGCCGTCGGGAGCTGATAAGTGTCAAGTGGGGTTAGACTTCTTACAGACCATTCATCAACCTACTATGTTGACTCACAATCATTCCATGCTTGAAGTGTACATGCAGAACAAAAGCATGCCATATTCCACGTATGGATAGTCCATGTACTTGCATTGGAGCTTCTAAAAGACTATAGCTCGCTCAATCTTGTTAGTGTACAACAATCCTCATATTTTCCAATGTTCCATATTATCTACTAAATGAAAAAATCTACAAACTAAGGAATTACCTTCACTACCTGGACCCATTGCACCATTGGATAATTGATCTTGCATCTGTCAACTTTACATTGTCTATGTACTTTAACTCTTCTCGTGCTAGGGCACTTTTGATACATGCACCTGCTCCATCATGCCCCCCCTTTCCATCCCTGGCCTCTGAGAAGTTCCACATATGCTAAACACCACTGATCCTATGCATCCTCCTCAACCAGTAGAACATTATGGTGTTCTTGAATTGCAATGTATAATTATTTGATCATATGATATGTTGACTAAATGATATGCCCATGCTAGCCAAATCAGCATAGAACATCTGAAAGCAACCTTGCACACACTCTGTAGAATGTTTGTGATCATCACTAATGTAAAAATGATACTCCCTCAATACTTTCCTATTTTCCTCTATACTATCATTTGAATGAATGAATTCTATATGCACAAATATAGCAACCTGCATGGATTTGTAGTATTGTGATTGCACCTCATTATGTGGATGTAGTGTGTAGTTCTCAGCAAAGTCGACAACTGAAATGATATGATGAAGTGGAAATGTGTCCTTGCATAACTTAAACTGTGATTCCAACCATTGTGCTCTATGTGTATGACTTGCATACTCATATACCACTTGATCATGGAAAATTCCCATAAACTAATACACTAGAATATTATCAGTGACCAATTCACACTTCTTTGCTTCTTTCCCATCTTTTAGACTATATGCCACTGTCTTATATTTGCCAAATTCCACAATTTTGTCTCCAATTGTGTGTGTACTAGCCATGTGTTGGAAAATGGGAAAATTTTGCATGCCATGACAATGATCACATGTGCCATCCAAACATGAATTCTTGTAAAAAAATTGACCATGCTCTCTTTCACATAAAATGGAAGATAAAAATTTCCTTGATGATTTAGGTGGAGGCATTATGTTACATTCATGTAAAACATTGTCAGTATGCATATCTACACATATACGTCAATAAACATCATAATGGTTAGAAAAATCAATATGAACCATACAACAACAAGTAGTACGTGTGTGATTTATTTTGACATAAAAAGGGTTTAGCATTTCAAAATATCTTTGACATATTTTAATTTTAGGAAACTTTTGTACAAAATCAGCAAAAAATTGGGTTTGAGTGGTATCCAAATAATGCATTGGATGATGCTCATGGATTTTACTACTAATTCTCTTTCTTACATCTCTTTGATTAGGAGATGTCCTTGTGTTATCCTTCCAATAATTCACAATTAAAGATCTCAAGCCTTGCACAATTCTTATATCTTTCAGTGGCACTCTACCCAAGAATTCCCATAACTCATTGCTATTTGGATCCTCCACTCTTTCACGCCTTCCTTTGCCTCTCATTAGAAATGATCTACTTATTTTTGAAGACTTTCTTGCCTTTGTAAGGTTCACCTTGTTCCTTTTTTTACTGCTTAATAGTGTTGTTATCATCACATGTCATGTGGCACAACTATCCTTCATGCATGAGGTAGAACCCACACTCTTCTATGCACTCATCAAGTTCTTTACAATGGAATTTTCACTTGATTCATTCAATACTTTTAGCCCAAGAGCCTTCATGGTAGGCCTAAATTTGAGTTGCCTCATCATTTCAACAAATATCTAGCATCTTCCACCCTCACTTAGCTTTGCAAAAAATAAACTCCATATCCTCTGTGCATATATTTGACATGTATGTTTTGGAATATTATTAGTCACCCATTTCAAAACATTGGAATCAATATCAATAAAAAATGTAGGTTTTCTATGCAAAAATCTAGGAGGAGTTTTCAAATGTAAATTTGTGTCAACATTAGGAAGGTCAACAACATCGGGATAGATCATGTACCTTCAATTGGAGGTGAAATTGATGACATACCTTGAGATTGGCATGTAAATGATGTTGTACCTCCAACTTGAGATGTCATTTGTGGAGTGCCTTCAAATAGAGATGTGTTTGTTGATGTACTTTCAAAATGCAATGTTGTTGATGGTGTGTCTTCAATTGGAGATGTGATTTCTAATGTACTTGGAAAACCACATGTTGTTTCTGATTTGTCTTCAACTAGATATGTGTATTGAGCTTCACCTATGGTTGATGATGTGCCCCCAACTTTGGTATCTATTCATGTCCTTCCATAAACTTTCCTCATTTGTGCCCTTTGGTTGTATGGGCTGCAATTCCTTTGCTTCATGAGCTACATTTTTTGATTCTCTTCTCCTTGAATTTTCAACTGCATATTCTTCTAGTGTTAGAGGCTCCGATCATTTCCTCGGCATGACGTTGAATGCTACATGTTCACAAACACACATAGAACAAAAGTAAGTAATGCATTTTATGAAAACATTGATATCATTAATTACATTGCATTAAATATGAAACACATTAAAAGAATTTTATGAAAGAAGACAGCGAGTTGTTTGGAATTATCAAACATGTCTATGCTAGACAAAACATTTCATATAATGGAGTTAGATGTGTGTAGGCTTAGATATTAGAGGAGGGATTTTGAGTGTGTTTGAAGAGTTGGAAAAGTGGCTAGAGGCTAATGCAATACATGTAGGGATCCACAATGAACTTTTTCAAAGATTTAGAGGAAAGCTCTTAATAGACTTACACACACTCTTTCAAAGTTTCATCAAAGGAAATAGGCTTCTAAGGACTCCAATCCACACTAAGGTATAAGGGATTTGCATGAGCCTATTAAGGCATCTAACAAGATTAAAATAATAAACCAAACACAATTTGATCACTTAACTTACCAAGAAATACCATTTTGTATCACTCACTCCTTAACCACTTACAAACTAGAAATCCCTCAACCCTTAAACCCTAAACCCCTAAACCCTCTACCATTAAACCCTAAACACTCTACCCTCTACCCTTAACCCTATACCCTTAAACAGTAAACCCTGAACCCTAAACCCTTAAACCCTTAAACCCTTAAACCCTAAACCCTAAAACCGTAAACCATCTACCCTATACCCTTAACCCTCTACCGTATACCCTTAACCCTCTAACCTCTACCCTTAAACTATAAACCTTGAATCCTAGACCCTTAAACCCTCAACCCTTAACCCTCAACCCTCTACCCTCAACCCTCAACCCTTAATCCCTCAACCCCTAAACCCTAAACCCTAAACCATCTACCATCTACCCTCAACCCTCAACCCTCAACCCTCAACCAGGTGAATCCCTAAACCCTTAAACTATCTACCCTCTACCCTTAAACCCAATAACTTCTACCCTCAATCCTAAACCCTCTACCCTATAACCTCAACCCTCAACACTCAAACCTCAACCCTCAACCCTCAAACCTTAACCAAATTAAACTCTAAACCCTTAAACTATCTACCCTCTACCCTTAAACCCAATACCCTCTACCCTCAATGCTTAAACCCTTTTAAACCCAACTATACTCTCTACACTAATCCCTCAACCCTTAAACTATAAACCCTAAACCCTATACCCTATACCCTTAACCCTTAAACCCTCTACCATCTACCCTGAACCCTTAAACCCTCTACCCTTAAACCATAAACCCTATACCCTTAACCCTTAACCCTTAAACCCTAAACCCTAAACCCCTAAACCATCTACCCTCTACCCTCTACCCTCAACAGCGCCCTCTCTCTCTCAACCCTACACCATCTACCCTTAAATCTTAAATCATAATCCCTAAACCCTAAACCATCTACTCTTAACCCTTAATCCCTAAACCCTAGACCCTATACCCTTAACCCTTAAACCCTCTACCATGTACCCTAAACCCTCTACCCTTAAACCCTAAACCCCTAAACCCTCTAACATATACCCTTAACCCTCTACCCTCTACCATCAACACTCCCCTCTCTCTCAACCCTACACCATCTACCCTTAAACCGTAAATCGTAACCCCTAAACCCTAAACCCTCTACCCTTGACCCTTAATCTGTAAACCCTAAACCCTAAACCATCTACCCTCTACCCTCTACCCTCAAACTTCAACCCTTAAACCCTAAACTCTCAACCCTCTACCCTCTACCCTTAACTAGGTTAAACCCTAAACCCTTAAACCCTCTACCCTTAAACTATAAACCCTAAACCCTAAACCCCAAACCCTCTACCCTCAACCCTCAACCCTCAACCCTTAAATCCTAAAACCCTCAACCCTCAACCCTTAACTAGGTTAAATCCTAAATCCTTAAACTATCTACCCTTTATGCTTAAACCCAATACCCTCTACCCTCAACCCTTAAACCCTTTTAAACCCAACTAAACTCTCTATGCTAATCCCTCAACCCTCAACCCTTAAACGCTTTTAAACCCAACTAAAATATCTACACTAATCCCTTAACCCTCAACCCTCAACCCTCAACCCTCATCCCTTAAACTGTAAACCCTATACCCTTAACCCTTAAACCCTCTACCATCTACCCTAAACACTCAAACCCTCCACCCTTAAACCGTAAACCCTATACCCTTAACCCTTAAACCCTAAACCCTAAACCCCTAAACCCTCTACGCTCTACCCTTAACCCTCTACCCTCAACACCCCCCCCCCTCTCTCTCAACCCTACACCATCTAGCCTTAAACCATAAATCGTAATCCCTAAATCCTAAACCTTCTACCTTTAACCCTTAATATGTAAACCCTAAACCCTCTACCCTCTACCCTCTACCCTCAACCCTCAACCCTCAACCCTAAATCCTTAAACCCTCAACCCTTAACCCTCTACCCTTAACCAAGTTAAACCCTAAACCCTTAAACCCTCTACCCTTAAATTATAAACCCTAAACCATAAACCCTCTACCCTTTATCCTCAACCCTCAACCCTTGAACCCTAAAAATCTCAACCCTCAACCCTTAACCTGGTTAAACCCTAAACCCTTAAACCCAATACCCTCTACCCTCAACCCTTAAACCCTTTGAAACCCAACTAAACTTTCTACACTAATCCCTCAACCTTCAACCCTTAATCCCTCAACCGTTAAACCCTAAACCCTCAACCCTCACTAATACATTTTGACTCAATTTCCAATGAAAGTTCATCATAATTTCGACGCCCTTTCCTCAGAGGAATTTTGTTAGAATTTCAACAAAATTTGAAACGTAGAAATTTTGACGCAGCATTCTCGGCTACGATGGAATTTTGATGTTTCAAATTTCTCCGAAATTCTGACGAAATTCCTCTGACAAAATTTTGTCAAAATTTCGACAACCTTTCATCAGAAATTGAGTCAAAATGTACCAGTGCCTCAACCCTCAACCCTCAACCCTTAAATTTTAAACCCTAAACCCTGCACCCTTAAACCGTAGGATAGAGATATGAGAGAGAGAGAGAGAGAGAGAGAGAGAGAGAGAGAGAGAGAGAGAGAGGGAGAGGGTGTGGGAGGGAGAGACCTAAGAGAGAGGGAGAGAGAAAGAGTGGGAGAGAGATAGATGGAGTGGGAGAGAGAGAGTGAGGGAGAGACATAGAGATAGAGATAGAGATAGATACAGAGAGAGGGGGGGTAGGAAGGGGAGACTTGAGGAGAGAGAGAGGGGGGGGAGAAACCTAGGAGCGAGAGAGGGAGAGAGGGTGGGAGGGAGACAAAGTGGGAGAGAGGGGGTGGGAAGGAGATACCTAAGGGAGTAGGAGAGAGAGGGATGGGAGAGATACAAGGAGTGAGAGAGAGAGACTTGAGAGATGGAGAGGGGGTGGGAGGGAGAGGGAGTACTTAGGATAGAGGGATTGGAGAGAGATTGAGGGAGTGAGAGAGAGATAGAGAGAGAGGGGGTGGGGGAAGATACTTGAGAGAGAGTCGGAGGGGTGGGAGGGAGATACCTTAGAGAGAGGAAGAGAGAGAGGGACAGAGAGAGAGGGAATGAGAGAGAGAGGATGTGGAAGATAGATAGAGGGAGTGAGTGAGAGATACAAAGAGAGACATGACATAGAGAGAGGGGGTAGGAGGGAGATACTTGAGAGAGAGAGAGAGAGGGAGAGAGGGAGGGAGAGGGGGTGAGAGGGAGAGGGAGAGAGAGAGAGGGAATTAGAGAGAGAGGGAATTGAGAGAGAGGGAGAGGTGGTGGGAGGGAGATACTTGAGAGATATGGAGAGCTAGAGGGAGAGAGATAGATGGAGTGAGAGAGGGAGGGAATGTAAGAGAGATAGAGGGAGTTATTATCAGAGGTAGAGGGGGTAGGACGGAAATAATTGAGAGAGAGTAAGAGGGAAAGGGGGTGGGAGGGAGATACCTGAGAGAGAGGGAGAGAGACAAAGTAGGAGAGAGCAGGAGAGAGATAGATGGAGTGAGAGAGAGGGAGTGGGAGAGAGAGAGAGAGAGATAGGGGGATGGAGATACCTGAGAGAGAGAGGGAGGGAGGGAGGGAGATAGAGTGAGTGAGAGAGATGGAAGGGGACAGAGATAGAGGGAGTGAGTGAGAGACCTAAGAGAGGGAAAGGGGGTAGGAGGGAGAGACTTGAGAGAGAGAGAGAGAAAAATAATGACCTAAGAGAGGGAGATGGAGTGAGAGAGACAAAAAGACCAAAGGGGGAGAGAGAGAGGTAGAGTGAGAAAGGGGGTTGGAGTAATAGATTTAGTTAGGTACCTAGGTGGGAGGGAAAGAGACCTGAGAGAGGGGATTGGACTAGGAGAGAGTAGTTTAGGTCATGTGGGAGGGAGTGAGACCTGAGAGAGAGAGACTTCAGAGGGATAAAGAGTTATCCAATTAGGGTAACGAGTTAGAGAGCATATGAAAGGTAAAACCTCAACTATCCATCTACGACCATAAATTGTGCACTCTAAGCATTATCAAAGTTGTCAACCAAAGAAAGGGGAAATTCAGGTTTTGTTCATAGCAGGTCATTTGGTGAGCACCAAATTTGGCGCTCGCCAAATGACCTACTTTGGACATGTTAATTCATAGGATTTTCTAAATTTCCTATTTTTTTTTTTGTGCTCCCTGTCTCATTTGCACATCTTTCAATGCAAGTATATAAAAAAATTGTGATAGTGTTAACTCTCTCTTAGCTATCTAAATATATAATTATTTTTTCATTTTGATTTAGTTAAGGTTTTGATCCATGGCTCCTATTGTAAATTCCTTCATTTTTGGTCAAAAACCAACATGTGATAGTTGTAGGATTGATTTTTACTCATTCATCGAAACGTGAAACAAATTATTTTTTTTGAAACTAGATTCCATTCTACACATGATGAAAAAAAATCAATTTTCTATTAGTTTTCAAAAAAATTAGGGGGCAGCACACTCAAATTTCAACTTTTTCAGGATGTGTCCACTTTGAAAATTTATAAAATATTATATATTCATTAAAAAAATTATCCGAAAGAATGAGGATAAACTACATGGTGTTAGTTAATTTCTCACCATTGGGATTTTTGAAATTCTTAAAAAAAGTTAATCAAAAAGGGGGGAGCCCTCAAGCATTATATTATTTGGGCCTCCCCTCTTTGAGACCCTTAATCTTCATTAATTTCAAAAGAAAATAGTAGCTTAGAAACTAGACTCGGAGCACTTCAACTTTTTTTCTTGTTGCATCTTGAAATTTTGAGTGTAACTATCTTCATTTTCTCATGCAAATCAGATTTTGCTGATTTCAAAAAAAAAAGTGGCATCTTAAGAGCCAAAATTGTGTCATAGATTGGTGCACTTACCCATATGTAAATTAATTTAATTTATTTATAAATTCTTCTATTTTCATTCAAAAGGGGATCTCATTTGGAATATTCCCCCAATTTGAAATCTCCCTCCAAAAGGACTTGTCCTCCAACATGGCATTAAAGCCTCTTACAAGTTCTTTTTCTTGAGCCAAGTGACATTAACTCCTCTTCCACGTCCTCTTCCACAACCCATCTTTAAAATTTTAAATTTCCACCTAATTGCATTTATTTGCACATTGACCAAAATGTGCACAACCTCCCTTCAATAGCATGTTGACAAGTGGCACATTGTTATTGGTTCATTTTTAATCCCACATCCTTCATGTTTCTCATTCCTCCATCCTTCTTTCTTATAAATAGAGGGCTTATCTATTGATTGAGCATCCACAAATTTAGGCAAAGTCATTATCTATAGATTTTATGCAAGATTCATCCATTATTCATCAAGGTTTCATTTCATTTTGTCAATCTTAGCTAGGTTATGGTCAAATTTTCATCAAGGAGCACAATCATCAACAATCTTCATCAAAATATTTGCAAGGAATTGGGAAAGGGCTTCTTTCCACATCAAAAAAGCACCAATTCCCCCATGGGATTTTGGTTTGGATGTTTTGAATAAGATTTAATAGATTTCATTTGGTTTATTTCACTATATTTCTTGTTCTTGGCATTTGAATGAATTGCATCGGGAATGTTTGTTTTAGATTTTTTTATTAACTAACATTGATTTTTTTGATCATGTTGTAGTAGGTATAGACCAATCATTCAAATTTTGGCACTAGAAGGAGGGTGAATCTAAAAAAATTAACATGTTTTTTGTCAAAATTCTGTTGTTTTTTTCAATTTTTTGTGTCTACATGAAGGAGCATCACTGCAAAAGACAAACAACGCCACTATCAATCCAATGTCGCTATATAGAGACATTGTATTTCCTTCAAAACCTGACGCTTCTATCATTTTCCACTTGGGTCGGTCTATTAAACTCCAAAGAGTGATGATTTGTTAAATAGCAATGCATTCATGGTCTCTATTTCTCCACAAAGCGATGCTAACTTCACTAGAGTGCCATTGAACTTCTCCAAATAGTGACACCTTTGTGGATTGCGATAATGGGGTGGGGTAAAATTCAGCTTTTCAGTTTTAATTCAACAAATGCTTTTTGTTTTTTATCACCTTGATCTTTTAACTTGTTTTGTGGCTCTGTTTTCTATGGATTAACTAAATTTTGTAGGTTGAGGTGATCAAGAAGAGGAGGAAACAAGGAGAAGTTTTAGTATGGCATTATCACATAATTGTAACAAGTGTTTTTAAACAATTTGGGAGCAATTATAACCCCATTTTAAGGATATTTTTATCTTCAAGATTTTAGGACTCAAATAATTTTCGTTTGGGTTTTAAAAAGAACAAGCAAAGGGTTAAAAGAAACCTTAGGAACTTGCTAAAGTTGGTTTTGGATTTAAAAAATTGAACAAACAAACTTCACACTTCATCTTGGTGGTATAAAAATAATTCATTACTGATTTTGAGGTTTAAAATGAATATGTGTCTTTTGTGTTTTGTAATCTCTTTTACAAATTAATATCATTTAAAAGGCATATGCACTTCTCTCGCACTTCATGGCGATTTCGAAAATCAAAATTCTTTTAGTGATATTAAGTTGTATGAAAGATTGCCTCCACACTTCAATTTGGGTTTCTTAAAATTGAATAAATCTTGCTAGTGTGAGTTAGGTATATCGGGTGTGTTCTCTCTTTGTTCATGCAAGCAAAGATTGATCGAACTACAGATGTGCTTGCTTTCTATTGTGTACCTTTAGAGGGTCTTCCTAGTGGGAAAAAGTAATCACCCCAAGGAACGACCCAACCAGGAACACGCTAAAGCCAAGCGACTTCCACCTGATATATAAGTGTGGGTACTTGAGGAAAGTTCAAGAATCACGAGGATTTTTCTGACAAGAAGGGCATCAATGGTCTCTTTTTGTATGGATGATCCCCCATGAATGGAATGCCTATACTAGAACGTTTTGTTATATTAAGTCAAATCGCTATCTATTTTTTCGTGTAAGAATGGTCATTCTAAAGTCATCCCATGCACTTGTGGTTGAAAGTAGAGATGAAAAGTTTGTCATGGGAGGTTCATGAGTATTGAAGCTTGGCTAAGCCAAGAAGTGTGTGTCATAGAGGGGAGCCAGTGTGTCAAGCTTCTAATCATCTGCTTTGAATAAGAGGAACTGGATTTATCCAAGTGGGAATTCAACAAATATTGTCTCCTTCTATCTTAGGGTTGTGCATCATTTTGGAATCAAAACACTTTTCTTGGATCTAAAGCATTGGAAAAAAAACATTCAACAAAATCCTCAAAATTTTAAACCCTTTAGGAGGAGCAAATACTATTAAAAAATCCAAGTGCTATTGCTCACCCTAGGGATTTCATCCTTAGAGGCTTCTAAGTATTTGGATTTACATCTCAATTTGCTCTTACCAAAGTCAAAATTAGGGAGCTATTGCCTTGATTCTCTTGATTTCCACATAATGGACTTTGTGGGATGAAAATAAATCAAGACATTAGACATTCAGTTTGAAAACTAAATCAACAAAGTGTTTGTGGTAAAAAGAATCAATCTAAGCAAGATAAAAGACAATTAAACCTCACATGTGCTTGATCCCATGATTTCTCACAAATTCAAAGTTCCCAAGCCAAGTCATTATAAGCATCTTAGTCCAAAATCTCATGAGGAGAATCTTTCAAGACTTCATGAAGTTAGAGAAAGGTTGGTCTATAATTTTTACAAAAAGTTTCAAACAACAATCCCAATTTGTACTCATTTTATTATAATCAAAACCCAAGTCTCTTTCAAAGGTTTGAATTTCTCACATAGGAAGTACAAGAATGTTCTTCAATACTGAGGTCTTGTAGAAAAGAAGTCTCTCTAAGTCCAATTTAGGATCAAAATAAACATTCTCATCCATTCCTCAAACATCAATCAAATCGCATCCCATCAGCAAACTCCTAGAATCTTGGAAAAATTCCTCATTCTAGACTTTTAGAAAATCCTTTAAATCAACTCAAAATCATCTTGTTTGACTAAGTGTGTGTAGATGAATCCTTCTTCATATGCTTAGTTAAATTATCACCTTGTGGGAAAATTTATCCCAAGATAACATCCAACATATTGGGGTTTATGAGTTCATTATCTAAATCCAAAATCCAAAAGTCCTAAAGTCTAGTGTCCCTTTAAGATTCTTTAGAGTTTAATCATTCACACCATCCATCTTTCATTTATCTCATCACCATCCTTTGATCCTTAAACAAAATTAGATTTTTGAGCCTAAGAGTTTAGACCAACCTAAGGAATTTGATATTTTCTCCCATATTCCTAAAATTTGATCCTTATTTTATGGTTCAAACTCGATCTCAATAGAAGAAAAACATGGAAGATAACAAAGAAACATCTAATTCAAGTGATTTGAGTCAAACCGCTCCCGAAATCAATCACATTGGATCTAGAAATCCCCCACCCAATCTTCCTCTATTACCAGAAGATCCTCAAGAGGAAGGTCAAGTGGAAGACATCACCAATAATGTCTTGGGGATGACTCAAGATGAAATCATAGAAATGGTCCAAAATTTTGAAACCCACAAAACTATCAATGCTATGATAAGGCTCAATCCTTCACAATACATGCTAGAATTAGTAAAAGAAGGGGCTAAGCTCCCTTCTGATTTTGACGTAAACACTATTATGGAGAAACCTCTTGAGATTATGCCACTGATCTCAATCACACCATCTTTTCAAAGCATCATTCAACCCATTCCCCAGCTCAACCAATTGTCAACAAGGGGAGTTCATTACTTCATGCTCTTCAAACACATCCCCTTGTGAACAACCAAGACTTGGATGAAAAAACCATCTTGGGTCAATCCGTCCCTCAAGATTTGAAACACCCATATGTTCCACTCATCTTTCATGACACCAGTATTCCATCCGCTTTCGTTGCAATACTGGCATATCCTCTTAACACACATGTCTCTCTCCCCATGACCTCATGAGGGGAAGGTGGATTATTTGGACAAGGGGGAATCTTTGATCCCTCATCATCATTTTCTCAAGTGAACATACCACCTATCCTCCCACCAATATCAACATCCACACCAATCATGTGTTTAGGGCAACCCACATTAATTATCTAAAATCATTTAAATCAAATCAATATGCCAAGTGCACCAAATCCTCCAAGCATACCACCAACATCGTAACAATAGGTGGTGCCAATCCAAACATATCAAAACATGGTCTCCCACGGACCCAACTCATCCATCATAACCCCCACCACACAACCCATCATCATCGCTCGAACACCTGAACAACCACCCCAATAGAATCTGATAACATCATCTCATACCATTCTAAATCCCCCACCTCTTCCACCAAATCCAAACATGGCCAACCAATATAGCATCACATTGCAAGTGGCTCAACAAGCTTATCAAAGGGCACTACAACAATTCCAAACCCAACAATTTGTGCAAGTTTCACAACAAGCCTAAAAGGTTTCCCAAGAACAAGCTTTATTGCAACAACAAAAAGATGTGCAAGCCGCTCAAGTTGCCCAAGTTGCACAAGCACAATCACAATCCCATCATCAAGTGCAAAAATATCAAGCACAATCCTTGTTACAGAAATAGGCGTATCAACAAGCTTTATAGCAATACCAAGCACAACAAAAAGCATTTCAATAGCAAGCCTAACAACAAGCGTTGTTGGTGCAACAACAAAAACAAGCCCAAAACCAAGCATTGTTGGCACAATAACAATAGTAAGTCCAACAACAAGCGTTGTTGGTACAACAACAGCAACAAGACCAACACCAAGCTTTGTTGGCACAACAACAACTACAAGCATATCAACAAGCATTAGTTGTGCAACAAACTCCCGCAAACACACCACCCATTATGCAAGTCACTCCATCCATCATCCAATTCACTACACCAACCCAAAACACATTTATTCCACCACTTGACCCACAAAGCAATTTGTCTGCCCAAATCAAAAATCTCTCACAATAGGTGTTGGACTTACAATCTAGGAAAACCCTAAAATCACAAGGGAATTTATGCCCTTATCCGTTTGACAGGAGCATTGTGATGAAGGTGTTCCCACAAGGCTTTGAGATACTAAAATTTGACAAGTACCGTGGACTCGAAAATCTTGAAGATCACATCAGGGAATTCCATGTACATTGCATGGATTTTCCTATGATGAATCTTATCTAATGAGACTCTTCCCCAGAAGTCTAGCTGGCCTAGCCATGGAATGGTTCTCCTATCTTCCTCCTGGAATCAAAAAGTTCCATTAAATTATGGATGCCTTCATGCAAAATTATGCATTCAACATGGGCATAGACGTAAGCTTGGATGAACTGTCCAACCTCAAGAAAAACAAGGAAGAATCATTTGCATCTTTCTTACAATGATGGAGAGCCAAAGCCAATAGAAGCAAGTGGGTCATGCCAGAATAACAACAAATCGGAACTATCATTGCAAATCTTGAAGGAACTTTGGCCTTCCATCTCAAAGTATAGCGCATCACCTCCTAAAATCAACTCATCTCTAAGGCTCTCAATATCGAAAGAGCCCTCATTGCACAAGGACGGACACCCACTTATCAAGATAATTGCCCATCCACAAGTTACAATGAAAAAACCACAAACATGGGTGAAAACAAAAATGTTACCAATGATGGGTTTGTTGATGCTAAGGTTGTAATTAGTGCTCCAAAGCCAAGCATGCAACAAAAAACATATCAACAACCTCATAATAACAACCAAAACACCCCTCGATCCAACACACCCTAGCAACAAAACAACACGCAGATGATTAATAATGTCAATGATCAAGGTGGGCCATCCACAATAATTGGTACCCTCCAAAGAGAAAGTACACACCACTTAGAGAATCGGTTGAATCTGTCATGAAGTGACTCATTGACGCCAACATCATCACACTCCCTATCATTGAAGATTACCAAGATCCTCAAGTTAAGCCACCATGGTATAACAAGAAGCACCTGTGTGACTTTCATAAGATAAAGGGGCACACAACAACCAGTTGCATGAGGCTCAAAAACCTAATCCAAGACCTTATTGAAAACAAGACTATTTTTGTTGAGCATCCCATATCAGGAATTGGGAATCAGGACCTCAAGATATGCATGAACTTGATGTCGGATCATAATAAGGTAAACAACAATGGAAAAGGTAAAAATTATAGTAGCATCAACCATGTTTATGACCATGTTGTCCCATCTTTAGATGAATGGTTAGGTGTTGTACATATCCTAGGGACCAAAGTTGACTGTGGAGTCACCACACGAAGTGGTAGAATCACCATCCCTGGACCATCCACACAAGCTAGAGAACCCCTTGAAAAATCAAAGTTAATTTCCAATGGCTACAATTTCTTGGAATATCTAAAGAAGAACCCTACCCAGATCTCCATCATGGAGTTGCTGAAAATTTCACATGCACATAGGGAGATTCTAGAAAAAGCACTTGTTGACTCTTCTATACCCACAAACCCTGTTTCAGACCAATTCCAGGATTTGGTCAGATACATCACCATGCCACATATCCTAACATTTTTTGAGCAATATCCTCCAACCCAACCATCTCACAATCAGGCGCTTCATCTTGAAGTCTTCGTCCATAAAAATAAAGTCAAACAGGTCTTGGTTGATGGAGGGGCAGGTTTGAACATTTTTTCTCTCAAGATAATAAAGAATCTAGGATTCTCTGAACATGTGATTGAAAAAGAAAAAGTTTCACCATCTGGGCTTATGATGATCAAGAGAGGGTGTCTCAAGGCACCATTCAACTTCCCATCCAAGTACGACCAGCCATCATGGAAACTACTTGCCAAGTTCTTGATCTCAACCTCCCTTATAACATTCTTCTAGGGCACCCATGGATCCATGGAATAAAATTTGTTGCATTCACATTTCATCAAAGTGTTAAATTCCTCTATGAGAACCAAGAGGTCACAACTCATGGTGATCTCGAGCCCTTTGCCAAGCCAAGTATTACAAAATCCCAGAAGTTCCCAATAATGATGAAGGTCCTATGACTCCATATATAGATCCATCCACTATAGCCTCCACTTCTGGGACAAAGACAACTGCCATTCCTGACATTTTTGATATCAAGGTCATTATCCAAGACAACGAATGTGGAGATTACAAAATGAAGAAAAGTGCCTTCATAATAGGAAAGTTACCTCAATCTCCTAGGTCCCATGGACAACCACAACCGGTTAGCACAACATCTCAAACATTCAAAGAAGACCCCTCTCAATTCAAAATTTGGGGAGACCTAGGTCGAGAGGTGGTTGACGAAAAGGATATATGTAGCCTCCTATACCCAGATTAAAGACATGTGCTTGCCCTTCCTATGGATGATGCTAATGAAGGTCTATAATTAATGTTGGGCATGGGCTATAACAAGAATGAAAGTCTCAAGAAAAACAACAATGACTTATTAGAACCCATCATTGCTGAGAAGCACATAAAAAAGGCATGTGCAGGATCATGATGGGCCAAAAAAGTGGCGATATGAAAAAAGTAGTGTTTTCCACTTGCCAAAAAACATGAAAAATCTCGAGTTGACTATTATTTGGGTTGGGTGTCAATACATTTCTCAATAGAAATTCCCAAGCCAAAGTAAAAAAATTGGATATCTTATTCAAGTCGGATAGTCGATTTGGGTCGGCTAATAAAAAACCAAAAAAGGTCATTGTAAAGTCATTCAAATCAGACATCCGATTTTTGCACACATACACCCAAGAGTAATTAGGAGGTGGAGGGTTGATGTGAGAGAGAGAGAGAGAGAGAGAGAGAGAGACAGAGAGACAGAGAGACAGAGAGAGAGAGACAGAGATAGACAGAGACAGAGACAGAGACAGAGAGGCAAAGAGAGAGAGACAAAGAGAGAGAGAGAGAGAGAGAAAGAGAGAGAGAGAGAGAGAGAGAGAGAGAGAGAGAGAGAGAGAGAGAGAATTGAGAGGAAGAAGGGAGAGATATAGAGAGAGAGATAGAGAGGAGGAAGATAGAGTAAAGGGAGAGAGAGAGAAAATTAGGAGGGGAGAGGGAAGAAGGAAGAGATAGAGAGAATTAGGAGGGGGGAGAGGAGAGAGAGATAGAGAGAGGGAAAGGGAGAGAGAGAGAGTGAATTAGGAGGGGGGAGAGGGGAAGAAGGTAAGAAGGAGAGAGAGAGAGACAGAGACAGGGAGAGATAGAGAGAGAGAGGGAAAGATAGAGGGAAAGGGAGAGAGAGAGAGAATTAGGATGGGGGAGGGAGAGGGAAAGAGATAATATTTAAATATTTTATATATTAGTAATATTAATTAGTTATATAAAAATTTATATATTAAATAAAATATATAAATAATATTTAAATATTATACATAATTTCGTAAGAGATTATCTTAAAATATATATTATATATTAAATTATAAACTATATTGTATATTCTCAACTAGATATATTAAAATAAACTATAAAATATTTATTGCAATTTTTAAATTATATATTATAAACTATATTACATTTTTTATATAAAATCATATATTAAAATTATATATAAAATAAATCAGATATCCGATTTGGATTGGATATCCAATTTCTCTGACATAAACCCTACTCCCTAGGGATTAGCTTTGGGTTTGCTTTAGAATTTGGCTAGGACATGTCAATCCTAAGAAGTCAACACAAAAAAATAAATTGACAGCTTACCTTGCTTTTCTAGACTTTGCCTATGTGGCTGGTGACCTTTTTTTACCATAAATTGATGAAACAAAAAGGTTTTGTAAAGGAGATTCTCAACTTTCCACTAATATAAATTATGCTTTACTTTGAATTTAATAAATAATTATGATTCATTTTCTATTTGAATTACGACTAAAGTCTTAATTGATAGGTCGATTGAAAAAAATCTATATCTTTCAAACAGTATCACATTTTTTGAATCTAAAACATGTGTCACATTCTATGCTTCGCAAACTATAGGATAAAAAAAAAATTATGAATTTTTCACCAAGTTAAGGTGGTCTGACATACGAGTTTTTATATTTTTTAAGATTTGTAATAAAAAATTCATACTTAATTATTTACTTGGAAAACAATTACAAAAAAATATGCATCACATCGCGACATGAGTCCTCTACTTATATCTAAAATCTTATAAAAAAATATTATCATTTTATTGTGGTTAGGGTGGTCAAACAGACACCTAATTCTTATTTTTTCCCTAAAATTTAAGTACTACTACATTGAGATTTCAAATTTTTTCCAAATAGATTTATTTTTAAATAAACTTAGTAGTTTAGAACTTAAATTCAATTTTCTATAGATTCTATTCTTACATATTTTTGAAATAATATAGATAACTATTCAAATTTTTATGTCAAGTTTCCTAACTCTATTTTTTCTGAATTTTCATCACCAATTAAGGGCCTATTTTTTCCATGATGATTGTGCACATACACAAAAATATTGGCCTTGGATGAACCCTGTGAGGATAACCATACGTGGAATAATTCCCCCTATTAAAGTAGTCAAATCTCCTCCTCGGTTACCAGTATCCATAGGTCTACCCTTAGACAATTTTACCTTTGATATAACTAATGTATGTGGGAGTGACAACGACGAGGATGCCCTTACTGACCTACCTATTTTATTTGAAGACTCTTCCTTATTCATGATTTCCACTGTATCTTTTGAGTCAAATAACCAAACCCATGAGTTAAAACTAGTATATCCCTAGCTAATAGACTATGACCAATGAGGACCACTAGTTTTGGACAAATTCAAAAATGATGAGGTGCTCTCAAAATTCATGGGACTATGGGATAATGTACCTTGTGGGGACCACAAATCTGGATTCGACATTGAATTGGACACACATGCCTATTATGGGGAAATGATCGAATCCCTCAGTCGCAAAAGTGAAAATTTGAGAATAATATCTAGGTTTTTAAGTGAAAACCACACTGTGGCACTTTCAAACTTGAAAATAGTAAAAGCAAAGGATGCATCCAATGGTGAAAACCTCTCCTGAGGCACTGGTGGATGGGGGATTCAATCTTCCTCTTAGTTTTATTCATCAGGAGAATTCAATGGTCTTAGCAGAGAAGTGCAATCCGGTCAACTTGGGGACAGAAGAAACACCACACATAACTTTCTACGTAGAATCATTGTTAACAAAAGAATAGGAACTTCTAGTCGTGTTGCT
The DNA here is from genome assembly GCA_007115665.2 of Sequoiadendron giganteum. Taxonomy (NCBI): domain Eukaryota; kingdom Viridiplantae; phylum Streptophyta; class Pinopsida; order Cupressales; family Cupressaceae; genus Sequoiadendron; species Sequoiadendron giganteum. The sequence goes on along the minus strand of CM021103.1, from coordinate 73,257,367 downwards.
AAGGGAAAGAAAGCTGAACTTTTCATGGACCTACGCCAACATGACTAGTCTTTATTTAGAAGTTGTGGTGCACCATCTAGCTATATATCCAAAGGGGAAGCGAGTGAAACAAAAGCCGAGGAAAATGCACCCACATATCGCACTGTTAGTCAAGCTTGAGTTGCAGAAACTCTTAGATGTTGGATTCCTACAACCAATTGATTATCCAGAGTGGGTCTCAAATCTTGTACCTATTTCAAAGCCCATTGGGGGCATACAGATCTGCACTGACTTCAAATATCTAAACAAATCATGTCCCAAGGATGATTTCCCTCTCCCAAACATAGACATGATTGTGGATATGATGGCAGGACATGAAATACTATCACTAATGGATTAATTCTCATGGTAGAATCAGATCATGATAGCCAAGGAAGATCAGTACAAGATAACTTTCACTATTCCATGGGGAACATACTTCTAGAATATGATGGCTTTTGGGTTGAAGAATGTTGGAGCCACCTATCAAAGGGCCATGACACTAATCTTCCATGATATGGTTCACAAGACTATGGAAGATTATATGGATGGCATACTGGCCAAGTCAAGAAATCGACAAGATCATATAGCAGCACTGAGCTCCATCTTTGATAGGCTTGAAGAATACTGGGTTAGGTCCAACCCTAAGAAGTGTGTGTTTGGGGTACAATCAGGAAAGATCCTAGGGTACATTATGTCCATGAGAGGAATCAAGATAGACCTCACCAAAGTTAAAGCAATTCTCGAGATGGAGGCACCAATGACATTAAAACAATTAAGGGGTTTACAAGGAAGACTTCAATCCCTTTGTAGGTTCATAGCGTAATTAGGAGATAAGGATATCCCATATTCTCATCTACTCCACAAGGGGGTAGAATACAAATGGGATGATAAATGTGATCAATCGTTCAACAAGATCAAGGAGTACTTGCTCACACCACTAGTTCTTATGCCACCAATTCCAAGCAAACCCTTGATCCTATATATATCAGCAACAATATCAACCCTTGGCACTCTCTTAGCACAACATGATGAAAATGGGAAGGAAAGAACTATTTACTACATCAGTAGAACCATGGTAGGAAATGAGTTGAATTATACATCCATTGAGAAGGATTGCTTAGTAGTCATGTTTGTAGCACAAAAATTCAGACACTATATGTTGGCACACTAGATAAAACTCATTTCCAAGATAGACCCTCTGAAGTATTTGCTTTCTAAAGCAATGCTTATAGGGTGAACAACTAAATGGGTTATGATCTTGACAGAACATGACATTTAGTATGTGGATCAGAAGGCCATTAATGGACAATTAATCATAGATCAGCTGGTAGAAGCACCAATATACTTATAAAATCCACTTGTATCAGATTTCCCTTATGAGTCCATCTTTAATGTAAGAATAGAATATCACTATAAAATGTACTTTGATGGATCCTATACATAGAATGGGTTGAGGGCTGGGGTCTTCTTCATTACACCACAAGAAGATTGCATACCCAAATCATATAAGCTATCTTTTCCTCGCACAAACAACATTGCAAAATATGAGGCTCTTGTCATAGGGCTGAGGATTGTTGAACAGTGGAAAATCATGGCACTCAAGGTCTATGGAGATTCACATCTTATCATCAACTAGGTTAATGACGAATACCAAACGAAGGATGACAAGTTGACTCCATACAAGAAACTGGTGGAAAGCCTCAAAGAGTCCTTCATTGATATCACATTTGAGAAAATACCAAGAGAAAATAATAGAGCAACCGATGCTATGGCAACAATTGGATCACTACTAGATGTCCCACACAACATCCCAAAGCAAGAGTTCCTTGTAGAGTAGCTTCTCGTACCAGCATTCGAGATACTAGAGTCTAAATTTGTGTGTGAAATCATTGGTCTTGGTAACTGGTGGTATCATGACATATACACTTATCTAATATTAGGATTCCTCTCGGTTGATATCACTCCCAACCTTAAGAGAACCTTTGTCAAGAATTCATCTCGCTTTTTTATCTCAGATGACACCCTATACTATAGGATTATTGAGGAAGCTTTGATTTCTTTAATAGAGGTACACAATGGAATCTTTGGTTCACATTTGAGTGGTATGACCTTGCCCAAGAATTTTCTGAGAATGGGGTACTATTGGCTGACAATGGAGAAGGAATCCCACAAATATCTCAAGGAGTGCTTGCAATTTCAATAGCATGGGTACCTCATCCATGCACCAGCTCAAGAGCTTCAACCAATTATAACACCTTGGCCCTTCTCGTAGTGGGGCTCAATCTCATTGGAAAAATTACCCCCGCCCTATCTAATGGAAACATGTTCATTATCATCGACACAAAATAATTCAAAAAGTTGGTAGAGGCCATCTGTATGATCTATATCATTAGAAATTAGATCACAAAGTTCATCCTAAATTATCTCATATGTCATTATGGTGTCCCATAGGCCATTATCTCAGATAATGTGAAACCTTTCAAAAACTAGGATGTCTGAGACCTATACCAAAAGTTTCATATCCAATGTCGCTTTTCCACTCCATATTACCCCTAGGGTAATGGCCAAGCTAGGGCTACAAATAAAACCATCCTCATAATCCTCAAAAAGATAGTCAATGAAGTTGGTCGTGATTGGTATTTGCAGTTGAACCCTACCCTATGGGCCTATTGAACAAGTATTTTCACACCAATAGGTGCTACCACATTCTCCCTAGTCTATGGATCAGAAGCCATTCTCCCCATCGAGATCAAGCTCCCATCCCTAAGAATATCATTGAAAAATCTCATCATTGATGAAGAATATCAGGTATCTTGGTTGAACAAGCTGGAACTATTGGATGAGTGGTGCATGGATGCCCTAAACCACCTACAAGTCTACCAGAACCGTCTGAAGAGGAGCTACAACAAAAAGATCTGAAACTGATCATTTCAAGTCGACAAGCTTGTGATGAAAGAAAATCAAAAAAATGTGTTGAATCTAGATAGCAAGGGCAAGTTTGAACCCAACTGGTTGGGACCTTTCATCCTCACCACAAACTATAAATCTAAGGCATATCAGATATCAACACTTGAAGAGGAGCCTCTACATGAGCCTATCAATAGCTCCCAACTTTAAAAAAAATATGCCTAAAATTTTAAGGTATAAATCCAAAAAATTTAAACAATTTAAAAATATAAAAATCCAAAAAAAATAGAAAAAGGATTTTAAATAGTAAAGATAAAAATCATCGTCTAGTAAAAACCACTTCGGTGGCACTTTGGATAAGTACCTTGGTAAAAACCTGGCAAACAGGTACCATTTTTAAATAAAGCACTCTCCATCCACCATGATCTTGATGGCTTGTCCTGCACCACATGCCATCGCCTTTTGTATCACCCATCGCACTTCCATATCTCCATCCACCACCCATCCACGTCTGTATTATAGCTTGATCTTATTTTCATATCATGTTCCACCCTAGTACTACTTGGCACATTCCTAAGGTTAGTTTGTCCTACCTATATCATAGTAGTCTATCACACCACATTGGGGGCATGTTCTTGTACCTGCATCGGATCATATTTGTTTATATTCTTATAGTCTTCCTTAAAAACAAAAAATCCAAAATCATTCATAAAATCCTTCAAAAAATCCAAAAACATTTGTGAAATCCTTCAAAAAAATCCAAAAATTATCCAAAACATGTCAAAATCCAAAAAAAGGCCAAAATCCAAAAAATAAAAAATAGAGTTGTCGTGTCAAAGTACGTCATCTCTAAGCTTGAATGTAGGCAAGGCCATCATCGATGAGCCCCCGAGACACTTAGGTCAGTCCTTTAGGAGTCCATCAGAATAAGTTGACAATCCATTTGTTTGTATCTCATCAATAATCGAGTTTGTGTCAATTAAACTATGTGGTCTATGCATGTATAACGTAGGCAAGGCTAATATTTGATCAGCCTCCGAGGTCCCTAGGATAGGTCCTTAGGTTAGGTTCTTGGTCAAAATCTCAGAAAATACCAAAAAAATCAAAAAATTTGAAAAGAAAAACATTTGTATAACATCTCAAAAACATACCAAAAGCATCCTCAAAACATTTCAAAACCTCAAAAACATCCAAATATTTGAAAAAATCCATTTGTCCCCTCTCACTTTCACCCGAAATAAGCATTCACTCAAAATAAATCAATAATCGCCCTCAACCTTTGGTAAAAAAATCAGAAACAAGTCTACCAGGTTAAAAGTAAGAACTCAATCGTCGAGGATCTCAAGTCTAGGTCAATAGGTAAACAAGTTGTTCAACTTGCAATATTAATAGTCCATCATCAAGTCAATCCCAAATCATCTAATAATATCATGTCCTAAGATGCATCCTTCCTACAATGGACATCAACATCAGGCATCACCATAGTTTAGTCTTAGCTAGCGGTATGAAGAACATTAGCTTGTTTATTTACTTTAATTTTTTCTTTTGATTTATCTTATTGTGCTCATTCCAATGACCTTTCGATGATGTCTAAAAAAAATATTTAGAGAGAAAGGAATGGGGCAACAATCATTATCTTTTTATCTAATGTGCTTGTTGGATTTTCTTGTAATATAACCTTGGTCATACGTGCTTTGTTTGGTTTGTAGGGAAGGTTTTTTAGGTGTCTTGTTGATCACATAGGAAGGCTTTCCTTTCTATGTTTTGTTCTGAGATGTTTGAAATATCTGAACTACATTTTAAATAAGCTTTCATATGCCAGGTGTGAATTAGAGTACTCCTATCTACTTGTCAAGTCAAAGTCCATCACACTAGGTGCAACGCCATCCTGGTTCTTTATATCTTGATGCATTGTACCTATGTGTATTATCAAACATAAGGTAAGTAAGCCCTTTTAAAATCCCAATTCCTGATAAGCAATACATCATCATCAATCATAAAGTCTCATAGATCATGGACTTGTTGGATCCTCCTCTAATCATCGTATTTCTTCTTTATTCTCTCCATGCTAACATGGTACCATGATAGTAAATCAAAACATCACTAAATTCATCCATCCCCAATCCAAAAATCATCAGCATACATACATCTCATATTTAAGGTATAAAATCATAGTCATCGCATATCATTGCATAACATAAATCGTATCATAGTCATTTCACATCATTTGCATGTCATGCCATTTCAAATCATTACATATCGTGGTTATTTCATATTACATCATTTCATATCACATCATTTCATTTCAAAACATAAATCATCACATAGGCATATCATGAATACTGCATATCACATCATCACATTTTCCATAAAATTTTCTTAAAGTTACAAAGGATAATAGATATTTGTTATTCTAAGTGTCTTAGAAATCATCACATTCATATTTACATATCATAATAATTTGTACATAATTGCATATCATAATAATTGCATCCACATCATTAAACATAATCATCGCATGTCATAAATCATAATCATTGCATATCATAAGTCATTTCATACCATTGTGTTTACATCATTATAAATCATTCCATCATTTCATATCACATTGGAAATTGTTTACATATCATAAACGTTCACATCCATATATCATCCTACAAAAACATGGCATTTACATTTCATTGCATACATCTCATAATTTGCATAACATAAACATCATCATAAAATGCATAGAAATTTTACAAAAATAAATGCATGCATAACCATTTGCATCCATAAACATCTGCATATCATAATCATACATTACATAAAGAGCATCACATCGCATATACATAGAATAGGACACATCTCATAATGAATTGATCATATCATATATATATCAAAAATAATTGTCATGGTACAAATTAGGATCATATGTATGTGTTTCAATCAATATAGTACAAATGCCCATGGGGCTATCAAAACTGGAGCTCATGGATCTCAAAACTATGGTAGCTAGCCTTGGTAGTTGCTCCCCTCACCTACCTGCCTCTCTGGTTGCTCCTCGGCTTGTCTCATGTCGATCTGCTGGGAGTAATTTGGTACCCAAGCTGCTATGGGTACAACCTACTGATAGTGATGTTGATAGTACTCGGCCTCCTACACTGCCTCATGGTACATCCCTGTTGGCACTGTCTTGCCCTATGATGCAGCAACCATGCTCTCTAGCTGTTTCCTCTTGTCAACCTCCTATTCCATTTATAGCTCTACTATCTGCCACTACTATCTCTCATTATCTTTCTCTATAGTGAGGACCTAGACCTATTGTCTGGCCTAGTCCCTCTCTATTGTGAGAGCCTACACCTATCCCTATAGCCCCTATATCTGCCCCCTAAAGCTACTAAATTTGGGCATCCCGTGGATCTCTCTAAGGTGGTTGTTGGTCTTTGGGCTACTGATCTCTCTATTGGTCCTTGGGTGGTAGTTTCTGGTCTCTCTGCTCATGAGGAGGTGGTCCTCCTCCTCCCCCTCCTCCTCTTCCTCATCGCCCTCCTCCTCCATGTGCCCCTGGAACTTTTCCTCCCTCTCCTTGTCCTATTGTCCTGCCTCATGGTCTCCATCATAGATTTAATGCCCCTGGAACTATCAAATGGAAAAGAGGCCTAAACCAGTCATCGTAGGCATGTGTGGTGCTTGGATCTACCGATCCCTATTCATATGCCCATGGCCTAGCCACCAATTTTCTAAAACTATCCACTGCCTCTACTACAACGATCATCCAACCCCATGTCGTATCCTTAGTAGACCAAGTGAAGATGGCCACATATTGATCATCTTGCCTATCCTAAATATCACCAAACTATCGGGCTACCCTGTTTGATAGGTATAACTTAATAATGGTATGCTCATACCCCTACATCAGTCTATCCTACTTGGCATAAAAAAACTATTTTACATCATCGTACCAGGCTAGCATCTACAACAAAGGTCTCCAAGTAAAGACTATCATCTCATCCAGGACTCTTTGCCAGTGAGGGAGATCGACCCGCTCTATATGTCTCAAAGTAATACCATCTTGGTAATTCCAAATATCTAAGTCATTGAGCTCAACATCGACCAATGTGACTATAGGTCAGAGCACAAAAATGTACTCCCAAGCCCAGATGTGTAATAGTGTGATGTCGGTCCCAATCGCTCGACTATCATAGTAAGCAAACTCATGCAAATCATGATATAATGAGGCTAGCATCACTGGTCCCCATGCATACAAAGTCCTCCTAAAGAGCATCTGCTCCCAAGCTAGACCCCATCCTGGGCTAAAATATTGGCCTCACCGATCTAGAGATACTAGTCCTAAAATAATCCCAGCCACAATCAATCGAAAGGTAGATACCCGACCCCTGTAGTACTCGAGATTGATCTGACCCTTGGTAAAAATGATCTCGTCGGTCCCCATAATCTCAAAACACCCATCAGTTTCGACATCCATTTCATAGATAACACGGTCACCATGAATCAACAACCAAAAGATCTGCCACACATCCTCTAGTGTGATAGTCACCTCGTCGATGGGGAGATGGAGCGATGAAGTCTCGCTATGCCACCTCTCTATCAATGCAATAATCATGGCTAGGTGGGTCCTCACGGTGGGTGCATAGGCAATGTACCAGAGTTCAATCATGCCAAGGTGCTCCTGAAGTAACTCATGTAATCTGGTCAATCTACTTAGCATCGAGGGTCAGTGCTCATGTGAATGTATAGGCTCTCTATCCTCCTACACCCATGAAGCCACAGCGTCAGGTTTCAAAAACCGGCAGGATCCTATATGGAGTTTTTGACACTGAAAAAAAAATTGCATCATTGTTTGCAAAGGCAACGCTCTTTGCAAAACTCCAAATAGCGACATTGGAACCTAAAATAAAAAACAAATATGCGACATCGCTATTTGCACAAGCGGCCCTGTTTGACCCAAAACCCTACAAACCTAATTGAGTCATGGCATCGCCCTTTAGAGTTTGGAATCCCAAGACCAAATGGCGACATGGCATCACAATAAGCATTAGCGGCACTATTTGACCCCTAGCATCACCGATTTTGCACCTTTAGCGTCGCTATATACCGACGCTAAGGGTTTTCACCTTTCAAACCATAATAAATGTTTAAAAACATGAAATAAAAGATCAAGTTAGGATCACATACCATTAGTCTTGCACTTGAAGGTCTCTGGTAAACTCAAACTCACTCAAAAATGTGTTGGGGAAGCACTCTTTGCGCAATTGTTCAAGAGGGTCAAAGCTTAAAATGCTAGAAATCTCAAGGTGTGAATGTGAAAATGAATGGAAAGTGACCCTTACAAGGCTATTTTAGCATGAAAATTAGGCTTTTTTGCCCCCTTTTGGCTGTCAAACTAGGGCTTTGCTCCCCCAATCCCATATTTTCCCAACCAAATCTTGTTTCAGGTCTTTTTCTCGCATTTTGGCATATTTTTGACATCCTGGAGCTTTTTTTGGACCCGTCAGGCAGCTTGTCATCTTTTTTCGAGATCTCCCCCAAAAATTCAAATTTTCTTTCGATCTCTCGATGGGGCAGTATACAAGCATATTTCTTATTGCTTGGGCAGTAGTGAGGCATCTAGAAAATTAGATTTTTTTTGAATTTCGATCTCAACAAGGTTATTGTTTGAACCAATGTAGTAGGCACATTGCTTCAAAGAGGGGCAAAATGTAGACGTGTGAATTATCCTAATTGATATCATACACCTGATCCTGATCTACTAACATCATTTTTTTTTCGAATCACATCTTTACTAAATAGTTAATTAAATAATCCTTATTTAATTAATTCATCAAGCTTCCTCTTTTAATTAAATACGTCAACTTTATTTGATTAAATCACCATCTTCTTTTAATTAAATACATCATTTTATTTAATTAATCCTGTTATTTCCTCTTTGATTAAATAAATCAATTTTACTTAATCCTAATGTCCATATTTTAATTACATAAATAATTTTATTTGATTAAATCATATTCCTTCCTTTGATTAAAATAAGTCACCCTTATTTGATTAAATCTAACATCATCCCTTTTAATTAAATAAATCAAACTTTATTTAATTAAATGTCCATTATTCCTCTCATTTGATTTAAATGAATCCAAATATCTAAATCAAATGTCAAATCAACTAATCTCCACCTAAGTTAATTAAACCCTAATTAACTCTAACTCTAATCCATAAAATCCTCTAGATTTTGCAACTTGCACATGTAAATCAATTTAATTGATTTATAAATTCTTCTATTTTCATTCAAAAGGGGATCTCATTTGGAATATTCCCCTAATTTGAAATCTCCCTCCAAAAGGACTTGTCCTCCAACATGGCATTAAAGCCTATTACAAGTCCTTTTTCTTGAGCCAAGTGGCATTAAATCCTCTTTCACAAACCATCTTTCAAACTTCAAATTTCCACCTAATTGCATTTATTTGCACATTGACTAGAATGTGCACAACCTCCCTTTAATAGGATGTTGAGAAGTGGCACATTGTTATTGGTTCATTTTTAATCCCACGTCCTTCATGTTTCTCATTCCTCCATCCTTCTTTCTTATAAATAGATGGCTTCTCTATTGATTGGGGATCCACAACTTTAGTGTCATTATCTACATATTTTATGCAAGATTCATCCATTATTCATCAAGGTTTCATTGCATTTTGTCAATCTTAGCTAGGTTATGGTCAAATTTCCATCACGGAGCACAATCATCAACAATATTCATCAAAATCTTTGCAAGGAATTTGGAAAGGGCTTCTTTCCACATCAAAGAAGCACCGATTCCCCCATGGGATGTTGGTTTGGATGTTTTGAATAAGATTTAATAGCTTTCATTTGGTTTATTTCACTATATTTCTTGTTCTTGGAATTTGAATTAATTGCATGGGGAATTTTTGTTTTAGATTTTTTTATTGACTAACTTTCATTAGTTTGATCATGTTGGAGCAGGTCTAGACCAAGCATTCACATGGCGTATTTTTCCCCCAAAGTTCTCGAGACCCTGATTTTGAGGCATCTTAATTGGGCCCCTTTTTGGTGTTTCTGCGCCAAGTTTCATGCCTTGGGACTAAGATGCCACCTAAGGCGTCTTAGTCCTCCTTGAGGTATTTTTGCGATTCAATTTCAAATCTTAGCGAGACTATCCTTCTTGAATTAATGATTTCATATCTTCTTTTTTGTGCTTCCCAAGCCTCCTGGTAACATATACTATAAGTTTGGAAAGTTTCAAGAACATCTATTTTATGCATCTAGGTCAAAAACATCAATTTAGGGCTCTCATTTTTAAAATCATTTCAATTACAAGCATCATTAGATCTAAAAATGCTCACATTTCTAAAACTTTGCATAATATGGATAAAATTACTTTTCACTTTTGCATATACAATGTTTACATTCATTAAACTTTGCATAAGTTTGATTAAAGTTCTCTTTGTTTTTGGATATACATTGTTTTCATTCTTTAAATTTTGCATACATTGGATAAATGTGTTTTTCATCTTTGGATATACAATGTTTACATTATTAAAGCATTGCATGAGATGGATAAAAGTGCTTTTCATTTTTGGTCAATCAATTTTAGTACCTTACCTTTCTAGGATTGCTAAGAAAAAGTTCATATCCCCTCCCCATGAGAGTGTTTTAGTGAAAGGGAATACAACCTTGGACAATCCTAACAATCATATTCATTCTTCTCCCAATATCTCTCCTATTTGTGAAGAATATATTTTGGTGTTAGAAGAACTAATCAATGAAATTTTTGAGAGTCCTAGTTGTTTCTCTCCTACCTCTCTTAGTGAACAAGACAACAATTTAATTGATGAACAATGAAATTCAACCATTTATAACTCCCTTATGCACGATGAATTCATCTTAGAAGAACCAATCCTTGAATGCCAAGAAAATTTGGTTTGTTCTCCTAAAAACTCTCCTACTAGGGAAGATATAATGGTGCAAGAAAATGAGAGCACTGACAATAGTAATTCCTTAGATGATGAAGTGACATTTGACCCCTCTTCACTCAAATATCATGCAAATAAGCGCAATCTCATTGAGGTTATGATGACACATATTAGATCTCCTTTAATTATTGAGCTTTGTAAGTCACCTTCCATTAGTGAATCACATAAGAAAATAAGAGATTTCTTGAAATCTACGATGTAATCTAATAGTGTTTTGTAGAAACCAAGATATAACACAGTTGCTCAAACATGTAGGGGACCACACATTGCTCCCACAACATCACCATTGCCCCAACTTATTGTGCCTAGTGTTGAAGATCTTAAAAATACTCCCGCTAGGATATCTGTATGACAACTCATTCAACTATCACCTACATACAAGTGTCTATTTCAAGAAATATTAAAATTAAAGCAAGAGGAAATACAATCTTATATGAAATGAAAAATAATAATATCCTCCTCTGATCGTATGCAGGATACATAGTCAAAAATTATATTCCCTAAACATGAATTTCCCTCACTTGAGAGTCAAAACAAGAATGAAGCCTTGATGATAAAAGTGATCATTAATGATATTGCAATTACGTGCACTCTCATAGACAATGGAGAAAAATCAATGTTTGTAGCATTTACCTCCTAGAAAAAATTAGAGTGGACAAGAGGCTTATTCAACTTAATGATATTCATATTTGTGGCTTTGACAATGTCAATAGGCAACCACTAGTAATGACCAAATTACTTATTGAGGTTGGACTTATGGTATTGCCTATCCCTATCCATATCATGCCGCAATATCTTTCATACAATCTTCTCCTAGGGAGACCATGGATTCATGCTATGGAAGGGGTACCATATACTCTCCGTTGTATAATGAAATTTAAGTACAAAAACAAGATATACATGGTTGAAGTAGATGAAAAAAGCTATGAATCACATGATCACAACACTTCCAACTCTCCTAATACTTTCATTCCAAAATCAAAAGTTGAACCTATAAAAGTTGATGCTAATCCTTCATCTACAACAAACCTCTTTAGTGATAATTGGGGTTTGTTATATTTTACACCTTGCTTCAAAAAAGAATCCAAAATCTCACCCTCAAAATCCAAAGAGTCATATACCAATGATTCATTTTCAGATATGAGTTCCAATGATGATTGGGGTTTTACACCTCCCTTTATAGGAGAGTGAAAAATCTCATAATCTAAATTAAAAAAACCTTGTGTTTCATTTGCTCAACTTGGTTCTACAACATTACCCCATGGTGGTGATGGGGGCTATTTAACTCCCATCCCTTATGGGGGGAAAACACATAACTTTAAGAAGGATTTGTGTTCTTATGCAGAAGCCAATCCTTCTCAGAAGCATAAACCCCCTTCATCTGAATTGAAAGATTGCTATGGTATTGGATGCAATCTCCCTCCTACACATGGATACAATGAACACATGAAGCAGACTAACATACCATACTCTTTCAAGAAAGATCTAGGTTTACCACCTTTATCTAAAGCCTTGTCATTTAGTGTGTGTATGACATCTTGTGCAAATAAAGGAACATCTTCTACTATTGATCAAGGGATTATCTTGTCGAGACTCCTCCAAGATCACTTGATATCTCTCCCTCCAAGAACGTGAAATAAATTTTACTACGAAAATTCATTTTGTGCATATCATAGAGTTCATGGTCATTCCACTAATGAATGTAAGGCTTTGACAAAAAAAAATTCAAAATTTTAAGGACTGTGGTTCTCTCTCTTGGGTTGAGGCACCTAGTTCCTCTTTTTATTTTGGCTCATCCTTGTCTTGCACTAAGTGGGGGAAAGGGGTTAGATATCCTTATCCTCATATATCACTTTTTGTTGTCTCTTTTGGCCTAGTCAACCTAGACCTTTCATTTACATATAAGAGCAAGCTTGGGATGTGGGTGACGTGCCTTAAGTTGGCTAACATTTGACATTTTGGGGGCAACCCATTTCCTTTTTCATGATGTAGCTTATCAGAAACATATGACTTGGCATAGGGCTTTCTAAATGAGCTCTCATGTCTTTTTCTACTTTAAAACAATCGCTCACAACACTAGTGTTAGCAACCACTTTAAAGTGGGGCCATACATTGACACTCATGTTCCTTGCATGATTTTATTTCTTCTTCTGATGTGTCCTTTTCTTGGTGGTGTCATTGGGTTTGATTTCCTTCAAGAGTATGATTTTTATTTGAATTTTCCTCTCTTGGATATTTTAAGAACAATGTTCCCTAAGATGAGACCTTGCACAAACTAAGATTAATCCCTTCAAACATCCCTCTTTCTTGTTGAATTGCATTTTTTGTACCTTACTAAATTCATGGAGGTATGGCTTTGATATATGGTCCCTTGGGGCTCACCTAGTGAACAACTAGCTTCACTAACCCATGTAAGCGTGCATTTTTCTTTTTTTCCTTATCATAGTCATGAAGATATGACATTGATATGAGCCTCTTGGGGCTCACCTAGTGGAAAACTCGCTCCCACTAGCCCTTTGTGAGCATGCAGTTTTGTTTGCATAGTGGACATCGCGTTCCACTTGTAAACCTCTTTTGGAAAAATAGCCTAGACCCGGTCCACCACATTGGATAGCCAGTCGAAGCTTGATCTGTTGCATTTTTCTTTTTCAATTTTCCCTTTTCTATATTTAATGGTGTATGTTTTTGATTTGGTTATGGCTTCATATATCATCTTCATGTGTATTCCTTTGTGCCTATGTTGTCTTGCCATAGGATCTTGATCTTGGGGGCTTGATCACTCTTGGTTATTGTTATCCTATCTTACTAGCATTCGTACATTTGAACCCCTCTTGATTGTGTGGTTGGCTACTTTAGTGTGAGTTTTAAGCAAGTTCATCCTCTCACTAAAGTGGGGGCTAAATTTAGTGTAGGAAAATGCATACCCTTGCATTTTCACACTTGTTTGGGCTTGCCTTGCTTTATTTATCCTCATTTATGGCTTAATTGGTCCTATTTTTCATCCACAAGCCCTATGAATTACATATTTTTATGGCTAATCCCGACATTCTCTAATGCATAAATGATAATCTAATAATCTCATCTATGTGTCCCTAATTTTTGGGTCGGGAGTAAAATGCCACCTAGGGTGTCTTTCTCCCCCAAAGGTCTTGGGACCCTAATTTTGAGGCATCTTAATTGGGCCCATTTTTGGTTTTTGTGACCCAAGTTTCATGCCTTGGGACTAAGATGCCACCTAGGGCATCTTAGTCCTCCTTGAGGTATTTTTGGGATTCAATTTCAAATCTTGGTGGGATTTAGCCTTCTTTAATTAATGATTTCATATTTTGGCTTGTTGTGGTGTAATTTTAGGATATTAAGCACAGATAAGTATAAGTAAAAGGTTCCTCCACTCATTTTCATATCTTATCTCATCTCTAATCAATCAAGCATTCAAGTATTCATTCAAGAGAATTTGAGAGCAATTCATCAAGATTCAAGCATCATCATGTTTGTTTTGGAACTAACAATTGTAAAGTAGGTTTCTATAATTTAAGCTAATGTTTCATTCAATAACTATCTTATTCAAGCAAGATTTAAGATCCACATCCATTGCATTCCTCTCAAGCATTTTATGGAATTCTATCATAATGATTTGGTGAGTTGTAGAATTGACATTTGTTCATTCATCATTCTCCTTATTTGTTTCATTTCATTTCAAGGTTTAATTACCAACAAGGGGTTTGACCAAGGCAAACCCCCATTTACTAACAATCAACAACTTTTCCCTCTCTTGCATGTTTGTGATTACAGATTCAGGTTGAAGACTTGAAGATCATTTGAAGTGAAAAGTTGCAAAGTTGCATTGTAAAGTTGTCATCTTCACTAAAACTCACCTATAGGCCAAATCTGGAAGATTCAGAACCTCAGATCTCAGGAGAAGCAAGTGTAGACCTTGGAGCTCAGGACCACTTTTAGAGTTATCAAAAATTCAGAATGTGACTAATATGCCACCTAGGGAATCTTAGTCCTCCTAACCCGATATTTTTCATAGATTCTTTCAAATCTAGTTCCAGCATCCAAACAATGTGCATCTGCCCTAAAAAATAATAACGGGACTAATACGCCACCCAGGGCATCTTAGTCCTCCATAGCACTTTTTGGCAACTTCTTTGCATTTTCAGAATCCTCACAACATCTCTGGACTTTCCAGGTACACATATCCTATCTCCTTGTTGCATAATTTCATTATTTTCATCTCTCATTTAGCCTGCATAACTAGGCTTTGTAGGTTGAATTTTGATTTGTCTTTTCCAAGCATTTGCTTGGTGGTGAACCCTTCATTGATTCATACCCTAGGAAAACTCCCTAGTAGATATATTTCTGGTATTCCCTTCTTGAGGTGAAGATCTCTAGGGCATCCTTGAATGATTAATGGAAGATATGTGATGTTCTAGGTCCTAACCCTAGAGCATCCTATTTTTCTCTTAATCATCAACACATAAACTTGTACAAAATGAATCAAACTTTATCAACAACCTCTATTGATTAAGATCTAATTTCTACAACAAATAGGACTATTATGATAGTCATTACAAGAAAAAAAACAACAAATACAATTCTACAAAAATAATACTAAAATGAATAATTGAACCTTCTTGCAAATCCTTAAAGATCTAATGCACTCCCTAAGTGAGAATACCCTCAAGAACCAAATTTTTTTCGTTATTTTGTTCCAATAATCAATGGGCTTTTCATCCACAAAATATCAATTGAATACAAAGTGCCCAAAAGATAACATAACATAACATGGATCCTTATGATTGAAATTTTTTCCTAGAGTTGTATGCTACCTAGCCAAAATATCAAACTAGTCGGCCTAGACCCAAATTGGTGCCAAGGCCTAAATTTGAATTCTACAAGCTACATCTCAAGTTGGTATTACAAGCCTTATAAAATTCTCCAATAGGATGTTTGGATTTTCTACTTCCTTCCAAATTAGCATGGCTTAGGTGATAGCTTTGACCTTTGATACTTGATTTTTTAATTTACTCCATTCTTTTTCTCTAATATGGTTCAAATGGTATCCCCAAACCTTGACCCTCTACATCCCTATGATATGTATTGGGAAGAAATTCCAATCCCCAATCTTTGAAAATTCTCTGACATGGGTCAAGGCATAGCCCTAATGTTTGATCTCTAACATCTCCCTAGCATGAGTCAAGAGGTAATCTTGACCCCTAATCTTTGGTGTCTCCCTAAGAAAGAAGTATTTCAACTGATTGTAAACAACCTCAATCCTCAACCTTTGATAGATCCTTGGCATAATTTATGTAAAAAATTTGATCCTCAACCTCTGATAGATCCTTGGCATAATTTATATAACAACTTTGATCCTCAACCCCTTAACATTGTTTATTGCTTGAGAAAAAAATATATCTTCTTATTTCGAAAAAGGACATGAAATTCTACTATTCAACTCAAGATATCTAGTGAAATGGGTGGGAATCAACAAAATTTGAATTTGAAATTAAAAAGTTTAGGGGTCAAATCCATTGGAGTGGAATCAATACCATGCTTTTATGATTGAACTAGGACAAAAAGATGCCAAAATGAAGGTAGAAATAGATTATTCATGATAATTGCATGGATAAGTGTAATAAATGATACTAGAACAAAAACATCAATAAACTACTAAAAACTGCTTATAAATGACTAAACTTGGCCATGTGACCATTAGTAGTTTATTGCCAATCATTTATAATGTGACCAAATTGATGACTAAACCAGTTTTAGTCATTTATTGGTTTTTTCTTTTTAATCGATTTGGTAGTATATTTAGTCATTGATTGATGTAATTTTCTCACTTATTGAGTCATTTTTTATTCATTGATATATTTAGTCGTTGATTTAGTCATTGATTATTGTAATCTAGTCACTTATTTAGTCATTTTTATTCATCGATTTCTATCCATTGGTAGTGTATCTAGTCATTTATTTTAATCATCATTTTGATCAATTTGGTAGTATATTTAGTCATTTTTATGTCACAGGTCATATATTTAGTCATATTTATTCATTGTTCATTCATTTTTATCAATTGGTAGTTCATTTAGTCATATTTATTCACTATTCACTAATTTCTATCAATTGGTAGTATATTTAGTCATTTTTATTTCATAGGTCATATATTTAGTCATATTTATTCATTTTTTATTGATTTTTATCAATTGGTAGTATAATCAGTCAATTTAATTATTAATTTTAACATTGAAAAATGTATCCTTGGACATTTTCACACTCATTTGGGTCTTTCTTGTAGATTTTGGCCTAGTTTTTCCTAGATTTAATGTTGTAATGTGGCCAACACATTCACATTAGGTCTTGAACTCTTGTAAATTGATAAAAACTTTGCGATGTCTTATAAAGGTGTTGTGAAGTGTTGTAACACACTTTCACACTTTTATCTAAGAACCTTTCTAATATGTTTCACCTAAATAACCTCTTTTTATCACCTACCAAGCCTTATTTCAAAGTGTTTTAAAGTGTTGTAACAAACTCTCACACTTTTTTAGGCTTGTCATCAATAATTACACCTTTCTTATGCTTCAATTGGTCCCATTTTACATTGACAGGCCTTTATTTAAGTGTCTTTTTGAGAATAAACCTAATAAACATCATTTAATATTATTTAATCCTTAAAACCCACTTAAAATTCCTAAGTGGGACCAATTCACCACAAGGGGTGACTTAGTCCCATTTGGCTCAAAAATCAAAATAAGTTCAAATTTTTGGTGGGTTTTTATTCTCTAAGACCTAAGGTCGACCAGTGATGAGGTACTTTAAGGAATTAGGGCATAATTGTGTATAAATACAAGGTTTTCTTCTCATTTTTGATCTCTAGAGATCTAGAAGCCCTTATTTAATCTCTCCTCTCTTCATTCATCATTCTTCTCAAGCAAGCTAGGGTTTTGGCATTCTAAGTCATCAAGAAGCATTCAAGGGAAGATTCTTCAACCATTGCTACAAAAATTCAAGAACAATCATCATGGAAAGTTTCTAATCCTATTACTTCATGTTCATAATTCATTATCTTATTTCATCATTTTGGTTTAATTACCTAAAAGGGGTTTGACCAAGGCAAACTCCCATGCCCTAACATTTTACATTTCTCTTTCTCTCTTTATGTGTAAAAATTTAGGCATCTTGAAGTCTTGGAAACCATGGAAGAATACGTTTCAAATTTTTTGAAGACATCTGCTTGTTTGCAAGGAAAAAATATCCACAAAAATTCAATTATAGTGTCAAAAATCAGAGTTTCAAATACAAATACTTGAGGGAGTAGAAAGTACAAACTAAGAGCTTTCGTTTCCACTTTCAGATTTTTAGAAAAGGTGAAGAGGACTAAGTCACCATAAATGGTGACTTATTCCCATTGTACATGTATTTCAAATATTTTTGTAGATTTAGATACCCATTTGGCTGAAACGAGCTCCGGTGCAGTTTTCCAAATCTGGGACTAAGTCGCCCAAAATGGCGAATTAGTCCTAGTAGGCCAAAATCCTAGGATCAACAACATTTCCAGACTCCATTCCAACCTTTACAAGTTTCTAGGTGAATCTCTCCAGTTTCATTCATTTTTGTTACAACTTACTTTCATTCTTAGTTCATTTTGCATATCATGATGTGTTTTCAAACAAAGTACATTTTCTAGATTTTGAACTAGTAGTTGATCTCTTTTATCAATTATTTGCATCTAAGGAATTCTATTAAGACATATTTCAATCATATTTTCATTAGTCTTGAGTGAACCCATAGATCTTTTGTGGGATACCTTTCTCCTTTTAGGTGCAAAACCCTAAAAGTGCAAGGGAGCTCTTCCCCCAAAAATCTACAGTTTATCAATTAACGTCAATTAGTAGTATATTTAGTCATTTTAATTGACTGATACTTGGGATTTAAATGTAAAATGCATAAATACACATCAATCATCAATTGCACACAATAAGACAACCATTAAGGAGAAAGCGGTGAACTTTATTAATAAAAGAAAGGTGTTCTAGTTATAGCTTAGAAATAGAGTAAATTACAATTTTTATTTTTAGTCACAAGACTGAAAATTTGAGTTACAATATTGCACAGAAATGATTGCAAGAAATAAACTTCTCCAAAAATCTTCTGCAATGATGGAAACACATGCTTGGAGCCCTTCAATGCAATAACATGCCCTTTTCATCTCTTAAAACTTCTACAATGTGGGCAATCTTCCTGGAGAAAGTTGTAACATGTAGAATCAAAGAAGGAGAGTGTTTATCATGTCCCATATATGAAGCTCTCTCCTTCAATGCAGTCAACAATAACCCAACTAGAATATTTCCTCCTTTATATGCAATGTGCCATCTGATATGAGCAACAGGGTATGCCTTTTCCGCCATGAATGAAGTTCTGCCTCAATAAAACCAACAAAATTACTATTAGTCTCAATTTAGAAAGAATAAAAGTGAATTGTATATTGCAAGTTTACAAAAGTAAGTCCAAACATAGTAGAAAGATAAATCAATTAAAAAAAATTAGGAAATTATCACATCCACAAACATGAGAGAGCTATGCAAAATTGGAGAAATTGGCTTGGCAAATGAAGGTAGTAGGGTATTTCTAGATTCAATTCTTTTACTTAATGATATGGAATAGACGAAAAAAGAATCATTTATCTATCACCATAGTGAATTTTTAGTAATTGCATTTGGTTTGTTAAACATGGCCCCTGGTGCAACTATTAGGCAGGGACTAAAATATTCAAAATCATAGTTGCTGACACTTACCAAATTTTATACCCCGGGAAGGTTTCCTCTTTTAGCAAGATTCACATCAAGCTCAAGGAGAAAGGAAACAAGCACATTTGTTAATACATGGAAAATTTTAAATTGAAAGAAAAACAGCTTCAATCAAATACATATATAAGGATATAAATAACCACCTGTCCACTAACAAAAGGAATAATTGTAGCTTCATTGATAGTTGCAAGAAACACTTGTGCCCTCTGATTGACAACAAAGAACCCACCAATTGTAGTTGCTTCAGATGTTAAAAAGATTGGATTGGGACTAATCTGATTCCTATTAATTATTGTTGTTGTTTCTAAATCATAAAAAAAAAAAAGTCTCAACTTTGTAATGATATATATCAGAATATACTTGTGTGATATATGTTCAAACTAGAGAATCATGTTAGGAGACCAATATCTCAATTTGTCCCTACAAAATAGTCATTAGAAAATAATTTTCATGTACAAAATTCAATCAATGAAAATCTTATTTGCATTGATACTAGAAAATCATCTGCAAAATCCGGTGGGAAAAATAGATGCATGTTTCTTTGTGAACCTTGGGTTACCTAATTTGATTCAAAAAACACAAAATTACAACTCAAATATTCACTTTCCACTTTCTTTACTAGTGCAATACAAAATAGAAAAATGCCAGATATAGCTAAAATATAAGCATTGTCCTTCACTCTCTTTGAATATCCACACTTCAAATAATAAAAAGCATCAAACATAATTATAATAGAGAAGGAAAACAATATAGAAAAAACTAAAATGTTGTCATATAAAGGTATCATACACATTAGCTTCGAGAATGAAATAGACAACCACAAGTGCAATTGTGCAGCTATGATAAATATCTCATTTGTAGGAATATTTAATGGCCAAAAATATAAGCATACAATACAAAGCTCCTATTAGGTTTTAAGCATGAAATATAAGTAATTTTTCCTACTACCATGGAAAAAATAAAATTCAGGTCGAGAGTATAAGAAAAAACTAAGAAACTGGGTTGAAATATATTTCAAAATACGCTCAAAATATAAAACTATTCTGCAAGACAACTTAGAGTACATGTTTCTAAGAGTAAAACAAAAAAAAATCCATAATCAAACTCATTTGAAAGAGTTGCAACAAAGTGTTAATGCCCTTTCATATAATTGATAATCCCAGCAACACTGCATGTGGATCATATATGAATATAGGTTGAGTATTCTAGAAACATTGCTTTTTTAGTTGGATCCTAGAAATGATGCAACTTATGTTCATCTCTAAAACATCTATGTAGAAGTGGGTAGGTGTGGTGAGGTTCAAATAGTAAGGATATTCATGAAAGATAAGATGAATTAAAAATATAGGTCTGCATGTAGCTGGATTGAAGGTCATAAAATGGTATATTCTTTTTTGTGTAGGAGATAGATCACATCCACAAACATGGAAGAGCTATGCAAAATTGGAGAAATTGGCTTGGAAAATGAATACAATAGGGTATTTCCAGATTCAAGACTTTTACTTAATGTTGTGGAATCAAAGTCATTTTCTTGTCTTTAGCATTCACACTTTTGCAATCCCACCATGAAAACTAGGCATGCACAAGACAATTATAAGCAAGGCTCTACAACTATCAAATATATACTTACAAGAAACTAGTGATATTGGTGCATGAACAAGAATCATATGTAACCAAATAAGGAAATCTCATATGAAATGGAAAAAGGGATAACTTAAAAGCACTTTAAATCATGAAAATCTTGGTTCAAGCATATATATCTACACCAAAACATGACAACAATTCATAATTTGAAAAGATCAAGAAAGCTCATGGATACAGTTACTCATGTATAGTGACACTTGTTGTTAGATCATGCACAAATGATATTCATAGGGTATGATGTTTATCTACTATTCATAGGAGATTTCCTACATGAGAAATATTTGGCTTCACACTTTAGGAGACTGTGCATATTTTGATTGTAAAGAATTGCCAAATGTTTTAAAAGAGGCGTCTCTTAAAGCTATTAAAATGCATTGTAAGAGCAGATAGATAAATGAGAAGATCAACATGACAATTTTCAATCATGCATGATAGTGAATTAAACAAAAGACATCACAATGGAATACTAGATAGGGAGCGACTCAATGATTGACAATCAAAATCCACATGGCATGAACACTAGGATGGAGGTACATAACAGAACCACCAAAAATGGATATGTCTAAAAATGGAAAGAGGATTCCCCTTACTAGGCCCTTCGGGTTTTTCACCTAGGAGCACTTGGTGTAGGAATGGCTCTCTTTCCACTTTGGTGATATGAAATTTTTGGTGGTTGCATTCAAAGGAAGGATGGGCTGATTAGGGGTGTGTTGTGTGTGATAAGTGTGGCTGAATGACACTAATGCTAACTAAGGAATGTAATTGAAAGAAAATGTAAACTAAATGCAAGCTAAACTATATGACCTAAATGTATGTAATATGGAAATAAAATAGAAAGTTCAAATATTGTGCACCTAGGAATTGAGGATTGTAGATGAGAAGCCCTAGAATGTTCTCAAAACTATTTGAAATGTGCACAAGGACACTTACACTAGAATGGGCAACCTAGTCCTTCTGTCGGGAAATTTTTTGAGATTAGGTTTTGGGGAAAAGGGTACCTAGAAATGCCAAAACCCCTTTTCAAGCCCGGTATAGGGACAAGGTCGCTAATGATGGCAACCTAGTCCTCTTGTACTTTCAAATTATTTAGGGTTTGATTATGTGGGTCCTAGCTTGTAATTTCCTTCTCTGCAATAGCTTGTGTCTAGATCTCCATAAAATGGCCTGCAACTTTTCCTTTTGCTCCTCCTAGGGTTTGATGTCTTGATGTGGCTTGAATGGAATGATTGTACTTTTCCCAACACTTTGAACCTTGCTAAATTTGAACACAACCTGAAAAAACACATGCAAAGACAAAGAGAATGTTTGGGTTAGGAAATAGGGGTTTGCCTAAGTCAAATCCCTTTGATGGTAACTCAAACCCAAATGAGAAAGAATGAAAGGAAAGGATTCTCGAATGATAAAACAATGTAAATTCTCACCAAATCATTTAATTGTTGAATTATGCAACATGCAAGAACTGGATGCAATGGAGGTTGCTTGTGATGCCCTTGTGCTTGATTGCTTGCTTTGGAAGCTTGACTGCAAGAGTGATTGTGAAGATGAAAAAATGATGTAAAGGGGCGGGGGGGGAATGAAGGTGAAAAACCTTATTTATACAAGATATGCCCTAATTTCCTAAAAATGTCACATGATAGGCCAACACTAGGGTTTTCGAGGAAAATTCTCTTTACGTTTTTTATTTTATTTTGAATTTTAAGCCAAAAGGGACTAGGTCGCCCAAGGTGGCAACCTAGTCCACTTGGCAAAATTCAAGTGGTGGTCAGCAATGAAATGGTGATTAATAATGTTTGTTAGGTTTTCCTCTCGAAACATACTTAAGATAGGCCTAAAAGTACATTAAGGGGATAAATTAACATAAGAAAAGGGTTAAATTAGTGATGAAAAGCCTAGGAAAATGTGAAAATACATTACAAAACCTTACGACACTTTGGAACACGGCTTGGAAAGGGGTGAAAGGGGGTTATTTAGGTGAATTATGTTGAAAAGTTCTTATAAAAGTGGTAAGATGTGTTACAACACTTCACAACACCTTTCTAAAACATCGTTAGATTGTTGTTGATTTGCAAGCATTCAATACAAAGCCAAGGAAAAACAAGGCCAAAATGAGTGAAAAAGTGTCAAAGGCTACACTTTTTGGTGACACATTTAGCACCCACTTTAGTGAGAGGATGAACTTGCTTCAAACTCACACTAAAGTAGCTAAGTCATGCATGTTGAGCAGGATCCAATGTATTCATGCTAGTAAGTTGAGATGGCTATGATCAAGAGGGATGATCAATCCCCTCACTGGTAGATTTTGATCCAATTTCTGATGAACGGTCATCGGAATTCTGATGACCGTTCATCAAAAAAATTTCGTCAAAAAATCGACAAAATTTTAAACGTCGATTTTTTGACCCTGTGGACAACCCTAGGTCGGAAAATCGACGTTTCAAACGTCGTCAATTTTTCGATGAACGACCGTCAAAATTCCGATGAACTTTTGTCGGAAATTGGGTCAAAATGTATCAGTGCCTAGGATCAAGATCCCATGGCCAACCCAACATAAGCGCACAAGATCACACAAGGATTGATTTGAAATCATGGAGAGAGAGAAAGAGGTCGGATCAAGCTTTGATCATTTGTCCAACTAGTTGTGGATTAGATCTAGGTTGTTTGTCCGAAAGGAAAGGGGTGTACTCACTCTGGGCCAACAATACTTTCGGTTGTCCATCGAGTTAGAATTATGAAAATGAGGTGAGAATCACACACATGGTTGGTATGCAGTCACAAACAAAAAGGTGGCTATGGGGAAAGTCATGCCACTAGTTGGGCTTCCTGCTCAACCATACCAAAGTTATACCTCCTGATAACTTTGATAAGGCACCACAAAAGATAAGGGTGTGGTTCATGAGACAAGCAAACCCTTCGATACCTAGAAATCATGAACAAATGCATGATGGAACCATACTCATGTAAGTTGTGTTATGCAAGGTGGCCATGTATGCAAGGATGCAAAAGTATAAAATGAAAAAATGCACAAATGTAAAATGCAGAAAGAGTGTTCCAAGGAGTCTTGTTTAGTTCATATGAGGTCTTTGACTTAGGCAATAGTATGTATAATGTCTCCAAAAGAGGGTCGATCAAAGGATAGAAGATTCACAACTTAGGGGATGCAGTACGTCGCATCAAGGCACTAAGAGGAATTTAATATGATAAGATAAGTCACACTTATGAAGGATGTTACACTGTATGTCATCCACAAAGTGATAAAACACATCATGTGGAGTGACAAGGCTGAACTTAGGAACCAAGGGAAAAGAAAATAAAATGCAAATACAAAATAAATAATGCCAATATATGCCCCCACTTTAAAGGAATTGCTACACACTGTCTTGTGAGCAATTGCTTTAAAGTAGAGAAAGGAAAAATGCAAAAAGGAAGAAAATGACATGGGAGCCTACTTGAAAAGCCCTATTTCAAGTGATTGGTGTCCAAGAAAGGTTGCATCATGCGAAGGAAGAAGAAAAATAAAGGGAAAGGGGTTTCCCCCAAAATGAAAAAAACCAAACACATAAGGGATCTATGGATTTTGGATCAGTATGTTCATTGTTGCAATGTTTATGGAGAGAGCGCAAAACTATCATCATTCCCTCAAATACATAGAATGAGATGAAGACACAAAGAGAGTGAAAGCAAATGAAAAGAGAGAGTCAATTTGGGTCAACATGGAAGATACATGGGATGTCTCGATGCTTTGCATCATCCCCAAAAGGACAAAAAAAGGAAAAATGGAAAAGACAAAGAAAAAGAGCCTTTTTGAGTCAACATGAAGGAGACATTGTAGTCTCAATGCCTTGCATCATCCCCAAATGGAAGGAAAAAAGGAAACAAAAAGGAAAAGAGGGGTTCATTTGGGTCAACATGAAGGAGACATTGCAGTCTCAATGCCTTACATCATCTCCAAATGGAAGGAAAAAAGGAATCAAAAAGGAAAAGAGTTCATTTGGGTCAAAATGAAAGAGACATTATGGTCTCAATGCCTTGCATCATCCACAAATGGAAAGAAAAAAGAAAACCAAAAAGCAGACAGATTTCACAACATAGAGAAGAATGGAGATACATATAAAATAATGTCACCAAGAGTGAGAAACATCAAACAAGACAAGGGACATACAACATGCAAAGAAACACACAACTAGTAAAGAAAGTGCAAGTCAACCATTAAGCAAGGCATCCACGTCCCAATCTCAGTTGGTATAAGTGGGAGGTGTACAACAAAGCTAAGGGATAAGGGAAAATGTGTTACTAGGACAAGGCTAACAACCTCTTGCCCCCACTAGGTGTAGGGCTAGAGTGAGCCAAGATAGGTGATGGGAAAGAGTATGTAATAGTGAGAATTGTATATTCTACAACTATTACATGAAAAGGGTGTATGGGAGGAGTTTATGGTGTGAGGGGAAGCAATTATCACCAATGAAGTGATACTTACTCAGTATCTCTCGTAGATGACAAAATTCATCACTTCGATGACCAAGGACATGATGGTAAGCACAATGTGGTACATTAGCCTCTTTAGGGTAAATCACCAACCAATTGTGATGTGGTAATTTAATGAGTCCTTTATTTAGAAGGATTTGTAATTTCCTCTCACATTCAAGAGGTGGTCGAAGAGGGAATTTTAGTTTTTGTGATTTGTACGACCTCTTGTGACTGCTAGATTCTCCAACTTCAAAAGAGGAGACTAGGGCAGGAGGGTTGGAGATGATCTTAGGATTGTTTGTTTTATTATTAGGAGATGGTGGGCATTCTTGAGGGAGGAGAACATTCAAATCAAGAGGGGAATCGAAGAACACTATGCCATCATCACAAAGCCCTAGAGATTCTTTAGGAGGCCAAGGGTGAGGAGGAGGATCGTGATAGCTTATTCTTATTGTATGTTCATCAGGTAAAAATTGTTCATAAAACTTTTGTATGTCATGTTCCTTTGTTATATGATGGTCCAAACATTCATTGAGGAATCGGTTCATGCTAGCATCATCATCACCAATGATGTCAAGTTCCTAAGGAGGACACTCATTTGGATTTGATTGAGTAGGGGTAGGTTCAAGTTCATTAGGATCAATGGAAAAGGTGTAGCTCGACATATCCATTAAGGATGTGAGGAACATCCAAAACTTCTTGAAAGACAACCATAATCAAAGAAAGCAAGTGACAAGGAATTGACTAAAATAGAAAACATGGAAACAGGAACATAACGGAAATTGTGAAAAGCAGAAATGAAAATAATGTGTTGAAAGTGACAGAAAGGACTATGCAAAATATGTAGGAGTACTAGGTCGCCCAATGTGGTGATTTAGTCCTAACAGAGATTTTTTGACAATTTTTGAAAGTTTTGTTTTCTTTTTCTAATTGTTATGATTTTTTAGTGCAAGAACAAAATGAAAATGAATATTTTTTGTGTTTTTTTAGTTAAAATGCAATACAAAGTGAAATCTATTATGAAATTTTACACTAATGCACTTTTTATGAATCTTAGGATGCAAACAGTGCAAAATTTTAATGCAATGCAAGCTATTTCCTAAGATGAAATGCAAAATCAGATGGTTAACAAGTGGTCTATGATCGGGTTCACCAAAAAGAACTACGAAAAATGGATATATCTAACAAGGGAAAGAGGATTCCACTTACTAAGCCCCTAGGGTTTTTCACCTAGGAGCACTTGGTGTAGGAATGGCACTCTTTCCACTTTGGTGATATGACACTTTTGGCGATTGCATTCAAAGGAAGGATGGGCTGATTAGGGTTGTGTTGTGTGTGAGAATTGTGGCTGAATGAAAATAATTCTAACTAAGGAATGTAAATGAAAGAAAATGTAAACTAAATGCAAGCTAAACTATATGACCTAAATGTATGTAATCTAGAAATAAACTAGAAATTTGAGAGATTGTGCATCTAAGAATGGAGAGTTGTAGATGAGAAGCCCCGAAATGTTCTGGAAACTATCTAAAATGTGCATAGGGACAATTATGCTAGAATAGGAGACCTAGTCCTTATGTCAGGAAATTCTGTCGGATAGGGTTTTGGGGAAAAGGGTACCCAAAAATGCCAAAACCCCTTTGCAGGCCCGATACAGGGACAAGGTTGCCAATGATGGTGACCTAGTCCTCCTGGTACTTTCAAAATATTTAGGGTTTGATTTTTTGGGTCCCAACTTGTACTTTCCTTCTTTGCAGCAGCCCCTGTCCAGATCTCCAAAAAATGGCTTGCAACTTGTCCTTTTGTTCCTCATAGGGTTTGATGTCTTGATGTGACTTGAATGGAATGACTGGACTTTTCCCAACACTTTGAACTTTTCTAAATATGAGTACAACTTGTAAAAAACATGCAAATAGAAAGAGAATGTTGGGGTTAGAAAATAGAGGTTTGCCTAAGTCAAACCCCTTTGATGGTAACTCAAACCCAAATGAGAAACAATGAAAGGAAAGGA
The DNA here is from genome assembly GCA_007115665.2 of Sequoiadendron giganteum. Classification (NCBI taxonomy): domain Eukaryota; kingdom Viridiplantae; phylum Streptophyta; class Pinopsida; order Cupressales; family Cupressaceae; genus Sequoiadendron; species Sequoiadendron giganteum. The sequence goes on along the minus strand of CM021103.1, from coordinate 73,229,522 downwards.
TGCTTGAATGATAAAACAATGTAAATGCTCACCAAATCCTTTACTTGTTGAAGTCTGCAACATGAAAGAACCAACTCCAATGGAGGTTTTTTGCGATGCCCTTGTGCTTGATTTCTTGATTTGAAAGCTTGAGTGCAAGAGTGATTGTGAAGATGCAAAAATGATGTAAAGTGGGGGGAAATGAAGGTGAAAACCCTTATTTATACAAGATATGCCATAATTTCCTGAAAATCTCACATGATAGGCTATCACTGGGGGTTTGGAGGCAAATTCCCGGTAGGTTTTTAATTTAATTTTGAATTTTAAGTCAAAAGGGACTAGGTTGCCCAAGGTGGCGACCTAGTCCACTTGGGAAAATTCAAGTGGTGGTTGAGAATGAAATGGTGATTAATAATGTTTATTAGGTTTTCCTCTTGAAACATACTTAAGTCGGGCCTAAAATTACATTAAGGGGACAAATTAACATAAGAAAAGGGTTAAATTAGTGATGACAAGCCTAGGAAATTGTGAAAATGCATTACAACACCTTACAACACTTTGGCACAAGGCTTGGAAAGGGGTAAGAGGGGGTTATTTAGGTGAATTATTTTGAAAGGGTATTATAAAAGTGGGAAGATGTGTTACAACACTTCACAAAACCTTTATAAAACACTGTTAGATTGTTGTTGATTTGCAAGCATTCAAGACTGAACCAAGGCAAAACAAGGCCAAAATCCAAGGGAAAAAGCCAAAATGAGTGAAAAAGTGTCAAAGGCTACACTTTTTGGCGACACAATAACAAAGGAGGGGCTGATCATTGGAAGATAATCCCATGAATATAGGACAATGTTTTCATGATGGGGTAGAGGTGTTAGGTTTGTAAAAATAAATCCATCAGAGTCATGACAATTATGAAACAATCTCTTTTACATAAATCTAGGATAATTAAGTAAATGCAAACAATTGCAAGAGAAATTGTTCTAAGAAATGTGAACCATTTCCATCATTTTAAACAAGTTCAATGTTCTTATGGAAAATATTGATGGTGCTAAATGAAAAAATCTAAAAAAAAAGCCTGCACTATAATAATGTGCATTACATCAAATATCCAGTAATAACGAATGGACATCCATCAAAGCATAACAGTAGGGACTTTATTGTCATCTGTTGTAGTTACAAGTGCCCTATTAGACATACATGAAAATGTGGAAGAATAGATAAGGAAAGCAAACTATTTCCAAAAATTCCTCAAAGAAATTTGATATCATTGATACCCACTCTCCCGCAGGCACTTCAAGTCATGCCTGTGGTGATGTGGGGCTTTCCCACATCACCGCAGGAATAACTTGAAGTGCTTGTGGGAGAGCAGGTTTTCTTCTTGGTTGGAAGGACTAGGTCAACTCAACCTAACTTCCTACCGAGGGTTTAGGATGACACAAACTAACAACCTTCCCATTAGTCTATATGGATGAAGTGACTCATCCAACCAAACTTAGTAGTATTAGCCATCTGACGGAATATTGTATTGTTTGGTTCTTTGATTAGTCAGCCTAGCAAAAGGACTGTGGGTGAGTAGGAAATTTTCTCAGCCTAGCAGAAGGACCATCCTTTTTTCTCGAATCATCCTTTCTAGAGCACACCCCTGAGCTAAACTATCTAGATTCTGAGGGTGCTCTTTCTTGAACTGCCTTCTAGTTCACCCTGGAGGTTTATTAGTCTAGAAAGACAATGAAATGTAAGAAATTGAGGGAGGGAGTAGACAAATATGGGAGGGTTAAACCTGAGAAATGGTCTTTCTCTTCTTTCTTATCAGTGGGGAGGTCACATATTAATGTTACTATTGGATGGTCTGAAACTAACCCTCGGTCTATTTGAATTTTCTAGATACCTACTCTCCCACATGCACTTCAATCATGCCTACGGTGATACATAAATCCCTGCATCACCATAGGCATGACTTTAAGTGCCTACGGGAGAGTGGGTATCCATGATATCATAAAATTGAACTCAACCAATAGGTGTAAAACTAGATTCACTAATATTTGCTACAATCCTTATGCATGCATTTTTGAACATCCATCAAAGCATCATGCATGGAGGATTTTTTTCAAATGTGGTAGTGTTGACTACCCTGATAGCCATGTATGTGAAATGTGGAAGTATAGAGAAGGTAAGAACAATGTTTGACATAATGCATCAAAGAAATATGGTCTCACTGAATACCATGATTACAGGATATGCGCAAAAGGGGTTTGTTGAAATGAAAATAAAAAATTTCAAGAAAATAAATTCGACAGATATTGAGCCAAGTTCCACAACTTTGGCCTACACAAATTTTAGAAGCTCTAGAACAAGGTTTAGACATCCATCAAAGTATAGAACCAAGGAAATTTTTAGTAGATGTTATCATTGCAAGTGCTCCAATCGACATGTATATGAAATATAAATGCATTGAAAAATTAAATGCACTATTTGATAAATGCCTAAAAGAAATGTGATCTTATGACCGCCATGATCACAAAATTATGCACCAAATGGATTTAATTATGGAGCTTTATAAACTCTCAAAAAAATATAATTTGTAGATGTAAAGTTTCACTTCACAATTTTCACCAACATCCTCCAATCTACACCAACTTTGTATCCATATAATGTGGAACTACTTATATCATCTTTAAAATTGGAAGATGCTTCAAGAAATCCTAATTTTCTTAAAAAACTACTATTGATTTTACAAGATGGAGATGATTTCAATTTTCCAGTGTGTCTATCACAACCAATGGAGACAATTATAACTATTTTCTCACATGTATTTTGCAAGTCTAAAATTTGCAAGAGTAGGTATAAAATTAACTACTACTTCTAAAGATCAAACAATGGCTCGGGTATGTAGAATTGGGTAAAAAAGATCTATTAGAGTGTGCAGACTAGTTGTGAAGGATATTGTTAAGGAAAGCATATTAGAAATGCAAGAGATGAAAGGGAATCTAGCAAGTTATTCATTCAATGAGTAATGAAGAGGAGCATTCTATAATATAATGCTCATAAGTCTATCTTCATGAAAGTTTAAAAAACTCCTTTGACACTAACTTCATTCCTTTATGTATTTCTACCTTACTCCTTGACTCTCTTGATCTTCCCTTTTCACTAATTACACTAACTTTCACTGCTATCCACCTACAACATTGTCTTCATCAATTTGGTTGTCCTTTCTTGGTAGCTTTGATGGAGTGACGAGTATGGATGAAATTTAAATATTGATTTTAGAGGCTTTAAAACCCATGCTAACTACCTAATGACTTTCCTTTCATCCTTCTTCATTTCCCATGTTTTTTCTTATCAATATTCTCATAATTTTTCATGAAACTAGCCTTAGTCATTAACATTCCTTGATTGGTGACTATCACCTTCAAAATGGACAATCATTCTTCATCGCTATCTTTAGGTTTCACAGGTAGCTACCAAGGAATGAGATACAATCATAAATGTCTACCATACATTAGGTCACAAAGAACATAAATCATAGATATAAATTATTGTCATGAAGTCTTCATCCAAGGTCATAACCCATTGTCAAGGTCTCGCAATCCAAGGAGCTCATTGTAGGTCTCACAAGTATAGTCTTGTGTCTATCAACAAGGTCAATACAGTCATATGAATGTCATACAATCTGCTCACAATGAATTTTATTTTCATACATTAAATTTCATGTAATTACTTGATTTGACTGCCTTACATTTCATAGTCATACAAGCACTTACCATGCATTTCACCGAACATGAATATTCAAGTCATACAATCTAAGGTCATAGTTATAAATTATTAATTGAGTACACATTCTCAATCATAAATACTTATTGAGCATACACAATCATAAGGAATTATTGTTGATTGACCATATAATCTATTAATGACTCATTGAGCATAAACTACAGAGACATCAGATAGTAATTAAGGATAAACTAGTCATAAAAAATTCATTGAAGATACACCACAGTAATTAAGACTTCATTGCACACTCCATGGTCATTAAGCCTTCATTGAGCCCAAACCACAACCATGGTCCTTGAGACATTGACTTCCATAAACTTGGCAGTCATAATGATATTGACTATGATGAACTTGACATTCAAAATCGCATTAATTGTCATGAAATTCATAATTAGAAATTTAATTGTGCTTAACTACTGTGGACATGAAAATCTGCATATGGTTAGTAGAATGACAAAACAACATAAACAGAAATTTAAATCCCTATGGAATAATACTCCATGATTCAAATGCAACCAAACAACAAAGTTAAACAAAGCATGTAAACCATGAAATATTCCTATCCCATATTGGATTGGTGCAACTTAGTTGTGTAGAAAGCTGCCCTTTCCCAATCCATGATAAGCAAGATGCCAAGATGATGAACAAGATTGATTCTCAAGTGAAGAGAATAACCTTGCAATGAGAATGAGTTGTTGCTAAGCAAATGGTGTTGTGATGAGCAAGATTGATTCTCAAATGAAGAGAGTAACCTTGCAATGAGTAAGTGTTGTTTTGTTGTGTTGTAGATGATTTGTGTTGAAATGCTTTGCATTTTATAGATTCAAGATTAGGAAGAGTGATAGATTTGGATGAATGTGGGATCATTCATGAGCCATTGACAAGATGCCACTTGTCAAAGTGTGAGAGGGTGAGGAATGTGCAAGTCTTGGCCAATGTGTCAATTTCAAATTTGAATTTGAATGACTTGACATGTTTTGGGGGGATGAAAGGTGCAATAAATGCCATGTTGACTTGTGCAAATAGCATTTAAAACCTTGTTGGAAGGGACAAGTCCCTTTTGGGGGGAAGATTCAAATTGGAAGAATATTCCATTTTGATTCCATTTTGAATGTAATTAGAGGAAATAATAAATCAAATAAATGATTTATTGGTGCAAGTGGGTGGGTTAGTTAGGAGTTTGGATTTGACTCTAGTTGAGTCAAAATCTAGAGAATGGTAATTATGATTAGAAGTTAATTAAATTTAGATTAATTAACTTGAGGAGTTTTAGGGATTTGACATTTGATTAAATCAGTTTGATTTATTAAATCAAATAAGAAGAACTTTAAGAACTTAATTAAATAATTTAATTTATTTAATTAAGTCAGATGAACCTTAGGGAATTAATCAATAAATATTTTAATTGATTAATAGAAGAAATGACTGTTAATTATAGCAGGATGCATGATGCATGATGTCAGTTTTGCATGTCTACAACTACTGATCACTGTCACCTCAAACATCCATTGAGATTACAAAGCATTTCCCTAAGTATTTCTCACAGACATTAATATTTATCACAAGCAAGGTCTTGATTTTTAGTCTTTGATGAATTCTTATTCACACTTCCAATGCCACTTATCCCCATTTCCCCATGATATCCATCAAGAGTATTACTATTATCAACCATGCTAAATAAAACCATTAATGGGAGCTTCAATCATTGTTTTTTGACTTATTCATACTTAGTTCATCTTGTTCTGCATGTTGATGTGGTCACTTATATTTGTGGAAATTACAACAATGATGATAATGTCCAATGTAATATTTTATAGAGTCTCTTCAGCACTCCATTCAAGCAAAATAAATGAGAGCAATAATGCTACAAAGGAAAGAAATTAAAATGGCTACTTCACGAAAGATGGAAATGAGTAGAAAACGTATTCATCTAAGGCTAAAATTGAAAATTCATATACTTTTCCAATGCTTATGACTCAACTCCCATGATGGGATATATATACAATCTCTCTAATAATAAAATTGGTGAGCTCAAGTGATGAAATTATGCCATTCCTTAATGCAAGCTCCAGATGATATATCCAGCCTTAAACATCTCTAAATATGGGGAAGCAAGTGAAAACTCTAAACTCTATTCCATCAATTATAATTTGTCAAACTCAAATGTGATAACCTTTTGCGATCATCCTCCATGAGTATGTCAAAAGTGAATGCTCTTGAAAAAGGTATGCTAGATCCATAAAAATGTTATTGGCAACCATGACATTGACAAAACATGGGATGGAAGTTTCCAAGACAAGTGAGAATAAGAAATGCCTTATCAAAATTTCACACACCCAATAACAATGACTGGTTCGAATAGTTATAAATTTATATTTGCATTTTGCATTTTGACACAGTTGTCTATCATTAAATGCCTAGAACATATGAAAAGAAAATATATGTTCAAGGTATTACAATTGACTATAGTTATGTGAGCAATGGAATGCACAATACAGTGTTATCTCCTGAAATCACAATCTAGCAATAGTGGTAATATTTTACAGAAGAAATTTAGAAAAAGCTAGAAAGAGGCTTGACCTTATCATTTTTTTGCTAAAAAAACTTCAGGAAAAACCAATCACAACTACTATAAAACATCATGCAACTCTGTTGCAAACAAAAACCTTTGATTTATTGTAATTGGAAAAACGTCTTGGTCACTGCTCTGAAATTTTACCTATTAAATGCAAAAAAAAAATCCTTTAATATAGATCCCTATGATGAAATGTGAATAGACCATACTTAATGAAAATCTAAAGATAACGCATAATGAGGTCCTAAAACCCAATATTAATTGTGTTAAAAAAATTAGTTATTTTGATGGTAAGAATTTGTTAATATAAAAGAAAAGATAAAAAACTAGAATCTTAAGCACTCACAAGATCATGCTCCCTTGTAATGCTTAATGACACTAATTATTATTAGTTGTTCATCCTAATTCTTAAATTTTATGAAATCCTTAACCTCAAAAAACTCATATTGAATCTACGAGCCATTTATAACAACATATTACAAATAAGAAAAACATGCCTAATTGCAAGATCCAATTCATGCAAGGTCAACATCACCTGCAAGAGGAAAACATTTAATTTTGGGATTTAATCTAAGTATTTGTGATATTTTAAAATGATAAGTGTATAATTGGTGCATTATCATTCATAAAACAATAATTATGTATCTGAATAAAGAATGATAGAAATTATTTATTAATGAATTGAAAAGCTCAAATATAAATGACTAAACATTACATAATAATAACATAGCATAACCCCTTGTAGATTCTTCCACAAATGGCACTCATATGATATTGTAATAATCAGGTATATAAGGTAACAAGCAAACAAATGTAAATTGGACATTTTCTTTATATTTTTTGGAGTGGTGTGGTGGAAGAACAAGATGCAAGAAGACTGGTGCCCTAAATAAAATGGGTGACATAGTGAAGTTCTCATTCCCATATGTATGCAAACATATAAACATTATTCCTATTAATTAAATATATCCATGCTCATGATTGTCCCACATTTTGACTATGATAGTGCCCTTTCATTTGGACTGTGGAGTCAAAATGTGAACTTGTTGCCTCATGGTCTCATGATCTAGGTTTTCAAAACTTCATGCTAGTTCACCACTCAATGACTCAACTCTCGTGGGTTACAAAGCTTTGATATCTCTATCATACTCATTCTTGCATTGCAACATACCATAGGGATCCAAAGGCATTTTAAAATAAAAATATGCATTATTTCAAAACCTAACCCGTGAATGGAAGAGGGAAAACTCTCAAAAATAAAACCACCATACATAATGCAATGAATGAGAAAGAACTTTTTTTTTTCTTCAAAATCACATAAATATAAAGGGGTGAAAACTTTGAGAAGGAAAAACCATGAAAAAGTGAAAGAAACGTTGCAAACCTGAAGTTTCTTCCTTTTGCAAAGTTGTGGTTTCCATAATAAATTGAGCTTCCTACTTTTCTTTGTCTTAAAAATAAATATACATGAAACTTATACCATGTTGGAGAATTCTAAGATTAAGAGAATGAAATAAACTTTCACAAGTGAAAAAAATAAGCACAATAGTATATCTATCAATATACAAATGAAGAGCGTGTGAATACAATGATCAAGCCTTGCATATATAGGAAAGGATCAAGAGGTGCAAAGGTTGGAGTGAAACTCTGACTACCCCTCCAAAGATGGAACACTTGTGAGATCACTTTATAAGTGTGTGAGAAAGTGTCAATAGATGTATCAAGTGATGATGACACATGTATCAATGGTATGAAGTGAGACAAAAGAAAAAGAAACCTAAGTAAAATTAAGCCATGAGTGTGAAAATGTCAAACTTAGAAAGGTGATTAGCTAACTAGGTAAATAATGACTTTATTAATACTAGAACACTTAAAAAATATTATTTTTCATTGTCTTATCCAAGTTTAGCCATGAATTAGTAGCCTTGGGAGATTAGAAAGGATTTTTAGTGTCCTCTGAAGAGAGAAATTATTTTCCACCTCTTGAGGTTGGTGAGACTTGCTTGTGGCTATTATTTTGGCACCATAAGGTGTGTCTCTCATGATTGTGTCATTTTTTCCATTAACAAAATGGCACTAAAAGGAGGGAAATGGTGTACTCCTATTCATTTCATATAAGGTCCAAATTTATTCTAAGTTAACCTATTATTTTAAAAATCTAATCCTTTTTTCTCCTTTAAACTTCCTATGATTCAATTCATCACATCTTCATCTCACTACAAGGTTATAAATCCACTACTTTGTTATGAGGGTAAAAGCACAATAGTGTGTCACACTTTTGGCTAAACAAAGGGTTCCGATTGAGCCATTTTTGGTCGACAAGTTTTCGATCGAGCCACTTTTGGCCAAAACCACGTGGTGGTGATTTGTCACCAACGTGGTAGCCCCCTTCTGGCCGGAAGGGTTTTGACCGTAACAGATTCGATCAGAAAGCTTCCAGACAAAAGTATTGAAAATAAAAACAAAAAAAAAGGGGCCCATTCATTTTGGCGCTTGGGCGAAAGGATTTTTGGGCGAGCAGGGTTGATCGAACACAAGGAAGGATAAACGTGAAGTTGAGCCGAACACCACCAATTTCTCAATGCGGCCTCCTAGGTTTTTGCATTACATTGTGAATGGAATTGATGTTTTGTCATTGTGAAATTTTTGGAAAATTTGGGGTTTTCAGTTTAGGGTTTCGTGATAAATGTTGCAAATTTGGGGTTTTCAGTTTGGGGTTTCATGATAAATGTTTGCATTTGTTAAAAAATGAAAAAAAAAGATCAACATTCAACCCTTAATATGTAGATTGTTTGTTCATATACATTGAACATGAACAGTGAATGTAATATAGCTCTATCTGACTAATATAGGGCCATTTCTTAAGTTTGATAACTCTGTCTAACTAAAATGGTATACAAAGAACAAAAATATTCAGAAAAATATAGAAATCCAAGTGTAAAAGCTTATACATGAAAATTGTTTGTAATGGAAAATTATGAACAAAACATGAACACAACAAAAACAAGATCGAGACCTCAACCCTCCATGCTAGAACTAATTCAAGATAGCTTTTTTATGTGAAACTCTTCTCTACACAAGTAACAACTTACAAAAACGCTTCCCTTTGAAATCAAAAGCTAATAGTGATTATATGACACTAGCCTAAAGCTAATGTTGTCTTCCAAATGGAAAACCAATGCCAATACCAATAATCCTCCATATATATGGGAAAACATATTCTCAGCATTTGACCACAATTGACAACAAAAAATAATTGCACTATTTCAACTAAAAATTCTCATAATCACAGGTAAAATATAACATGAAATGCTCAACCATAAATTTACAGAGAATTGAATTTGAGTTGTATCTTCAAAAAATTTCATGAGACTACCAAAAATAGGGGCCGGTTTTTTATACTAATGCGATTTTCCCAGTAGCAATAGAATCAATAAACTCTAACAACACCATTTTGTTATTTATCCCAAAGTTGATTGACAACATGGTAACATTTCCCTGTCATCTATTTTTATTTCCTTACACACTTGCAGTATAGTTTACTATAAGTCACAAACCATATCTGGTGCAGGAGCACCCCAAAGTCAATCATCTAGGAGGGTAATCAGAAGGTCAAGACTTAATAACTTATTCAGTTAACATATGGAAAATCCCTTCCATTCCTTGGATTTGTGCCTTAGAGGCATTTGAGAACTTTTTTTATGTTCATAAGGTCATGTTGACCATTTGCTAGATTGGGGTTTGGCTACAAAGATGTTTGTTGACCTTGTAGACCTCCCTTGGTGATAGTTTGTTTTAAAATTTTGAAAATAAGGCTTATGGAAAGCCACAATTGACCATGGAACAGTTAGGCTCGAGCTTAACTAAATCCAAAAGCCTATTTATGGTGTGCTTCGACCTATGAGAAAGGTTGGAAGTTTTGTAAAGGGAGGAATTGATGAATTCCAAGTGTGGACAGTGAGAAGAAAAAGAAAATTTTGTGTTTCCTTTGAATTTTGTGTAATCAGGAGCGATCATGGCTCCATAGTTTGTTGTAGTTGGTAGTATTTAGGGTGTGTGATCAATTTACAGGTGTGCTTGTAGTTTTTTTGTTTCCCTTTGAGTTGCTGATCTGACTGGCAACCTGTCAAGAATGGGGTTTTAGTTCCCTTTCCCACTGTACCTGGTGTACGAAATTTTGGGAATTGGGGATAGACTCCATGTTTGTAAATATGGTAGAATTAGGAGTAGGTAGGAGTCATAAAAGCACAGTGGAAGGCTTCTCCTAGGCGAGCTTGACAGTGCCCGGCTAGGAAAGTCAAGAAGTACAAAGCACTTGGTTTGCAGGGGTGACCTTTCCTTGATAAATCACGTGGTAGAAAGGTAGATGGAAGCCTTGCAAAGGCTTGGTAACAAAGAGGAGGCTTCACTAGTCTGTTTGGGTAGATAACTAATTAACATTTTGCTATGTGGTCAGGAAAACCTGAAGAAGAGGCCTATTTTGCAAAATTGAAGGTCTGACCTATGTATGGACAGTTAAGGGTTAATACCTTTGAAATATTGAAGTGGTAGGCATCAAGAATGAGAATCCATGGAAAATATTTTGGGTTCTTTGAATAATTTAGGAGATTTACCTCATTCTCTCGAAGGAAAGACCTAATTGGGAAGCCTAGAATTAGGGAACCAAAACCCTAGGTGAGGGTTTGGTGAAAGCGATGGAAAAAGGAAGCAAGGTGGAGTTTCCAGGACTAATATATGATGGTTTGAACCTATAGAAATCATCCCCACACCCCTGCAAAGGATCAATTGAGAGTTGGGAGAAATTGGCCTTTAGCGAAGATTAAGGGCTAAGGGAAGAATAGGAGGTAGTGCACCAAGTTTGACTTGGGAAGCTGATTTGTCATGATAGTGGGGTTGGCCAAGAGAAGAAGGGGCACCTAGATATGGGAAGAGTCCTAAAGGTTCAAATGGTGAAGAAAGACACCAAGGAGATATTGCAAACAAGGATCCAGAGCATGGAACAATGAGTGTTCCATCCAACCCTTACCCTATTAGATTGGTATCAGAGCAAGTTAAAGATTTGGGAGTGAATCTTGTATGTCAAACCTTGAATCCAGTGACTCCACAACCATGGTGACAAACATTGAGTTGGCAAAGAAGGTTGAAGATCAGGAGGAAGGTAATAGGAGGTTGAGAGAAAGACTAGCTCAACTTGAGGAAGCATTGAGCAATGTGCAAATTAAGGTCAATGAGGTTAGTGATAGATTGGAGGGAAGGGAACCAAAGAGTGAAGAGGTTGCAGAAGAAGACAAGACCCCTAAACTTGACCCTATTCTTCAAGAGGAGCCTTTCTTGAAGGCATTGAAAGCTTTGAGTGGGAAAGCACTTGAAGGTATACCACTATTTAGTGGGAAATTAGAGGCTAACTTAGTCCTAGATTGGATAGAAGGCATGGAGAACCATTTTGAATGTGATGGATTCACTGATGCACAGAAGGTGAAGGTGGCCAATTCTAGATTGAGAGGATCTACCTTGACATGGTGGAAAGTCATTCAGACAGAGAGGGAAAAGCAAGGCAAGAAGCCTATTTCAACTTGGAAAGGTATGGTGGAAAAAGTGAGAGAAGCATACATACTAGATGATTATAAGATTTAGTTACACAAGAAGAGGCAAATATTGAGGCAAAGAGACCAAGATGTGAACACTTATACTGAGGAGTTTCAAAAACTTTGTATGAGGTCCAATGTCTCAGAGGATGAAAGTCTCAAAGTGGCTAGATATCTGAATAGCTTGAAGTGGAACATCCAAGAGGAGATGACTCTTCTAAGTCCCAAGATATTACATCAATGCTATCAATTAGCTATCAAGATTGAGCAAAGAAGCAAGAGGAAACATGATCAGGCTTCTGAGAGTAGAGGCAAAGGCAGAGATCAAAGAGGACATAGAGGTGGCTACCAAGGTAGAGGAAATGAGCAAAGAAACCAAGGTGAATCTAAACTCACAGAGCATGGAGGTGAAACATCTTCTAGAGGAGGTTACGGAAGAGGTAGAGGTTCTCAAGGAGGATCCAATACAGGAAGAGGAGCAGGCAGGAGCAATTCATACTTTGCTACCATGAAATGTTACCATTGTGGTCAAGTAGGCCATCCAGCTTATACGTGCCCGGAGAAAACATCATCTTCCAATGCTGAGAAGAGGGTGGCATATGTATAAGAGGACAACATGAGCACTAAATCACCTGAGATCAATCATATTGAATCTGAAATGGGAGAGAATCTGATGTTTGGGAGAGTTTTGATCAGATAACCGGTCAAGGAAGAACCAAAACAAAGAAGAGCTATATTTAGAGTGAGATGCAAGATACTTGGAAAAGTATGCAAGTTCATTGTAGATTCAGGTTCAACAGATAATATTATCTTAGAAGAGGCAATAAAGAAGCTCAAATTGGAGAAGGTACCCTACACCAACCCCTACAAAGTGACATGGTTAAACAAAGGGCAGAGTGTTCTTGTTAATGAACAAGTAACGGTGGATTTTTCTATTGGAGGGTACAAAGATAATCTAATTTGTGATGTATTACCCATGGATGCATACCATGGCAGTATGACAAAAGTGCCATGTATGATGGGAAGAAGAATACTATATCTTTTAAAAAGGATGGGAAGACTTTTAAGTTGTAGTCACTGTCAGAAGAAGATGAAGGGAAGTCAAAGACACCAAGTGTTATGTTAAGTAGTGGCAAGGAGTTCCTTAACAACCTACATCAAGGGGGTGAAGGTAATTGATCATGTTGCAGTCCAAAGAAGAAGACAAGGTTAAAAAAACAGTCATACCCGGAGCAGTCCAGAATTTGCTTGAGAAGTATAAGGACATAGTAAGTGATGGTGCACCTACAACTTTACCTCCTAAAAGGGCCATTAGTCATCAGATTGACTTCATACCTGGAGCATCATTACCTAACAAAGCAGCTTATAAGCTTACACCAGATCAGAATCTAGAGGTGGCTAGACAAGTACAGGAGTTATTGGATTAAGGCTTGATTAGGAAGAGCATCAGCCCATGTGCAGTACCAGTGGTCTTAGCAACTAAGAAAGGAGGCACATAGAGATTATGCACTGATTCTAGAGCAATCAATAGAATCACAATCAGGTATAGGTTTCCTATTCCTATAATTGAAGACTTGATGGATTGTCTTGGAGGAGCTCAGTACTTCACCAAGTTGGATCTCAAGAGTGGATACCATCAGATCATAATCAAGGATGGAGATGAGTGGAAAACAGCATTTAAGACAACATATGGGTTGTATGAGTGGAGAGTTATGCCATTTGGCGTCTCTAATGCCCCTAGCACATTCATGAGGCTCATGAATGAAGTGCTCAAGGACTTTATAGGGTTATTTGTGGTGGTATATCTTGATGATATACTCATCTTTAGCAAGACAGCAAAAGAACACCTAAAGCATGTGGAGTTGATTCTTAGAAGATTGCAAGAGGAGAAGTTAGCCATCAACCTAGAGAATTGTGAGTTTTTCAAACAAGAACTTGTATATTTGGGTTTTGTAGTGTCTCAAGGATCATTGAAAATGGATCCAAGCAAGGTGGAAGCTATCCTAAACTGGTCTACACCAACCACAGGGACTGAGGTAAGAAGTTTCCATGGATTGGCTCAGTTTTATAGGAAATTCATAAGAAATTTTAGTGGCATATGTGCACCAGTCCTAGAGACAATCAAGGGTGGTTTGAAAACTAAGTTTGTGTGGACTCAAGAGGCTGAGAAAGGGTTTGAGAAATTGAAACAAGAAGTGGCAACTCAACCTATTCTCTTATTACCAAGCTTTGACAAGTTGTTTACTATGGAGTATGATGCTAGTGGAGTTGCAGTAGGAGGAGTACTTAGTCAAGAAGGCAAGCCCATAGCTTTCTTCAGTGAGAAGCTCAATGAAGCCAAGAAGAAGTACTCTACCTATGATCTAGAACTTTATGCTTTGGTTTAGTCACTTAGGAAGTGGAGGCATTACCTTCTACCCAAAGAGTTTGTGGTCTTTACAGACAATCAGGCACTTAGTTATATCAACACCCAGGAGAAGTTGAGCAATAGACACTTGAAGTGGATGGAGTACATCCAAGCATTTACTTTCACCATCAAGCACAAGAAGGGACAAATGAATAGGGTAGTAGATGTATTGAGTAGAAGATTGCTGACAGTCCAAGAAATACAAATCAAGAGCATTGGAATAGAGAGCTTCAAGGATCTCTATGGGGAGGATGAAGATTTCTCAGAGGCCTACAAGGTATGTGCTAACTTTGAGAATCATTTTCATAGCCAATACTCAGAGTATACATTGCAGAGTGGATTGTTGTTTAAAGGGAATTAGTTATGTGTTCCAAGAGGGTCAATGAGAGAAAACCTCATTCAGTAAAATCATAATGGTATTCTTAGTGGACATTTTGGCATCAATAAGACATTAGAACTAGTGCAAAGGTTCTACTATTGGCCTAAATTGTCAAGAGATGTCAGGAGGTATGTGGAACAATGTGTTGTGTGTATGAAAGCTAACGGAGGAGCTAGTAATGCTGGCCTATATCAACCCCTACCCATTCCTAATAGACCATGGGAGTGTGTGAGCATGGATTTTGTGGTAGGACTCCCTAAGACCAAGACTGGCTTTGATAGTGTGTATGTAGTGGTGGACAGATTCAACAAGATGAGTCACTTTATTCCTTGCAAAACCACTCATGATGCTAGCTATATAGCTCACCTTTTCTTCAAGGAGATTGTTAGGATCCATGGCTTACCTTTAAGCATTGTTTCAAACAAGTATGTTAAATTCATGAGTCACTTTTGGAAGACTCTATGGAGCGGATTGGGTACCAACCTGTCTTTTGGATCAGCTTACCATCCTCAGACCGATGGTCAAATAGAGGTGGTTAACAAGGTGCTAGGTAACCTACTAAGGTGTCTAACTAAGGAATATGGACATACTTGGGATATGGTAATCTCACAGGCTAAGTATGCCTATAATGATAGTGTCAACCGGACCACAGGGAAGAGTCCTTTTGAAATTGTGTATGGAATGCACCCAAGAGCTATATGTGAGCTCAGGGATCTAGGAGCTATGGAACATAGGAGTGGACATGTAGAAGACTTCACTCAAACCATGAAAGAGATTCAGGAGTAGGTAAAGGGGACAGTCACCGAGGCTACACAAAAGTTGAAAGACAAGAAAGGATTTGCAATTTGCAGTAGGAGATTATGTCATGGTTCACCTTAACAAATCAAGGATGCAGAAGGGTATTTCAACCAAGTTGCAAATGAAATGAGTAGGACCATGCAAGATATTAGACAAGTATGGGAAGAATGCATACAAGGTGGAGTTACCTACAGATTTGGGAATTTCACCAGTCTTCAATGTAGCATATTTGATCAATTACAAGGGATCAGTCAATGATATAGCTCAGACTAGTAGGGAGGTTTTCAAGGAAGTCAGCAACATAGCCCTACCTATTAAAGACAAACTACAAGCAGAGAGCATCTTGGAGTCAAGAGTGCAGAAATCTACAAGGAAGAGAGTGTACATGGAGCACCTCCTCAACTGGAAGGACAAGCCAGAATCTGAGGCCACATGGGTGGATGAAGCTCAGTGCAAGAAGTAGGGAATAGATGTCTCTCTACTCTCTCCTCACATTACTTAGAGTTTGTGTTGAGGGGGAGAATGGTCCAGGAGCACCCCAAAGTCAATCATCTAGGAGGGTAATCAGAAGGTCAAGACTTAATAACTTATTTAGTTAACATATGGAAAATCCCTTCCATTCCTTGGATTTGTGCCTTAGAGGCATTTGAGAACTTTTTTTATGTTCATAAGGTCATGTTGACCATTTTCTAGATTGGGGTTTGGCTACAAAGATGTTTGTTGACCTTGTAGACCTCCCTCGGTGATAGTTTGTTTTAAAATTTTGAAAATAAGGCTTATGGAAAGCCACAACCAGCCATGGAACAGTTAGGCTCGAGCTTAACTGAATCCAAAAGCCTAATTATGGTGTGCTTTGATCTGTGAGAAAGGTTGGAAGTTTTTTAAAGGGGGGAATTGATGAATTCCAAGTGTGGATAGTGAGAAGAATAAGAAAATTTTGTGTTTATTTGAATTTTGTGTAATCAGGAGCGATCATGGCTTTGTAGTTTGTTGTAGTTGGTAGTATTTTTTATGTTCTAAGTTTGTGTGGTAGTATTTAGGGCATGTGATCAATTTACAGGTGTGCTTGTAGTTGTTTTGTTTCCCTTTGAGTTGTTGATCTGACTGGCAACCTGTCAAAAATGGGGTTTTAGTTCCCTTTCCCACTGTACCTGGTGTACGGGCTTTTGGGAATTGGGGCTAGACTCCATAATTTTAAATATGGTAGAATTAGGAGTAGGTAGGATTCATGAAAGCATAGTGGAAGGCTTCTCCTAGGCGAGCTTGACAGTGCCCAGCTAGGAAAGTCAAGAAGTGCAAAGCACTTGGTTTGCAGGGGTGACCTATCCCTGATAAATCACATGGTACAAAGGTAGATGGAAGCCTTGCAAAGGCTTGGTAACAAAGAGGAGGCTTAACCAGTCCATTTGGGTAGAGAACTAATTAGCAGCTTGTTGTGTGGTCAGGAAAACCTAAAGAAGAGGCCTATTTTGCAAAATTGAAGGTCTGACCTGTATACGGACAGTTAAGGGTTAATACCTTTGAAATCTTGAAGTCATAGGCATCAAGACTAAGAATCCATGGAAAATATTTGGGGTTCTTTGGAGAATTTAGGAGAGTTACCTCATTCTCTCGGAGGAAAGACCTAATTGGGAAGCCTAGAATTAGGGAACTAAAACCCTAGGTGAAGGTTTGGTGAAAGCGATGGAAAAAGGAAGCAAGGTGGAGTTTCCAGGGCTAAGATATGATGGTGTGAACCTGTAGAAATCATCCCCACACCCCTGCAAAGGATCAATTGAGAGTTGGGAGAAATTGGCCTTTAGGGAAGATTAAGGGCTAAGGGAAGAATAGGAGGTAGTGCACCAAGTTTGACTTGGAAAGTTGATTTGTCATGATAGTGGGGTTGGCCAGGAGAACCAAGGGCACCTAGATATGGGGAGAATCCTAAAGGTTTAGATGGTGAAGAAAGACACCAAGGAGATCTTGCAAACAAGGATCCAGAGCATGGAATAGTGAGTGTTCCATCCAACCCTTACCCTATCAATATCATCACTGAATAAGTAATATATATGATAAATCTAAAAGATCTCAATCCTTGATAGAAAATATATATATATTAAACTCTTCGATCTCTAAAAACCTTGAGATGCCTTAGTTAATCGATTTGATCCAACCATTTGCAAATTATCAGTGACCTTTAGGAGTGATGTTTAGGTGTATACATAGAGAGGCTTGCATAGCCTATGCAGATAGCAGTGAGAATCCACCATGTCTTCCCATGCATGAATAAATAAATATCAACATGAAGTAGTCAAACCATAATACTAAATTATATGATGCCATTGGCGGTTCATTTTTCTCTTATTTGACTTCATTCTATCGTAAGAAATTATATTAATTCCTTTCAGAATATTTTCAAGTGTCAAACCATTATATGAAAATATATCTAATTCACCTTAGTGATTTTCACAACCACTAGTACCACTTTGTAACTTCCCTTGCAATTCTATTTTCAATGTGATATTTTTTCTCTCATTGGAACAATTATTTTTTTGATATGATACTTTCATTTTTCCATAACAAAAACCATCCAATTTTTTAGACTAGTGATTTCATTAGATTTCAATGAAAAATAAAAATATGTGGTTTTTTCCTTCTTATTTGGTTTGCAATGACCAAGTCTACCTTCCCAATCTAGTAACATCCCATTTACAATCTTCTACACCTCATCAATCCTTTTTTCCTTCATTTTTCATGAACTCTTCATGAATTGATGCACTTTTTTGTAACCTTAGAGCCTCTAAAAGTTATCTATTTTTCATTAAAGTTTATCCTAAACTGTAGGAGTTGAGAAAATACAACACCACAAACCCCGAAGATCACCTGCATGCAAATAACCTATCACAAAAGAAGAGATGGAGACAAACAAGCAAGGGTTCTCTGAAAACTGAAAATGTATATATCAGAGAGAATGAGAGAATGAATTGATATGAAATACAATGGGATCAATCCTTATAAAAAGGAGATCATGCAAACCCTAATAAAACCCTAATAGGAAAAACCCTAATAGAAGCCCTAATAGGATAACATTTAATAATTAATATAATTATTAAATGTCACTTTATGCAAACTAACGTGAAATCTTAAGAAGGGAATAAAGGTAACTTAATCAACATAATTAAGTTAAGACATTTACTCTAACATAAACTACTTCCCTTCTGCTAGATTTTTAGGATATAACACTAGTTAGTTGACACCTCTATCAGAGTTTATCTACAATTAACCCATATGAGCTCTAGATTGAATAGATATAGAACCATCTTAGATATCATAAGGAATCCATTCTAGTATTTTGATAACAAATCAAAAATACAAATTCACCAAGTATTACAAGCATACAACTTGTGAGTTGGATCTAGATTAGATTATATGATTTCTTAGTTTAATTTATTATAACCAATTTTGTATAGAATAATTCTATTATTATTTTTTGTAAATTAAATGTGGAGACCACCTAAATTATATTAAAATATAAAAAGTATGATTTATAAAATAGGGTTAAAAAATGTTAGGCACCTAGTAAATTAGAGAAAATATAAGAACTAATTAAAGAGTTATGCTCTTTAGTCACAAAACTATGAGGATTTCAATCTTCTCCTAAAATTAGACCTCTAAATGTCCCAAAAAAAGTACATTGTACCTCCCTTGGGGTAAGTGCACCAAGATGGTTCCCAAAAAGGGGACTTAAGTGGATGGTTTTTTTTTTGAAATCAGAAAATACTAACCTTGGACGTGAATTTGAGGATAGTTACACTCAAAAATTTGAGATGGAACAAAAACAAGGATCAAAGTGCTCCGAGTCTAATTTATAAACTACTAATTTATTTTTAAAATGGTTGAGATTAAGGGATTCAAAAGAGGAACATACACAAATTGGTGTTGTTTTTGTGAGAAAAACATAACATAGCAACTCTTATACGACCCTCCTACGGTGAAATTTTTTTTAGTATTTTTAAAATCTCAATAGTCAGAAGTTAGCTAATAGTATGTAGTTGATGCATGATTTTTTTGGTAATTTTTTAGTGAATATTTGATTTTTTACTAATTTTTGAAGTGGACACTTCCTGAAAAATAGAATTTTGCCCTGCTACCCCTAAAAATTTTGGAAAGTAATTGAATTTTTTTTTTTAAATAAAAAAATTGTAGAATAAAGTCTAGTTTCTTAAAATGTAATTTATTTAAAATTTTGATGAGTGGTTAATTTATAATGGAAAAAACACCAAACACTGATTTTTTCCAAAAAAGAGACATACAAACAAAATAAATTATGGATGAAAGGCTTAACATTGTTAGAAAGTAAAAAAAATTACATCGTTGGATAGCTAAGAGAGAACATAACATTACCCAGATGATCGATTTGTTTGATATTCAACCATGTGCAATCCTGATGGTGAGCACGAACTCGATTATGTGAAATATTGTAGAATTTGCAAAAACACGTCTTTGGTCATTGGGAATGCCCTCCAAGCCTTTGGGTTGGTATTCCAAGGCAAATACCAATCCTAATGCTTTGGGATTCCCAAAGAAAGATATAACGTCAGCGCATTATAATGTGCTTGTGTTATATCTCAGTTTTGACATGGATTTTTGCTTATGCGGGAAACATGTCAACCAAGACATAACACAAGGGCATTATAATGTGCTCATGTTATGTCCTCCTTAATGTTAAATTCCATTCTATTGAATGTATGTTGATATATTTATATGTTTGTATGTACATGTATGCTTGTATGTCATGTATGTATGCATGTATGCATGCTTGTATGTATGTATGTATGCTTGTATGTATCAATGCATGTATATTGTATGTATTCCTATATGTATGTAAGATTGTATCTACACATGTATGTATGTGTTATTGTATGGATGCAATATTGTATGTACATATGTATTATTATTGTATGTATGTAAGTATGTATGTATTTACATATTTCTTTAGAGGGAGGGAGAATTTTAAGCGAGAGAGAGAATCTGGAGAGAGGGAGAGGGGGTGGAAGTGAGAGTTTAAGATAGAGGGAATTGGAGAGAATGGTTTGGAGTGAGAGGGACTTTGGTAGGTAGGGTGGGAGGGAGGGAGGGAGGGAGAGAGAGGTGGGGTGGGAGAGAGAGAATAGAGAGAGAGAGAGAGAGAGAGATTTATGTAGGTAGGATGCCAAAGGGAGAGACTTGAGAGATAGGTAGTGAGAGGGAGTGTGAGTGAGAGACCTGAGAGAGGGAGAGGGTGTGGGAGGGAGTGACCTAATAGAGGTAGAGAAAGAGGGGGCTGGAGTGAGAGGGACTTATCTAGGTAGGGTGGGAGGAATAGATAGAGAGAGGGGAGAGAGACAAAGAGAGAGTTACCTAGGTAGGTTTCCAGAGGGAGAGACTTGAGAGAGAGAGGGGGTGGGAGGGAGAGACATGAGAGAGAGGGAGAGAGAGGAAGTGGGAGTGACTGGGAGAGATTGGGAGGGACATAGAGAGATATGGATAGAGGGAGCGAGAGAGGGTGGTAGGGATTGATTGAATGAGCAGTATGTAGAAAGAGGGAGAGGGTAGATAGAGAAAATTAGAGAGGGTAGGAGAGAGGGAGGGAGGGAGAGGTGAAATAAATAGATAGAGATAAATTGATAGGGGTTGAGGGTATAGGGTTGAGGGATTAGGGTGGAGGACCTATAGGGTTGATGTTTTCTAGGGTATTAGGTTTTAAGGGTGGAGGGTTGAGGGAATAGGGTCAATGGTAGAGGGTACTGGGTCGAGGGTATAAGGTAGAATGTTTAAGGGTTTAGGGTTGAAGGGTTTAGGGTTAAGGGTTTAGGGTATAGGTTTGAGGGTATATGGTTGAAGGATTAGGTTTAGGTTCCAAGGTAAAGGGTAGAGGGTATAGGGGTTGAGGGTTTAGGGTTTAAGGATTGAGGGTTGAGGGATTAAGGGTTGAGGGTTGAGAATTTAGGGTTGAGGGTTTAATGTATAGGGTAGTGGTTAGAGGGTAGAGGGTGTAAGGTTTTAGGGTTTAAGGGTTGTGGGTTGAGGGTTGAGGATTGAGAGTTTAAGGTTGAGGGTAGAGGGTAGAGGATTGAGGGTATAGGGTATAGGGTCGAGGGATTAAGGTTGAGGGTCCAATGTATAGGGTAGAGGTTATAGGGGTTGAGGGATTAGGGCTTAAGGGTTGAGAGTAGAGGGTTTAGGGTTTAAGAGTTTAAGGGTTTAAGGGTTGAAGGATTAAGGGTTGAGGGTTTAGGGATTAGGGTAGAAATTTTTCTTGGATTTAAGGGTGTAAGGGTTGAGGGATTAGGGTTTAGGGTAGAGAGTATTTGGTAGAGGGTATAGGGTAGAGGGTTTAAGCATTTAGGGTTTAAGGGTTGAGGGTTGAGGTTTGAGGGTTTAGATTTTAGTGTTGATGGATTAGGGTAAAGAGGGAGGGATAGATGGATAGAGAGAAGAAGAGAAGAGGAGGGAGGGACATAGATATATGAGGGTTGAAGATCCAATGTATAGGGTAGAGGGTTGAGAATAGAGGTTATAGGGTTGACGACCTATAGCATTGAGGGATTAGGATATTAGGTTGAGGGTATATGGTTGACAGATTAGGGTTGTGGGTGCATATGGTTGAAGGATTGGGGTTAAGAGTCCAATGTATAGGGTAGAGGGTATCAAGGTTGAGGGTTTAGGGTTTAGGGTTTGAGGGTTGAGGATTGAGGGATTAAGGGTTGAGGGTTGAGAATTGAGGGTTGAGTATTTAATGTATAGGGTAGAGGGTTTAAGGGTTGAGGGTTGAGGGTGGAAGATTGAGCATATAGGGTTGGGGGATTAGGTTTGAGGGTCTAATGTATATGGTAGAGGGTATAGGGGTTGAGGTATTAGGGTAGAGATTTTACTAAGTGGCTTTTAAGGGTTGAGAGATTAGGGTTGAGGGTAGAGGGTAGAGGGTTTAAGGGTTTAGGGTTTAAGGGATGAGAGTTTAGGGTTTAGGGTTTAGGTTTGAGTGTTTAAGGGTTTATAGGGCAGATGGTAGAGGGTTGAGGGTAGAGGATTGAAGGTATAGGGTTGGGGGATTAGGGTATAGGGGTTGAGGGATTAGTGTTTAAGGGTTGAACGATTAAGGGTCAAGAGGGTTGAGGGATTAGGGTATAGATTCTACTAAGTGGGTTTAAGGGTTCAAGGGTTGGGGGATTAGGGTTGAGGGTAGA